>CM069441.1:18346715-18578942 GCA_035610835.1 Ophiura sarsii
CCACCAATCATAGATATAACAGGTTACAATGTAATTCTGGAACTTTGTGTGCATGTCGAGGCTACATTCACAGTATGCCATGCACACTACACGCAAAATCAATTGACGCGACGGTATGCCACGATAATTAAAAGAAAAGTAGGTCAAAGACTTTTATCTGAAAATGATGGCATACTGTTGAAACTCGACATTCCCGTACTATTTTGGACTCCTGATTGAAAATATCCCATGGATTACTGTTATGGCCTATCCAAATACGTTGTCAAATTGAACTATATACAGTGCATTAACAATAACGACTGACCATATCGATTATGTCTATAATTGTCATGATATCTTTTAAAACGCTGTTCTGTGGTATGGTCTCATCCGTGGTGAAGTGGTTAAGAGCGCTGTTGTTGCGTTGCTTTCATGCTTTCAAACCAAATGTTGTAAGTTCGAGCCTGGCACCGGACTATGTTTTGAATATTTTTTTATAATAATGTTCAATTCCCCCGTAGACTTTTAAAAATACCATATAACAATTAATTTAACTTGTTGGCGATAGCGCCCCTTCCCCTTCCTTGTTATGTAATCCATTTTGAATGACGCAGAAGTCGCGTAACCGACGAGAATGTGTTCCAGCATGTTTAGCTGTTGGTATATGTGATCGAGAAACCATTTAAATTTAAATTACTGGCAACATCCATAATTTATTGGGCATTTAGTATGCCAAATATACCCCTGTAATTAAAAGTGACCTATCCCTAACAGTAAGTTGAGGCATGACCTTTTTAAGTAGTTGGCCACGTGACCAATAACATAACCTATCTATCCTTCAAATCTGGTAAAGAAAGCTTTATTGAATCAAAAGTTATGCCCAAAACCCTTAAAACAGATGATTTTTTAAACAGATGATTCAGACAATCGCGGCCATAATTAGTTGGAACATCCATGTAATAATGACCCTTTCGTGCGTTCCCGTTTGCGCAAAACGTACACTATCAAAACATTGCTGTCTTTGACGGAAGGCTTAAAGCCTTTCCTAAACTATAATAACTCCCCCCTCCCCACTGGGCAATGTTGGCCCTTCCCAGTATCCCGTAACCCAAAAATCATGTTTCAACATTGATCCAGGAGGAGAGGGGGAGTTTTTAAACACACGTATAAAAGTGTTCCAACAATATTGGCCGAGATTGTCTCCTCGAGTGACAAATGTAAAGTTTTCGATTAGTTTAAATCATTGTATTTTCGTAACGGCTAATTCGATTTTATTGATACTTGGAGATCATTTTGCCTACATACCATAGATAAAAGTGAATGACAAAATTTGATATTTTCATTAACGGTTTTAGGGAACGGTCACTTTTAATTAGATATAAGGTCTATTTCTGGTGTATTTTTGTTCATAAAATGGTCACATGGATTAACTTTATGTCCAGAACTATTTAACAGATCGCTGTAAAATTAGCAGAATGTGATAATAGTATTATGCCCACTGTTCATACTATTAATTTAAACATTTGTGTTTAATTTATTGGAGAAACGGTCACATTTGAATTGGAATTAGATAGTTCAGGTCTAATGTCAAATTGGAAAGTTGTGATTATCTATATGAATTTGTTCTATTTTTTCAACAAACTTCACGCAATTTTAACAATCGACTTATTTATTGTTTTAAATATGATAAATAATTAAATACATAAATAAATAAATAAATAAATAAATAAATAAATAAATAAATAAATAACAAATAAACCTAATTGTACATATTCATGTAGCTCTATTTAACACTTTCCACGCGGCAGTCGTCTGTAGACGACATTCCAAATTTTCACAAAATGTTTAAAATTGCAGAATAATCATAACATGTTCTATAACTTATACACCAACGCTCTTAGTCCCCTCCCCAACATAGAAGTTGATATCAAGCATGTGCGTGAAAATCATAGTCGGTAGACTAATAAATACACCCCCCCGCCCCATCCCAACCTTTACATATAGATACATATTAAGCGTCGCTCGCAGGGAAATGATATGCAATCTCGTGTCCACCAATCATAGATATAACAGGTTACAATGTAATTCTGGAACTTTGTGTGCATGTCGAGGCTACATTCACAGTATGCCATGCACACTACACGCAAAATCAATTGACGCGACGGTATGCCACGATAATTAAAAGAAAAGTAGGTCAAAGACTTTTATCTGAAAATGATGGCATACTGTTGAAACTCGACATTCCCGTACTATTTTGGACTCCTGATTGAAAATATCCCATGGATTACTGTTATGGCCTATCCAAATACGTTGTCAAATTGAACTATATACAGTGCATTAACAATAACGACTGACCATATCGATTATGTCTATAATTGTCATGATATCTTTTAAAACGCTGTTCTGTGGTATGGTCTCATCCGTGGTGAAGTGGTTAAGAGCGCTGTTGTTGCGTTGCTTTCATGCTTTCAAACCAAATGTTGTAAGTTCGAGCCTGGCACCGGACTATGTTTTGAATATTTTTTTATAATAATGTTCAATTCCCCCGTAGACTTTTAAAAATACCATATAACAATTAATTTAACTTGTTGGCGATAGCGCCCCTTCCCCTTCCTTGTTATGTAATCCATTTTGAATGACGCAGAAGTCGCGTAACCGACGAGAATGTGTTCCAGCATGTTTAGCTGTTGGTATATGTGATCGAGAAACCATTTAAATTTAAATTACTGGCAACATCCATAATTTATTGGGCATTTAGTATGCCAAATATACCCCTGTAATTAAAAGTGACCTATCCCTAACAGTAAGTTGAGGCATGACCTTTTTAAGTAGTTGGCCACGTGACCAATAACATAACCTATCTATCCTTCAAATCTGGTAAAGAAAGCTTTATTGAATCAAAAGTTATGCCCAAAACCCTTAAAACAGATGATTTTTTAAACAGATGATTCAGACAATCGCGGCCATAATTAGTTGGAACATCCATGTAATAATGACCCTTTCGTGCGTTCCCGTTTGCGCAAAACGTACACTATCAAAACATTGCTGTCTTTGACGGAAGGCTTAAAGCCTTTCCTAAACTATAATAACTCCCCCCTCCCCACTGGGCAATGTTGGCCCTTCCCAGTATCCCGTAACCCAAAAATCATGTTTCAACATTGATCCAGGAGGAGAGGGGGAGTTTTTAAACACACGTATAAAAGTGTTCCAACAATATTGGCCGAGATTGTCTCCTCGAGTGACAAATGTAAAGTTTTCGATTAGTTTAAATCATTGTATTTTCGTAACGGCTAATTCGATTTTATTGATACTTGGAGATCATTTTGCCTACATACCATAGATAAAAGTGAATGACAAAATTTGATATTTTCATTAACGGTTTTAGGGAACGGTCACTTTTAATTAGATATAAGGTCTATTTCTGGTGTATTTTTGTTCATAAAATGGTCACATGGATTAACTTTATGTCCAGAACTATTTAACAGATCGCTGTAAAATTAGCAGAATGTGATAATAGTATTATGCCCACTGTTCATACTATTAATTTAAACATTTGTGTTTAATTTATTGGAGAAACGGTCACATTTGAATTGGAATTAGATAGTTCAGGTCTAATGTCAAATTGGAAAGTTGTGATTATCTATATGAATTTGTTCTATTTTTTCAACAAACTTCACGCAATTTTAACAATCGACTTATTTATTGTTTTAAATATGATAAATAATTAAATACATAAATAAATAAATAAATAAATAAATAAATAAATAAATAAATAAATAACAAATAAACCTAATTGTACATATTCATGTAGCTCTATTTAACACTTTCCACGCGGCAGTCGTCTGTAGACGACATTCCAAATTTTCACAAAATGTTTAAAATTGCAGAATAATCATAACATGTTCTATAACTTATACACCAACGCTCTTAGTCCCCTCCCCAACATAGAAGTTGATATCAAGCATGTGAAAATCATAGTCGGTAGACTAATAAATACACCCCCCCGCCCCATCCCAACCTTTACATATAGATACATATTAAGCGTCGCTCGCAGGGAAATGATATGCAATCTCGTGTCCACCAATCATAGATATAACAGGTTACAATGTAATTCTGGAACTTTGTGTGCATGTCGAGGCTACATTCACAGTATGCCATGCACACTACACGCAAAATCAATTGACGCGACGGTATGCCACGATAATTAAAAGAAAAGTAGGTCAAAGACTTTTATCTGAAAATGATGGCATACTGTTGAAACTCGACATTCCCGTACTATTTTGGACTCCTGATTGAAAATATCCCATGGATTACTGTTATGGCCTATCCAAATACGTTGTCAAATTGAACTATATACAGTGCATTAACAATAACGACTGACCATATCGATTATGTCTATAATTGTCATGATATCTTTTAAAACGCTGTTCTGTGGTATGGTCTCATCCGTGGTGAAGTGGTTAAGAGCGCTGTTGTTGCGTTGCTTTCATGCTTTCAAACCAAATGTTGTAAGTTCGAGCCTGGCACCGGACTATGTTTTGAATATTTTTTTATAATAATGTTCAATTCCCCCGTAGACTTTTAAAAATACCATATAACAATTAATTTAACTTGTTGGCGATAGCGCCCCTTCCCCTTCCTTGTTATGTAATCCATTTTGAATGACGCAGAAGTCGCGTAACCGACGAGAATGTGTTCCAGCATGTTTAGCTGTTGGTATATGTGATCGAGAAACCATTTAAATTTAAATTACTGGCAACATCCATAATTTATTGGGCATTTAGTATGCCAAATATACCCCTGTAATTAAAAGTGACCTATCCCTAACAGTAAGTTGAGGCATGACCTTTTTAAGTAGTTGGCCACGTGACCAATAACATAACCTATCTATCCTTCAAATCTGGTAAAGAAAGCTTTATTGAATCAAAAGTTATGCCCAAAACCCTTAAAACAGATGATTTTTTAAACAGATGATTCAGACAATCGCGGCCATAATTAGTTGGAACATCCATGTAATAATGACCCTTTCGTGCGTTCCCGTTTGCGCAAAACGTACACTATCAAAACATTGCTGTCTTTGACGGAAGGCTTAAAGCCTTTCCTAAACTATAATAACTCCCCCCTCCCCACTGGGCAATGTTGGCCCTTCCCAGTATCCCGTAACCCAAAAATCATGTTTCAACATTGATCCAGGAGGAGAGGGGGAGTTTTTAAACACACGTATAAAAGTGTTCCAACAATATTGGCCGAGATTGTCTCCTCGAGTGACAAATGTAAAGTTTTCGATTAGTTTAAATCATTGTATTTTCGTAACGGCTAATTCGATTTTATTGATACTTGGAGATCATTTTGCCTACATACCATAGATAAAAGTGAATGACAAAATTTGATATTTTCATTAACGGTTTTAGGGAACGGTCACTTTTAATTAGATATAAGGTCTATTTCTGGTGTATTTTTGTTCATAAAATGGTCACATGGATTAACTTTATGTCCAGAACTATTTAACAGATCGCTGTAAAATTAGCAGAATGTGATAATAGTATTATGCCCACTGTTCATACTATTAATTTAAACATTTGTGTTTAATTTATTGGAGAAACGGTCACATTTGAATTGGAATTAGATAGTTCAGGTCTAATGTCAAATTGGAAAGTTGTGATTATCTATATGAATTTGTTCTATTTTTTCAACAAACTTCACGCAATTTTAACAATCGACTTATTTATTGTTTTAAATATGATAAATAATTAAATACATAAATAAATAAATAAATAAATAAATAAATAAATAAATAAATAAATAACAAATAAACCTAATTGTACATATTCATGTAGCTCTATTTAACACTTTCCACGCGGCAGTCGTCTGTAGACGACATTCCAAATTTTCACAAAATGTTTAAAATTGCAGAATAATCATAACATGTTCTATAACTTATACACCAACGCTCTTAGTCCCCTCCCCAACATAGAAGTTGATATCAAGCATGTGAAAATCATAGTCGGTAGACTAATAAATACACCCCCCCGCCCCATCCCAACCTTTACATATAGATACATATTAAGCGTCGCTCGCAGGGAAATGATATGCAATCTCGTGTCCACCAATCATAGATATAACAGGTTACAATGTAATTCTGGAACTTTGTGTGCATGTCGAGGCTACATTCACAGTATGCCATGCACACTACACGCAAAATCAATTGACGCGACGGTATGCCACGATAATTAAAAGAAAAGTAGGTCAAAGACTTTTATCTGAAAATGATGGCATACTGTTGAAACTCGACATTCCCGTACTATTTTGGACTCCTGATTGAAAATATCCCATGGATTACTGTTATGGCCTATCCAAATACGTTGTCAAATTGAACTATATACAGTGCATTAACAATAACGACTGACCATATCGATTATGTCTATAATTGTCATGATATCTTTTAAAACGCTGTTCTGTGGTATGGTCTCATCCGTGGTGAAGTGGTTAAGAGCGCTGTTGTTGCGTTGCTTTCATGCTTTCAAACCAAATGTTGTAAGTTCGAGCCTGGCACCGGACTATGTTTTGAATATTTTTTTATAATAATGTTCAATTCCCCCGTAGACTTTTAAAAATACCATATAACAATTAATTTAACTTGTTGGCGATAGCGCCCCTTCCCCTTCCTTGTTATGTAATCCATTTTGAATGACGCAGAAGTCGCGTAACCGACGAGAATGTGTTCCAGCATGTTTAGCTGTTGGTATATGTGATCGAGAAACCATTTAAATTTAAATTACTGGCAACATCCATAATTTATTGGGCATTTAGTATGCCAAATATACCCCTGTAATTAAAAGTGACCTATCCCTAACAGTAAGTTGAGGCATGACCTTTTTAAGTAGTTGGCCACGTGACCAATAACATAACCTATCTATCCTTCAAATCTGGTAAAGAAAGCTTTATTGAATCAAAAGTTATGCCCAAAACCCTTAAAACAGATGATTTTTTAAACAGATGATTCAGACAATCGCGGCCATAATTAGTTGGAACATCCATGTAATAATGACCCTTTCGTGCGTTCCCGTTTGCGCAAAACGTACACTATCAAAACATTGCTGTCTTTGACGGAAGGCTTAAAGCCTTTCCTAAACTATAATAACTCCCCCCTCCCCACTGGGCAATGTTGGCCCTTCCCAGTATCCCGTAACCCAAAAATCATGTTTCAACATTGATCCAGGAGGAGAGGGGGAGTTTTTAAACACACGTATAAAAGTGTTCCAACAATATTGGCCGAGATTGTCTCCTCGAGTGACAAATGTAAAGTTTTCGATTAGTTTAAATCATTGTATTTTCGTAACGGCTAATTCGATTTTATTGATACTTGGAGATCATTTTGCCTACATACCATAGATAAAAGTGAATGACAAAATTTGATATTTTCATTAACGGTTTTAGGGAACGGTCACTTTTAATTAGATATAAGGTCTATTTCTGGTGTATTTTTGTTCATAAAATGGTCACATGGATTAACTTTATGTCCAGAACTATTTAACAGATCGCTGTAAAATTAGCAGAATGTGATAATAGTATTATGCCCACTGTTCATACTATTAATTTAAACATTTGTGTTTAATTTATTGGAGAAACGGTCACATTTGAATTGGAATTAGATAGTTCAGGTCTAATGTCAAATTGGAAAGTTGTGATTATCTATATGAATTTGTTCTATTTTTTCAACAAACTTCACGCAATTTTAACAATCGACTTATTTATTGTTTTAAATATGATAAATAATTAAATACATAAATAAATAAATAAATAAATAAATAAATAAATAAATAAATAAATAACAAATAAACCTAATTGTACATATTCATGTAGCTCTATTTAACACTTTCCACGCGGCAGTCGTCTGTAGACGACATTCCAAATTTTCACAAAATGTTTAAAATTGCAGAATAATCATAACATGTTCTATAACTTATACACCAACGCTCTTAGTCCCCTCCCCAACATAGAAGTTGATATCAAGCATGTGAAAATCATAGTCGGTAGACTAATAAATACACCCCCCCGCCCCATCCCAACCTTTACATATAGATACATATTAAGCGTCGCTCGCAGGGAAATGATATGCAATCTCGTGTCCACCAATCATAGATATAACAGGTTACAATGTAATTCTGGAACTTTGTGTGCATGTCGAGGCTACATTCACAGTATGCCATGCACACTACACGCAAAATCAATTGACGCGACGGTATGCCACGATAATTAAAAGAAAAGTAGGTCAAAGACTTTTATCTGAAAATGATGGCATACTGTTGAAACTCGACATTCCCGTACTATTTTGGACTCCTGATTGAAAATATCCCATGGATTACTGTTATGGCCTATCCAAATACGTTGTCAAATTGAACTATATACAGTGCATTAACAATAACGACTGACCATATCGATTATGTCTATAATTGTCATGATATCTTTTAAAACGCTGTTCTGTGGTATGGTCTCATCCGTGGTGAAGTGGTTAAGAGCGCTGTTGTTGCGTTGCTTTCATGCTTTCAAACCAAATGTTGTAAGTTCGAGCCTGGCACCGGACTATGTTTTGAATATTTTTTTATAATAATGTTCAATTCCCCCGTAGACTTTTAAAAATACCATATAACAATTAATTTAACTTGTTGGCGATAGCGCCCCTTCCCCTTCCTTGTTATGTAATCCATTTTGAATGACGCAGAAGTCGCGTAACCGACGAGAATGTGTTCCAGCATGTTTAGCTGTTGGTATATGTGATCGAGAAACCATTTAAATTTAAATTACTGGCAACATCCATAATTTATTGGGCATTTAGTATGCCAAATATACCCCTGTAATTAAAAGTGACCTATCCCTAACAGTAAGTTGAGGCATGACCTTTTTAAGTAGTTGGCCACGTGACCAATAACATAACCTATCTATCCTTCAAATCTGGTAAAGAAAGCTTTATTGAATCAAAAGTTATGCCCAAAACCCTTAAAACAGATGATTTTTTAAACAGATGATTCAGACAATCGCGGCCATAATTAGTTGGAACATCCATGTAATAATGACCCTTTCGTGCGTTCCCGTTTGCGCAAAACGTACACTATCAAAACATTGCTGTCTTTGACGGAAGGCTTAAAGCCTTTCCTAAACTATAATAACTCCCCCCTCCCCACTGGGCAATGTTGGCCCTTCCCAGTATCCCGTAACCCAAAAATCATGTTTCAACATTGATCCAGGAGGAGAGGGGGAGTTTTTAAACACACGTATAAAAGTGTTCCAACAATATTGGCCGAGATTGTAGTATTAAGGAGGGGGAAATTCGGAATTCAATTCTAAGCAAAACTATGTAGGATCATGGATCATAATTGGGTTCATCAGTGCAGATTAAGACGATACACATTTTGAATTACAAACTTTTTTTTGTGGTACCCAAAGGTTCAGTGAGTGATTTGGACCGGTAGTCCCTTTGATCACTTGACACACTCACACAATAACGTGTGCTTAAGCACGTGACGTATTGCCACGTGCGAGAGGTTAAGTGCGTGTATTGTCATCACGTGCGAGAGTTATCATGATTACAAGCACGGACAAATTGAAAATTGTTGGTGGCGCTATACAACTTACTAGCCAGCAGGGTAGGGGGGGGGGGGGGGGGGGTGGGGTACCGCGCCATTTTGTCCCGAAGCAATGGTTATGACGTCATATTTTTGTCGATTTTCAGAACTCTTGTATTGGATTTACGTGCAAAAAATATGCCCTTGGCATCATACTTTCCCAGGTGTGCAGTTCATTTTAAATTTCAGATGTTCTAAAATGGATGGTTTTCTAAACAATTCGAGAAAGAAAATCGAACTGCACACCTCAGAATTGCAAAAAAAGCATAAAACAAGTCAACTTTTTTGTGCCTTTGAACAGAGTGGCGGCCGGGATTGTAGAAATTAACCCATGACCCATGATATAAATAAATTATTTGCGTTAATTTTTTTCAATTAGCACGGTTAGTGTAGTGGAAAGAAAGTCGCTTGAGGAGCGAGAGGTTGTGGGTTCGAGTCCCATTAGGAGCACTTTTTGTTTTATATGCTGGATTTGCTTAGCATCATCTGTATGCTTGCCCACGCGGACACCACACTGCTGGCGTTTACCGTATCAGGGTTACGCCATTTTTTTCTCTCGAAAATGTCAAAAAAAATTACCGTTCTTTTAAAAATAAGAATTATAATCAAATTACAAACACATTTTGTGCGAGAGCAACACACACATTTGGCAAAAATGGCACAATAAAAATCCGTTCGTTATAAATAAATGGACATGGTTAAATAATAAAACTATCACAATTACAGTCGTAAATCTCTGTGGCGTGCGTAGGTTGGCCATGTCGTTGGCAATCGGAAATCACGGGTTCGAATATTCCCATTATTTTTCTAATTTTTAAACTTGATGGTATATTAATGTAACATCATTGTTATGTCAATTTTTATCAATTATAAATGCCGCCCATGCGTTTATAGTTTTCTGTTTATTTATTTATCTATCATAAATGTATCCTTGATTTATTTAACTTTGTCTAAACAATTAAAATGCGTAAACAATTATATTATTGCTCGATATAGAGTGATTTAACTTGAGTTCAGTTTGATAATATGATAGCAAAACTTGTTGTAAAACCATTTTACCAGTGTGTCCAACAATTTCACACTACATTCAGAGATGTCACTTTTAGCTTGTTATAGCTAGGCTCAATATAAGCAAGTTTGCGACCGGGTTTGCGACCTGTATAATTTTAGGCTGGTAACACAATCCCACAGTGCATTTCGTTAAAACAGTGTACATTATTTTTCCACGATACGTATCACGTGATAACCACGATCGATTTTGCAAAATATTGCAAAATGGCGCGGTACCTCAGCCCCCCCCTACCAGCAGGGTAGGGGGGGGGGGGGGGCTGGGGTACCGCGCCATTTTGCAATATTTTGCGAAATCGATCGTGGTTATCACGTGATACGTATCGTGGAAAAATAATTTACACTGTTTTAACGAAATGCACTGTGGGATTGTGTTACCAGCCTAAAATCATAGAGGTCGCAAACCCGGTCGCAAACTTGCTTATAATTGAGCCTAGCAACAAGCTAAAAGTGACATCTCTGAATGTATTACCAAAGTGTGCAAAGGAGAAATTGTTGGACACACTGGTAAAAATGGTTTTACAACAAGTTTTGCTATCATATTATCAAACTGAACTCAAGTTAAATCACTCTATTTATCGAGCAATAATATAATTGTTTACGCATTTTAATTGTTTATATACAAAGTTAAATAAATCAAGGATACATTTATGATAGATAAATAAATAAAAAGAAAACTATAAACGCATGGGCGGCATTTATAATTGATAAAAATTGACATAACAATGATGTTACATTAATCTACCATCAAGTTTAAAAAATAGAAAAATAAAAGGAATATTCGAACCCGTGATTTCCGATTGCCAACGACATGGCCAACCTACGCACGCCACAGAGTTCCACGACTGTAATTGTGATAGTTTTATTATTTAACCATGTCCATTTATTTATAACGAACGGATTTTTTATTGTGCCATTTTTGCCAAATGTGTGTGTTGCTCTCGCACAAAATGTCTTTGTAATTTGATTATAATCCTTATTTTAAAAAAAACGGTAATTTTTTTTGACATTTTCGAGAGAAAAAATGGCGTAACTGATACGGTGAACGCCAGCAGTGTGGTGTCCGCGTGCAAGCATACAGATGATGCTAAGCAAATCCAGCATATAAAACAAAGTGCTCCTAATGGGGCTCGAACCCACAACCTTTCGCTCCGCATATCGACTTTCTATCTACTACACTAACCGTGCTAATTGGAAAAATTCATCGCGGCCGCCACTCTGTTCAAAGGCACAAAAAAGTGGACTTATTTTATGCTTTTTTTGCAATTCTGGGGTGTGTGGATCGTGTTTTTTTTATCAAATTGGTTAGATATCCGTCCATTTTAGAACATCTGAAATTTAAAGTGCACCCACACACCCGGGAAAGTATGCTGCCAAGGGCATATATTTTGCACGTAAATCCAATACAAAAGCTCAGAAAATCGACCAAAATGTGACGTCATGACCATTGCTTCGGGACAAAATGGCGCGGTACCCCAGCCCCCCTACCAGCAGGGATGATGACAAACTGTCGACATCCGCCATTAATATTTTCCCTCAAAAATGTTAGGTTTTTTCTCAATTGTGGGTATTTCGTGAAAAGTCCATATTAATGTTTCATATCAACAGAAGGCAGATGTGTTCATCTTTCCATTAAGGGAAGTGTCAACCCTATTATTTTGATGATCAACTTTTGCTTCTAAGTTTGAGAATATTGAATAAAAGTACATAAAAGTATACATTTTTAGAAAGGAAATTTGATAAGGAAGCCGATGGTGATTTCAATGTGATACCAAATAAACAAATTTTGAGAAATGAACCAAAAAGCCATTTTTTTACCCCAAATTTTTCAGACAGCATAACTATAAAATAAAAAATGGTAATTTGTTCTTATATACGTTTTTGTAAACAAAACAATTTTGTCTAGGAGGCAATTTTTTCTTTTTCCAAAATAAAGCTTGGTTTTGGAAATATTGCTAAAAACATCGGAAAAGTGTAAAAGTCGTGTTTTTTTGCGTACATTTCGCGAGAAATGGATGCATATCTCGAGTTTAAAATCCATAATCGAAAAAATAAAAAAATGCCTCCTAGCGCTGAAAGTCCTCTACACAATGGTAGTAAAAGCTTACCTGATAGTTTGATATATTTTTAGTTATGTTGTCTGAAAATTCGTAAAATTCCTTCAAATTTGAACTTCTAGAAAACATCGATTTAGTAAAAATATTGACATTTTCAACCATTTAAAGCTAAATGTTCACGGAACACACGGGCGTGTGACCTAAAAAGCGAGGATACTATTATGAACAATCATAATAAACTATCAGATTCAATTTATATTGTCACAATGTGAAGAAATTGGAAGAAAACTGAAATTTAAATGATCGTAAGATTGGCCTTTGTTTACATTTTAGACATTGTTTTGCGCTCTTTTGTTTTTCGCGTCTACGTCGCGGATATTAAGCGGCGCGTCTAGTATTACGCGCGGGAAGTTTCAGCGCGCGACGCAATGATCGAACAGCTGTCGCAGCATTTGAAAAGCGCGGAACTCCGCTTAAATTCCCGCCAAATAACTATGCGCCTTTTCCTGACTCAAACTTACCAAAACAACAATTTAAAATCACCCAAAAGAACGAGAAATAATAGCTTCCGATTAGTAACTTATGATGGTAATGATAGAATATATTTAAAAGTATAAAATAATAGAGAAATATGAAATTCAATTTTTGAAACAAGTGCCGGGTTGACACTGCCCTTAAAGGAGGTGTCCCGCAAGCATAAAAGTGTGCATTATATGTTAGAAATATAACTATCGAGCCCAACTTTTGTAATGATATAGAAGAAAACACCACACTTATGACAAAAACAAATAAAAACCGCAATCTCTCAACATGCCCTTTTTAAAATTCGCGGCGATCAAAAGTCCCAGTGTCGATGATGTCATAGTTGTACAATACACATGCGCAAATTTGAGCACCGATACCCATGACGTCATCGACACCGGGACTTTCAATCGCCGCGAATTTTAAAAAGTGCATGTTGAGTGATGGCAGTTTTTATTCATTTTTGTGACTAGTACGGTGTTTTGTTCTATATAATTACGTAACGTCGGCTCGATAATTATGTTTCTAACAAATAATGCTCAATGTTGTGCTTGCGGGACCATTCCTTTAATACAAAATTTAAAACAATCAACTTGTTTGTCCGTGCTCAGTCACATGATTTTCAATTAGCCAAAATCAACCCTTATTTGTTTGCTCAAAAGAACAACCAGTCTGCGTTTTAATGTAGTGTAACTTTAAAGGGGCATTAAGAGATATGGGAGTGCGCCCTCAAAACTACCATCTGAAACTATTTACCTTAATTCGCAGTCAATCATGTAATATTTCACAATTTGATAATTTCGATGCATAGTGAGATAATTTTGGCACAATCAGAGCACGACATAGTGTGATAATGTCGGCACATTCAGAGCACGAGGTAGTTCGATAATTTTGGCACATTCAGAGCACGACGTATAGTGGTGATTTTGACACATTCAGAGCACGACATATAACTATTGGCACAATCAGAGAATTACTTTCTCAGGCAAGTGGCTGAGCACTGAAACAAGTGATTGATACACATGTTGTATCATTGGAGACAAATATAGACAGGATCTTATAGGTAATATCGAAATTATTGATATCAGAAGAAAGAACACATTCAAAGTTTAAAAATAATACTTGTTGAAGTTAATCAAACATCGCAATCACAAAATATTATTTTAAAAGCATTACATTTACTGTTTCTGTCTTAATACCCAACACTCTGGTCACACAGATAATGTGTTACGATGTATATTATTCGGGATCGGTCCCAGTTGTTTTTATTAAGTGAACTCGTGCTTAGCAAACGCCCAGCGTAGGTGCATTTAAATTTAGCTTGTAATGTATGTTTTCAAATTCTACATTTCTATTTGAATGAAATCACGTACAGATAATAAATCGTCATTTTTGTGCTACCTAGTACCCACATATTTCACAACATGGTGAGGACAAACCGAATTTAAGCTTCGTACCTGCAAAGGAAGGACCCGGATGTTGGGCCCGGATGTTGATGTGACAGTCCTAATTTGCCCGAACAACGTACAGATAATAAATCGCCATTTGTGTGCTACTAAGTGACCACATAGTTTCCAACATGGTGAGGACAAACCGAATTTAAGCTTTGTACCTGCAAAGGAAGGACTCGGATGTTGGGCCAGGATGTTGATGTGACAGTCCAAATTTCCCCGACTAACTTATCGGAACTGAACATTTTTATTATTGATAGAACTAGTTCTATAAATAAAATCACCTGGACATTTATAAAAATGAAAACAGGGGTAGGAATCAACAGTCTGAAACATCTAAAGAGCATGACACTCCATGAAACTGATTTATTTCAACATTAGTGCTCCGACTATTTATATTTTTTGGAAAAATATCGCAGTCAATCATGTAATATTTCACAATTTGATAATTTCTATGTAGATCACATCGAAATTATCAGCAGAATTCGGCACATATGGCTTCACCCGAATGTCTATCCAGCGCCATCGCTTCAACCCTTTTTCCATAAATTATAAGGTTTCACGGCTCCTACGTATATCATCTTTTGAATTTTTTTTTTCTTCTTCCTCAATTTTTTTTTCTTCTGACCAATCTCTCCATGCCCCTTAAAATAACAATGTTGAGAAATCCTCTGTTGTTCCTGTGAGCACGTCATATTGATAATTTTGGCACATTCAGAGCACGACATAGTGTGATAAATTTGGCACATTCAGAGCACGAGGTAGTGTGGTAATTTTGGCACATTCAGAGCACGACGTAGTGTGGTGATTTTGGCACTTTCAGAGCACGAGGTAGTGTGGTAATTTTGGCACATTCAGATCACGACGTAGTGTGGTAATTTTGGCACTTTCAAAGCACGGGGTAGTGTGGTAATTTTGGCACATTCAGAGCACGACGTAGTGGTGATTTTGACACATTCAGAGCACGACATAGTGTTGATATTGGCACGCTCAGAGCATGACATTCTCAGGCAAGTGGCTGAGCATTGATTGATACACATGTTGATACAAGTGATTTATACACATGTTGTATCATTGGACACAAAAATAGACAGGATCTCATAGACTCATGCAACGACCACACAGAACGTCAAAATATAGACATGTTGGATATCGGGTAATATCGAAATTTAATATCAGAAAATTTAATACCAGAAAAAAGAACACATTCAAAGTTTAAAAATGATACTTGTTGAAGTTAATCAAACATCGCAATCACAAAATATTATTTTAAAAGCATATAGTGTTTTACGATGAATATTATTTGGATCCCCGCCATAAAACGTTAATAGCTTTTATCAGTCCCAGTTGTTTTTAAAAGGTGAACTCGTGCTTAGCAAAACGCCCAGCGTAGGTGCATTTAAATTTAGCTTGTAATGTATGTTTTCAAATTCTACATTTCTATTTGAATGAAATCACGTACAGATAATAAATCGTCATTTTTGTGCTACCTAGTACCCACATATTTCACAGCATGGTGAGGACAAACCGAATTTAAGCTTCGTACCTGCAAAGGAAGGACCCGGATGTTGGGCCCGGATGTTGATGTGACAGTCCTAATTTGCCCGAACAACTTATCGGAACTGAACATTTTTAATATTGATAGAACTAGTTCTATAAATAAAATCACCTGGACATTTATAAAAATGAAAACAGGAGTAGGAATCAACAGTCTGAAACATCTTAAGAGCATGACACTCCATGAAACTGATTTATTTCAACATTAGTGCTTCGACTATTTATATTTTTAGGGAAAATATCGTCCACACAAAGTGTATTAATGACACAACATTTTCTGTAGAAAAGTACACACCAAACACGTGAACATTTTTAAATGTAAAGTTGGTCACAGCCAACTGTAAAAATGAACCCACCAAATAATTTTAGATATACTCAACCTTTACCATGTTTACCACCTCCTGTTGTATCTTTTATCGATACAGCCGATTTGCCGATTTAACCTGATCTGTCACCTGATGGCCCTGTCTCCACCTTGGCTATGCAAATGCAAGTGGCAGTAGTAAAAACTATATCACAAGGTCCAATTTCGATTTTCCGTTACAAGAGGCGAAGCCGAGTGTAATGGAAAAATCCAAAATTAGCATAATTACTCTGAAGGCCGTAAGCCTACACTCTTAGAAGGTCAGGATCAAATATGAGACGAAAAGGATCAATTTTGATCCAGAAGCGGTATCACATATGAGCTTACCCTTTCCGGATCAAAGTGATCCGACAAGCAGGATCAAAAAGTTTGATCCGAAATGGGATCAAATATTTCTGTCAAATGATACTGAAACGGATCAAAATAATGATCCTTAATCGGATGTACCTGTAGCTTATGATCCTACTCCAGGATCAAACTGAATCAAAGAAAAAGTGAAAACATAGGGGTCATCGGGTGACAGATTGTAAAAACAAGCATGCATGCAAGGGTCTTTCGGTGACACCGGGCCAAAAAAAGGGGGGTATTTTTGATGGAGCCTGGTGTGAAACCTAATATTGATTGAGTGCCCCCACCCCCGGGTGCACACTGCAGACTATATATCGAGTGCAGTAAGCTTACTACATCGTGTAGGCCTAGTACATCGCAGTGATCGTGACATTTTGTGAGGAGCATTTTAACCGAAAATCGTACTGATGGCACTGATCAGGTACAAGAAATTTGTTCACAAGAATAGAGCATGTTCAAACATAAAAAATAAAACTACTTTACCGACAAAATCATGTAACATTTTACAGATTAGACTGGATAACTTACCGCGGTATTTCACCCTTGTTTCAACTGTGGCGACCGAATTCAAAAGATCGTCTGCTTGTCGTCTATCGGTTTGCGAAAGAGTGACGTCAGTCACTCATTGACCAATGAACTGTTTCATCAAATTGATCCGGAAATCAGATCAAAGTTGATTAAGGTGAATTTGATCCGTTTGTTGATATCTATCTGGAAACGGATCAAAACGATCCGAAAACGGATCAAAACGATCCGAAAATGATCCTTAAAGGATCAAAACAAAGTGAGCCGGAAATCTACTCATGTATTTGATCCTGACCTTCTAAGAGTGTACTATTTTGGCTGGGAGAATATAGTATAGGCTTGCGGTCTCCAGATCACCCTATTTCGCGAATAAAGAGCAGTCGAAGCTTGTTTTATATAACGCATGGAAATAGTTAAGTGCGTGATTTTGATCAAATTAAACATGGAAAAGATATTAATAAGCTAGTCGATTCTCGACAAAAACAAGCTTAGCCTACTTATTTACTGTGGTGTTAGTTTACTTCAACGAGACGCCGAGTTCTCATGCTGAACTCACTTCATCGATACAGGTCTAGGCCTTGTTGCAGATCAGAATGCCATGAGGTAAATTGACAACAAGTATTCATCATTCATGACTAAAAATTAACTGATATAAAAAGATGTGCTGTAAACCAAAGAATAATATGCAGACGATTTAATTACCTTTGACCATGTTTGAAGAGGTATTCCTCATTTGCTGTTGTGCACTGAGCGAACATAATTGTTTAGATTTGTAGAAATTATAAAGCTTTATTTATGGAGAATCACGACCACATACATGCTTTTTTATAGTACAGGGTGTTACAAGACGCTACATATCGGCACGGAGGGTTCGTATACGAGGTAGGGCATGTTTTTTGTCAAAAGGTACTATTGACCGACCGGTCAACAGTACTTTTTGAAAAAAGAAAAGAAAAAGAAAGACCGGGAATGACGTCAAACATAGACCAACATAATTATATTATGTTTCCTCATGTAGTATCCACCAATCATATGCCAAGAATATTTTCTTGCGTTATGTAATAAAAACTATTATATCAATACGTAGTGTTTATGTCTAATTTAGATTGACTATTAAAACCTCTAACGATCTCAATATCATTGATATACTCTCAAGTAACTTTATACATTTTACTTGAAGAGCAATTATATTATAACGTGTCACCGACGTCTGACATACTTCCTTAATATTTTGCCCCACATTTTAAACGTACTACGGAAGGGATTTAATACAAACAATGAGGGATTATGTCCTGCTACCATTAAGGTCACTTCATTTCTTCAGGAACATCCCTGGGTGTTTCCCGAAGCACTTTAACCATAACTTATGGCCTGTTCTAAGCTGTCGTCAATTCATTGTTCATTTATTTTAAAGTTCTCGATTTTTCAAATGTCATCCAAGACTTTCTTCTTTACTCATCGTACTTAGAATATGAAGCCTTCAAACTACTCACAAGACATTTCCCATCAACACAGCTCCGAATTACAGCTACACATCAATAGAAAATCTGTTGGTACCTGTTTTATAAACTTTCCACAGTTCCGTTAAATCTGAACAACCATTTATCGGAAGGGGGGGGGGGGGGCGGGGTGGTTTTCAATAGTGTTCTTGTAAGAGATGCATAATATTATTTTGTGCAAGAACACTATTTATTGACTGTAGTTTTATCTTCACCTACAACATGTACAATGAGATCCAACGACATGCAACGTAGCAAATTCATTATTAATCATTTATCTGGAGATTGGACGCCAATATAGGGCTCTAGGGTAAAAGTGAGCTTGATTAGAATTTGGTCAGAGAGGTTCATATTGGAGTGCTTAGCTTTCGAAACTCTACCGAGAGTCATCATCATGGACCTCGCTAGGAAAGACTAAATTCTAATCATATTTATCAACTTTATAGAGTACTTTATAAGAGTTAAAGGTAGATGTTCCGATTTTCAACTTGAAGTTTTCTATTCTACATGAAAGGTCATCCTTAAAAGCGTCGTGTCCCAAAATTTGAGATGCATAGCTATTATGGTTCTTATTTTAGACGCACAATATGCTGTGAACTGCACCCATTGAGTAGTACACAAACTATATCGGTGGTAACCGCCATTCGCGGTAATTCAACGCTATTTCGTCGATTTCTCTGTCATTATACCGAATTAGGCCGTCAAATTTCAGTATGATGATGAGAAAAATACGAGCTCTCATATGATATGAAAATCTCCGTATGTTTGAAATAATTCTGCGTTACGA
This sequence comes from Ophiura sarsii, assembly GCA_035610835.1. Taxonomy (NCBI): domain Eukaryota; kingdom Metazoa; phylum Echinodermata; class Ophiuroidea; order Amphilepidida; family Ophiuridae; genus Ophiura; species Ophiura sarsii. The sequence goes on from CM069441.1 coordinate 18,366,496, forward strand.
AAATGTGATCGGGTCATCTACCTTTAACTGGAAGGAGAAAAGAACCAACATAAGTATCCTGAAAGAACTTGGTGTAAAGAGACAACTGCTAGGAGAGCTTATCAAAAGAAAGCTGGCCTACTTCGGGCACATCATTAGAGGCAGTGGTAGCTTACTGGCGCTCCACATCATAGAAAGGAAAGTGGAAGGCAGCAGGAAAAGAGGTCGTCAAAGGAAACAATGGTTTGACAACATCAAGGAATAGACTGGTATGAGTCTTATAAAGGCCAAGCGTCTGGCACAAGACAGAGTAGCTTGGAGAAAGATGATCCGGAGATGTGATCGTATGGCAGCCAATCGTCATATCTGACGGAGGCCGAAGAAGAAGAAGAAGAAGAAGATAGAGTACCAAGTATAATCACAAATCATACCTGCTACGTGACGTACAGACTGATATTCGCCTGCTACGTGACGTACAGACTGATATTCGTTTGGCTCTGATGATGATACTCGTTAGAGTTTCAAAAGCTAAGCACTCCAATGTGGACCTCTCTAGGTTAAGACACACTTCTAATCATGTTTGTCAACCTAGAGCACAAAGTAGTTACAAATAATAAGTGAGCTTAGGGACCGTTCATTATTTATGGTTGAGGGGGGGTTGGGACAAATTCGAGACTCGTATGTCAAAATTACCTAACCCCCCCTACAGCTGAAACTGAAAATTACATGACCCCCCCTACTAACCAATAGATTTTTACACAACCCCCCCCCCCCCCCTCAAAATCAACTTGTCACATACTTAGGGGATGTATTTTTCTTTTGCCCATGGATTCGTTGGTTGTGCCCTCTGAACGGCCAATAATTTAATGACTAACTACATTGCGAGCGTAGCGAGGCGGAACATTTGTCATATATTTATACATTTTGGGTGTTTTGTGAGTCTTTATAACCCCCAAAAAAGTTAGAACATCCAGACAAAAACGTATGAAATATTCTTGTGAGCTTTGGTGCAGAGCTGAGAGTGAGACGAGGTGAAAAGCATGTAAGAAATTACCGTTTTTAATCAAATTGGATTTTGGAACATAGGCCTAGGCTATTAACATGTTTTTATACACCTCATGGCTCTAATGTTTTCAACCATTGATGATTATATAGGTGTTTTTCCAACAGGTCCGAGCAGGGCGTGCACAAAAAAGATTTGCTGTACGAAAGTAGTCTCATCATAAATACATGTTTTGAAGTTGAAAGGTCGTAAGAAAATGTGCGCGAAGCGCACAAAAAATTGGCATTTACACTCCAAAATAGCCTCTAAAATCACCCCAATCACCACCATCTTTATAGTTTAAAAAAGTTACACAACCCCCCCTGTTTAAGAATAAAAAGTTACATAACCCCCCCTATTTCAACATATCAAAGTTACATGACCCCCCCTATATTTTACCCAACCCCCCCTCCACCATAAATAATGAACGGTCCCTTAGTTTTAGACTTTTACGATGACAGTAAAATGTGTATGCATCATCCATCGAGACTCATTACATCCACATATATCTACAAATAGAGGTTGTCCATGCAGCCAGGCGAAACGAAGAACAACACGGATTTGTTTCTATTCTACATTCAAATGGGCAACCGGGAAGGAAGGTAGTGCAACCTTTGTCCATAAGACACACATGCTGAAAGATCAATCTTGATATAATATTTGTGAGAAATTTCGTTTTCAACGTTTCTATATTATTCTAAATTGAATTTTACCCATTTTAGCGCTGTTTTAAATTACACAAACGTCCTGTGTTGGCTATTGCTAAAAATCTATTACAGGAACTCCTTTTCTAATGCGTTTCAGCTTTAAATCAACTGTCTGAATCGATATTTCGAAGCGTTTAAAGCAGGTTTTCCATAACGTGAAAAGTAATTTTAATTTAATTTTCTAAATACAATATTGTTTGTTTGAAGAAATCATGTCGTTAACATGGTTTAGACGCAGTATTTTTTACTATTTTAATTTTAAATTCTGTAATGCTAATTGGCTGATCTTGAAAAAATAAAAAATAAGATCTTTATAGAATTAAAATAACTGCACCAAATGCTACTGAACTCAACCAAATGAGGTGTGTTTTTCTTCTAAACTATCAGTTTTAGTGTAATTACTATCAATTTTAACCAATCAACACATAAACAAATGAACATAGTTGTATTCGCTCAAATTAAATGATAAATTTAGATGTGCATACATGCGATATTGTAAATATATTTTGGTCTCAAGTGTTAAGGTGGATTACAAGTAAATCACAATATGACAGAAAACATTCCTGGTGCTGCGCTCAAAGGTAGTAGTTTTCGTAAAACTACTATTTTTGGGCAAATAAGCCCACCCCAAAATAGTCGTTTTATGTGAAAACTAGTACTTTTGGTTGCTCAAAACTAGTAGTTTTCGCAAAACTACTATTTTGGATGGCTTTGGATTACGCAGAACTACTATTTTTCGGCAGGCCATCGTAAAGCCCGGGTTTTGGGCGGAAATGCCGTGCACTTGGTGTTTGGCATAAGGCTGTTTGTATACGAGCGCTTAAATTGGAAATCAAGAAGGAAAGCATCGGGATTTTTCAAATATTTTGTTATTTTTCGTATTCGTCGCCTATTTTATTTCATGATTGCTGTTATTGAGATGATAAGACGTGCTTCAATTTAAAAACACACACACAGTACTCTTCATTCCATTTCACACATGTTAGGGGTATAGCAATTAGGAAAAATCCAGAACAGAAAGTTGAGATTCAAACTAAATCTACACTGCTCACTGACCAACGGCCTGGGTGTGTCAAGCACTAAATCTAATAGATAATCCATTCTTAACTCGGATTACAATTATCCTTGCCTCCATTGTCTATATAATTAAACATAGAAGTGGGCATCCACTTGTCACAATAATGTATACATTTTAAATAATCCTTTCCGTTGAACATGTTAATTATCTGGAGAAAGGCCATCATGTTGGCTAAACCTGTTAACATCGCATGTAGAAATAAATCAACGGTGTTTAATTGACTATAGTCTCCATATTACGCAACTATAATCACTACAATACATGTAGTCACGCCAATTAATGATGTTTGATCAATCTTAGCTACTACAGCCTTCTACAGCATAGTATTACTATACAGGCCTACAACACCAACGCTGTTTGGAAGTTTTAATACTTTAAAGTGTCAAAGAGGTGTCTTAAATCTGAATTCGTTTAGTAGGTGATGAATGTGATACACTTTACGTAGCTTAAAGCTATACTGGTTTTCTTTCAATTTGCTAGTTTTTCGGCAGCTAATGTGGTGGGTAGGGTAGTTTGAATTGACTACACAAATCCTGAATTAAAAAAATTGCACTCATGAATTTGCTGTCTCAAAGAACTTACTTGAGTGTTTTTAAATCTATTCAGCATTATTTATTGCTGCTATGAGGCAATTTCTGTAATTAGTAGTTGGCATAATCTACTATCTTTGCCGCCATCTTGGCAACCATCTTGGCAACCATCTTGGCAACCATCTTGACTGACATCTTTGCCGCCATATTGGCCGCCATCTTGGAAGATTCGATAGATTGACTGAACAATAAACATTTCTTCTCAAATTTTGTGAAAGTTTATAATGATAATACAAATAAGTTAAAAAAGCAAGTTGCAAATTGAGAGAAAACACTGGGAATCTATTGAACTATTGTGTTACCTTTTTGGTATTCTAGAGTTATAAAATTAATGGAAAGTTCTTAAAAGTTTGTTTCAATAAATTTGGGATATATTCCTACTTAAGACATTATTATTTAAAAGGAAAACATTTGTAACAATATTTCAGTGATCAAGGTGTTTTGCATTGATACATATCTATTTAGTTAATTTGAGTCAAATAGCTTGACAAAACTCATGATGAAATGATAGCCCTGTGTAGTGGGCCCAGGTTATGTGGGTCCTATGAACAAGTACAGATAATTTGGTTGGTTTCCATTTAAAATATGAAAGTAAAGGTGTCAAAATGAAACAACATTTCCCTCCCAAATATCTTATTATGAAGATGAATGAAGAGATCAGGTGTAGGCCTAAATATGTGTGAGAGATTAAAGACTTGTGACAATATTGGGATTAGTTTTACTTGAGTGAATCCATTGACAAACAATTGAGAAAGGTTTTTTTGAAAGGAAGTCAAACTTGTCAAACTACCCACAATAGGATTACATTGGCTATAATAAGGTTAATGAATTATTCATGAGCTATTTCCAATGGGAAATTTGTATGGGGATTTGAAGAAGGCACATGTTTTCTTTAATTCAATGGAATTGAATTAGCAGTTGTTTTAGGAAACATGAATTTATTAATGAGAAGAGATTCAACAACACATTTGTTCATCTCGTAGTGAAATATACACTCAAAATTGAATATATATGGGATGATTTTGACACCATAACCAAGTGTTCTAATACTTTTGGTTGCTAGTGTATTTCGAAGCAATTCCAAGTGCCAGATTCCACCATACAGAGCATAATTAGGAAGAACAAGACGTTCAACTCAGTTAAAAACCTTGAAGGACACGGTCGGAAGCCAACGGTGTCCCTTGTTTGACAAGAAAAGTATGGTGAAAGGCCCACAGCAATCCACAGATCACCGTTAATGCTCTTCTGAACAACCTTAATGAGTCTTGGACCAAGATATTAAGGCAGACACTTCAGCAGACATTGCACACGAGAGTTCTCCATGGACTCCGACCAAGAAAGACTTTACTCCTGAAAAGAGACAAAGAGAAACTTGTCTAGCCTTTGCAAGAGCACTTCTCGACAAAGATCCAAGCTTTTGGTTCTCAGTGTTGGGTTGCCTACGATGCAAGACGAGTTTCTCTGTGCCTCAGGAGTAGAGTCTTTCTTGGTCGGCCTCCATGGAGACCTCTGATCTTCAATTGTCTACCGGAGTGTCTGCCATGATATCTTGGTCCAAGAATTGCCCAGATTGTTCAGGAGAGCATTGATGGTCATCTGTGGATTGTTGTTGGCCTTTCGCAAACTTTTCTTGCCAAACAAGGGGACACCGTTGGCTTCCGACTGCGTCATTCAATGTTTTTTTACTGATTTGAACTTCTTGTTCGTGAAGCTTTTTTGACCCAATTATGTATAACACTTTACACAACCGGGGTTGTGAAGAGGGAGGTTTTACCCAACACTTGTGTCATTTTGGTACACATAAATTGGGTAAACTTCCTTGACCCAATAATGCTGTGTAGGCAATTTACCCATTTGTTGTGTAACACTTTACACTACATTATGCACATTCTTTGCACATTTAAGCTATGGCGGGTGACAACCAGTTTCTACTGGGGTACTGCAAAGTTAACGGTAAGATTAAACGGTAAGATTAACCGGTAAGTTTTTAATCCCCCTGTTTCTACTCGCGAAAAGTTACCGCTAAGTTTATCGATCCTAGTCGATGGCACACGACATTTGACCTTTTGTTATACCAACCAATGCCGGCCGCGCCCACCTGAAAAATATTGCCTCACAATGTATACACCTAGCACATAAAGTCCCTGACCAGGTGCTTTGAGGTTGGCTAATTCAATATATATAATCGGTACCAAAAGTCTGAGATATACATTAAATGAGCAAATTTCTTCTCCGCAGTTTGATACCTCATTCAACAAAATCGAATGGATACTTTATAAGTTTTGACGATTTCAATGACCGCGCATAAGCAAAACAGCAAAGTTGCACTAGGTATAGGAAATCATTAATTTGTGTGACAGTTATGACAGTAATCACACACAATTCAATGAATACCTAGTCCAACTTTGCTGTTGTTATGAGCGGTCATTGAAATCGCCATAACTTATAAAGTATCCATTCGATTTTGTTGAATGAGGTATCAAACTGCGGAGAAGAAATTTGCACATTTAATGTATATCTCAGATTTTTGGTACCGATTATATATTGTGAATTAGCCAACCTCAAAGCACCTGGTCAGGGACTTTATGTGCTAGGTGTATACTCCAGCGTGACACGGTCCACGGCACATAACGGTAAGATTAATCGACTGGTTGTTTCTACTGAAAAACTAGCCGTTTCTTTACCGGTACCAAACCTGGTTTGTGAAGGTTTTTGCGGTTACAAAAATACCGATTCTTTACGGTGTCTGGTTATTTCTACTGGGCAAACTTACTGGTAATTAACGGTATGTTCCCCAGTAGAAACACGCTCATATCATGAAGTTCCATGCAAGGATACAAATAATAAGTAATGGTTTTTGTTGTTGGAATATTTTGATTGTGTTGAGAAAAAGAAGAGGGTAACGATTAGTGAGTCTTAAACAAGTTCTTATAAACGATTGAAGAGAGTCACAACATCTCATATTTAGAGGTTATGAATTAAAATAGAGGTGCTGCCGCAACTAAAAATCTACGATCCGATCCTGTAAGTGAAGATGACGTTCTAGGAACGGCGAGGAAATGTTTATCAGAAGATGAGCACGAGCAGGCTGATACGGAACAGACGATTTGATACATTATATGATGGTTCAATTCCATTTAACGCTTGTTAAGTCGAATGAACGAAAACAGGGAAAATATCGCTGTTTCATCTTCAATCAACAGTTTGTTGAAATTAAGGATTTCCTTTTGACGATAAACATGATAAAGATAAAAACCTACAATTATTAGCGTAGTCTACTTGTTCGATCTTTTCCCGTACTTTTCTATGTCAAAACACCGTAAAGACATTTTTCAATCGTTCACTGAAAGTTTTTTTTTAAAGAAATGGAACCATGGAAAATGCGTACCTTGTTCTCGTTTATGATTAAACTCCCCCCGGTACGGGCGTGCGATCCGCCAAAAATAGTCTTGTCGGAAATAATAAATAAGCATTTAAGCACTAACGCCTGATTTTTTAATGGTTGTTGAAATGTAATGAAGCCGGGGGAAGTTCAGGTTGAAAATAACACAAAGTAGATATTCAAGACAGCACATATCTTTTAGTTTATACCAACCTCAATATTCGACTCCGATTCTTCTGTTTTCTTTTCTACGTTAGCTACCAATAGCACTGAGAATTGTGTAAATGCCCCTAAAACGCGGATCTGCGTTACAGGGAAGACCGGAAGTGAGTGTGTCCTACCTGACAAAGACAATCTTTTTAAATGCTCGCATTAAATTCCCTATTTTATGTACTGCGCTCGTTGCAATATTGGAAAGATGATCTACGTCATGCGTCAGGTAGGACATACTCGCTTCCGGTCTTGCCCAGAACCCGCGTATTGGCTCTTATAGCTGCATAACCAGAGATAATCAAAAGAATGGATTATCTTCTCTCTATTGAAATGTTGTAGAAAACATGTGCTATGTCTGTCTCGCTCGCACCTGTACGACTCGTATGTTTGAAAAGCCTGGTATTCAACAGGGGTACTAGTATTAGTAGTCTGTTGCGACAACAAATTGTCTTTCATACTATAGAGCGTATTTCTACTGGGGCAATGCAAAGTTAACGTCGGTAAGATTAAACGGTAAGATTTACGGTAAGTTTTTAACCCCCCTGTTTCTACTCGCGAAAAGTTATCGCTAAATGTATCGATCCTAGTCGATGGGCCACGACATTTGAACTTTTGTTATATTGAACAATGCCTCCCCACCTGAAAAAGATTGCCTCACAATGTGTATAATCCAGTGTGACACGGTTCACAAAACATAACAGTAAGCTTATCGGCTGGCTGTTTCTACTGGGAAACTTACCGTTAATTACCGGTACCAAACCTGGTTTGTGAAGGTTTTTGCGGTTACAAAACCTACCGATTCTTAACGGTATCTGGCTGTTTCTACTGGGCAAATTTACCGGTAATTAATAAGTTCCCCAGTAGAAACACGCTCTTGTTATGATATATTAAAATATCTTTAGAAAAACGCGTCGGTGGAAATTCAAATTCAAAAATGAAAAAAATTAAATTACGTAACAATATTTAAAGAGTATTTTAAACAACTGTTTCACTCGGTGTTTTATTACACCTAAACTCGAACCCACGAGCACTCAGGTCAATGAGTGCATCTTTTCAGATCGATGTTTCTGCTGGGAGTGAGAGTGTCGAGGTTATTTATTACTGTTGAGGGGTTATTGACAGCACTAGAGGCTACGTTGCCTTTTATGATGCTTCCTTATGATCCATTTAAATGCGAGACACACATAGCTTCAAAAGTACCAGGTTAGCCGTCCCTTGTATTTGAAAGTCATTGGCATAACCAACTTGGTATCGTAAATCTGTAGGTTTGAAAATGACGGGTATGCCACTTTTTTTCTCGCGCTAAATGAAAACAGGTAATTAATTGTTATAAGTTAAGGAATAAAAGTATTGTATAGTTTCTGTGGTTTATCTTCTGTGAATTTTCTGCGATATTTGTTTCAAAAAACCGTCGTGAAATACATTGATACATGGACATGATGAAGACAAGCTTCGTACTTTTGAACTTTGAATTTTGTGAGTGCTGTAATTTTGAACTATGACTCAAATGTATATCAAAGTATACATTTTGGGAAAGGAAATAAGAGAATCCAAATTTGGGATCAATTTTGACCAAAATGTTGATTTTTTTAAAAAACAATTTTGACTAAAAGTGCCAACAAAAGAAACGTTTCAATTTTTTCTAACTTTTTTGGCACTTTTTGGTCAAAATTTCAAAAACCCTATTAGATTAGGTTAAAAAATGAGAAATTCGTCCCTAAGTTAGTGTCTTTACATCATAATCAAGCGATTTGGGCATATTTTACCCCATATTATTTTTTTTAGCTTTGTTCAAAAACCTTTGGGTCAAAAAAGTGAATTTTGTGATTTTCTTAAAAAAATCAACATTTTGTGGTCAACATTGACGCCACATTTGGATTCTCTGATCCATTTCCTTTCATTAATAGTTCAATAATTACAGCACTCACAAAATTCAAAAAATCAAATCAAAAACTTCCTTGAGTCCCCTTAAACTGAACCGGATTTCGTGGTATTGAACCCTAATATCCATAGCTTTAAAAGATTTAGTCAATAATCAAAGGCGGCAAATACAGGGGATGAAATGAAACAACACTAATCCGGTGTTTGAATGATGTGATAATCTTTGCAAAAACACACACATTGCATATAACCTGGTCTGCGCTTAATCAAGGTTTAACCCGTCGTCTGCAAAAGATGACTAAACCCAGACAACAAATATTGCAAGTCATCTGTTTAAATATATATATATATATATATATATATGTTGAAAAACAAGCAGTAAATTAAGAATTATTTATACATAGTAACTGGCAGTTTCATGCACACCAACCACACAGGGTGGTGGCAATCTTCAGACTGGAGTACATCTAATTTATAAAATAGTCAACAATAATAATAATAATACAGCATCCAAGTTATTGACACACATAAGTGGAATATCAATAATCCATAAAAGGTGTGAAAGTCATTCTCCAGATAGGATAATCCATTATGAGTTGTATAGGTGAAAAGTAAATCACAAGATTAGGTATAGGTAATCCATGGGGTAATCACTAATCAGTCATAAAGTTGGATCATAATAATGAAAAATGAAAACAATAGTCAATAGAAAACAGGATGAGCTGGTAGTCTGGTAAATATGGCCATCCAGAAAAACATTACGTTACGCCAAAAGCATTGAGTTTGTGTTTCCGTTTGTGTCTATATTGCTTTAATGAAATTTCATCGTAAAATATACTCCACTTTTAATAACACAATAAAAGTGAGGTCAACCACTGCTATCGACGAGAAATATACGATTGAAATTCAAGGTACGAATACCTGATGTTGTAATGAATTGAATTTTAATCTTTTACGACGCATTTTTCTCAATATTTTAACAGTCTCTGCCTCTAAGAGTGAACCATTTTTGGGGATGTTGAGATTCATGGGTCCGCTTTTTGTTGATGCCGACGCACCAACTATTTATTTGCATTTGTCATACAGAAAACAATAATATATATGAACATTTAGTTTTAATATTCTCTATATAATAAAGTACAGTATTTAAATATTGTCTTTCCACCTTTTATATACACCCCATTTTTTATTGTGTTTATATAATCTTCCCTTTCCAATGGCAATATGATTTTCAACTTGGAACATAAAATGAACTAAGCCCTTAAACACTTGAAAAATCGGCCGTAAACCGGCACATCTTTTTCTGTATACGTACAGTTTCCCCAATATAATTTAGTAAAGGGTCCGGATCAAAAATATTGTATCCAAACATTATTGAAAATTTTGTTAAACTGAGATCAATTCCAAAAATGATATTTAAAAAGATCTCAACACTAGTCCAAAAACGTTTAACATGTTCACACTCGTAAAACAGATGAATTAAACTTTCAACATTCGCATTACACAACGTACAATTTGGTGAATCAATTAAACCAACTCTATGAACGAATTTATTCGTTGGCAACCGCATATGTAATAAAAAAAATTGAAATGATCTGGTAGGAATATCCAATGCACATTTTAATGCAATCGTAAAAAGATAAGGCCACATTTCTTCATTAACTATAGCCAAATTTTGCAATTCGTTTGGTTCGGTCGTAAATAAATCACCGACATTTCAGGAAAAAATCCCAGTAAAACGCCCATTAGTATAAATATGCGCGTCATTCACATCCCAAAGAAAGGAAAACATATTTTAAACCTCCAATTGGGTACATACCAAAAGTGAAACCAAATCGTTGGGATCTCGTTGGCGCGTCACATTACGCTGACCTTTGTAATTATGACCTTATAATTTGATGCGCCAACAAGATCCCATTCAATAAACAAGTTCATATGAAAGAACTCGGAGCCTTTAAACAAATCAAAAGGAAACATTATTGGAATCTCGTTGGCATACGGAAATAATCAAGGTCAAAGGTAAAATGTTATCATTTATAGCCATTTTTTACCTCCAAAATCGTGAAAATCACCATTATCGGTAAAAAAATCACAATCGATAATTCAAAAAATAATGAAGATATTAAAATAAAAAAAAGAAGATTCCTAGGGAATTGTATGAGGAATATAATAAAACTAGTATGACAAAATTTGACAAAATATATTTTGAGTTATCTATGCAGAACCTAAAATGGGTCAAAAAACGTGTTTTTTATACTTTTTTCAAAAAATGGTCAATTTCATGATCATAATAATAATAATAACACACACTTATAGAGCGCTTTACTTTAGTGAGATCTAAACTCAAAGCGCTGTACAACATATAAATACAAGATTAAAGCAAAAATACAACAATGATCATAAAACTACAGAGATAAACATACACAGAGTCAAATGCATATTAAACAAGAGATATGAATGTGTATGACATGAAAAATGCATTATGAATGAAATGAAAGATCATGAACAAAAACACATCAATTAGATTTCCAAGTTAAATAAGTAGGTCTTAAGTCGCGACTTGAACTCCTGAACTGAACCTGCCTGACGTATGTCCATTGGGAGAGTGTTCCATAATTTAGGGCCCGCGATGGAGAAAGCTCTATCACCGAAAGACTTCATTTTGCTTTTTGGAACAACAAGAAACTCACGGGAGCCAGAGCGAAGGTTAGCCGTGGGAATATAAGGTTTCAGCAATTCAGACACATAACTTGGACCAGCATTGTTAAGTAATTTATACACAATGAGCAGGAGCTTGAACACGATTCTTTTCTTAATAGGAAGCCAGTGGAGATCTCTGATGACGTGACTTATATGGTCACGTTTCTTTGTGCCTGTAACTAATCTTGCCGCTGAGTTTTGAACACGTTGTAATTTAGAGATAAGTTTATCAGGAAGTCCGTACAAAAGGCAGTTAGTGTAATCTAATCTGGATGAGACAAACGCGTGCACAAGTTTCTCTGTTGACCCTCGATCAAGGTACTTTCTGATCTGTCCAATGGCGCGTAAAGCAAACGAGGCTGATTGACATAGTTTATTCACATGTGCAGTCTTTGACATATGTTGGTCAAAGATGACTCCAAGGTTTCGTGCAGCATCTGACGGAAATATGGGACTATTACCGATGTATAACCTCAGTCTTACTGTCGTTCAGCTTTAACTTATTTGCAGTCATCCATCCTTTGACATCAGCGATGCAGCGCTCCAGACGAGAAATTGCTTCCTCTCTTTCATCAGGATGAAAAGTAACATACAATTGCGTGTCATCCGCGTAAGATAGAACATCGATGTCATGGCTAGAAATTACGTCTTCAACTGGAGCACTGTACATGGTAAATTTAGAGGGACCAATCACAGACCCTTGGGGTACACCATATATCCGTTCGTGAAAGATTGGATCCAACTGCAACAGACTGCACTCGATTAGAGAGATAGAATTTAAACCACTTTAACGCAGTACCATCAACACCATATCTAGTTTGCATCCGTTCAAGAAGCATTTTGTGGTGTATCGTATCAAATGCAGCCGATAAATCCAACAGAACAAGAACAGCATCTTTCTTATTATCCAATGCGCAAAGCAGATCATTTTGAAGGCGCAGAAGAGCTGTTTCTGTGCTGCAGTTGGGTCGGTAGGCAGACTGGTGGGGTGCATACATTTTGATTCATTGAACCATTTCATACAAAACAATGTAAAATTGTATATAGATTAAATGAATAATGAAGAAGTTACGGTAGTTTTACGGAGGCTGTACCTGAAGGTGCACAGCCCCCTTAAAACACCTTGGAAATCATATCCAGTTGCAAAGAGGGTTTACTTTAAATAAAAAATAAAGATACAGCTTGGGATCTTTAAGCGTCATAGCCCCATCACAGACATTGTTCAAACTCTTCTGAATCAGTGTGCCAACAAGATCCCATTAAATGTTGTGGTTTATTTCTTCAGTTTGACTGACATTTAATAGATACCGATGGGAAAAACTTTGGGATTTTGATCGCGGTTGATTCTACATGAGCGCAAATTTGAGGCGTCATCAGCTTTATTCACAAGCCTTTTTAAACCATTTAAGACCAAGTCCCAGGATATCAGATTACTTTGGTAAATTTTGTCACATAGGACAATTTTAGACTATTCCGAACACATCTATGTTAGTGTGCAATGTCGATTTCAAATATGTAAGTCATGTCTTCCGAATTCGACAGAGTTGTTGAATTCCGAAGACATAATATGCAATTTATGAAACATCATGCAACAGAATAATGTTGATGTGTTGAGAATGGTCTAAAATGCAAAAAATACAATGTCCTATATGACATGTCAACATTTACCAAAGTCATCCGATATTTTGATAATTGATAAATGGCCAAAAAAGGCTCGAGAATAAAGCTGAGGACGTCTCAACTGTGCGATCATGCAGCATTAACCGCCATCAAATCCCAAAGTTTTCTCCAGTGGTATCTATTGAATGGTGGCCAAACTAAGCAAATAAATCAAAAGGTTGATGGGATCTTGTTGGCGCACTGATTTACAAGAACTTGAACAATGCACAGAGGGCTATCATTACGGTTTCGTGCCCTGTATAAAATCCAACTTTCTTGACCACGTCTTTGATGACATATCCAGGGTAATAAATCATCCCCTCCTACACCATTTATCTGATTTATTTTACACCAACTGTGTCTTGCCAGCATGCGTGCTACCATTTCCACCGCTATCCTAAGCATAGCTCAAGGCTCTTTGGTGTTGGTCTAGAAGCCCTATATACTACTTTTGAAAATGTTCTTGTGATAACAAATTCCAACTTTTAATTTCAATTTGTCATAAAAAACTAGTGCTATATCATATTTTATCAAAATAAATATTCAAATTTCGAGAAAAAAAATCACATTATATTATCCAAAGAGCAGATTTTAGTTTTAAAACTAGCCCAAATCTGGCGGAAAATCACCACGTGTGGATTTAGTCATGTGGTAATACTGCAGCCCCTCAGGCTTGTTTCTAGTTCCACCGCTGCCACACTCAAGGTCCCCCAGCATGCGGTAAATGGTGTTGGATGGATCAAACTTGGGCTCAAACCTTACAGGCAACTGGAATGTGTTACTGACTCGCATGCAGTGTAAGCTGCTCTTAGCAATTTAAAACAAATCATTAGCAAAAAAAAATCTCCGAGATCCCAAGCTAGTTTCTTCATTTTTATTCAAGGTACACCGTCTTTGCAAGTAGATGTCATTTCCAAAGTGTTTAAAAGATGGCGCGCGGATTTACGGAGGTGCAAAAATGGCTCAAAATTTGTAAAATTTGACCTTTGACCTGGTTTATCTCCGTGCGCCAACACGATCCCAACAATTTTAACTTTTGAATTTGTTAAAGGCTCTCAGTTCTTCCATTTGAACTTGTTTATATAATGGGATCTTGTTGGTGCGTAAATTATAAGGGCTTGAAAACTGCCGAGGACGCGGCAACGAGATCCCAACGATTTTGTTTCACTTTTGTTGTGTGCTCAACTAGAGGTTTCAAAATATGTTTTCCTTTCGTTGGGATGGGCATGGCGTGCCTAGTTATACTTATGGGGAACGTAGTAATCGTTTAACTTGACAGGGATTTGTTCCTGAAATGTCGGTGATTTTTTACGACCGAACTAAAACTGTTAGGAATTTTAAAATGTGGCTATAGTATAATGTTATGGTAATGTATCACTGTTTTTCAAAAATGGTTGATCCGAGGACCCATGGTAACGCCCTTAGAGGTAGAGACTGTTCAAAGTCTAACCCTTGTGTAAAGATAGTCACTTACAATATTATTTCAGGTTTTAGCAATTACTGATACCTGGCATGTAGTTCAATGTCGTAACATTGTTTTATTTCATTTGATATACACTATTGTCATTCGGGCACCTATACAATTTGCCTTATGACCCTTAGTCTATATTTAGTGTGTTTATGCTAGTAGGAAAAAGGAAGTCAGCGAGGAAATAGGCAATCAGTTTGCTGGGCCTCCTCTGTATAAAAGAGGTATCACTATATCCCAGGTGCGTAATGTGTTTATACAAAATAATGGCCCCTTGTAACCTTAGGATGACCGTGTAACCATAGAATGACCATGTTATACATTTGATAACTTTAATCATCCCCTGTACTATGCATAGCCAGACGAAAACCCATATTTTGTTAATTATTTCTGTAAAATCGTTGAGGTAAGAATATGTTCAATTGGACGTTATAGTGCAAAATACAGGGCAGCCATAGGCCTATGTTAGCTTGTTTAGTTGCAAATGTCTCTATATGATGATTTTTTGATAATGTTAGTCCATCATGATCTACCACAGATCAGACCAATGTCAATGAACGAGCCTATTTACTGCGGTTAACAATGGTCTAGCGCGAGCTCTAATTATATGAACTCATCCCAAGATAGCTCATTGAATCATCTAATCGGGTTTATTGAATTAATTTTACTCGTTGTAGTTTACACTGTAGGCCTATTATGGAAACGAAATGAGAGGGCTGAGGACCACTAATTCATGATTCATGATGGTCACGTCGCTGGGGCCCACGGCGCTAATTTCAAAATATCTTCTTTGACATAGATGTGGAAAACAAAATGAGAATGTTTTACGCAATGCGTCCCAATCTAGAAGTAACCTTAGTAAAGTAAAATATCGGTCGGGTTATTCTAGTGGATACTTCGAACCATACACTGCAAAAAGGTTGCTTAAAATACGTTGCTAAAAGTACTTTTATCATCCGTTGGTTGACGTGTTGATTAAAATTCATTCAATATAGGCCTATGTAGAAAGTTAGGCGTTGTATAAAAGTAAAAAATCCCCAGCGTTGAGCAATTCGTCGAAAACAATGTCCTTAAGATGTTGGTGGAAACTGTTTCTGTTGCTAAAATATGTTGCGTAAAAATATTCCACTTTGGCAACTGTTGCATGAGCATTGAGGACAATCACGCAACAGTTGATGCAAGTTACGCACATGTGATTTTTAGGCAACTGTTGTCCAAAAAAGCCAATTTCGTGAGCTGTTGCATACTTGAACGATTGTTGAGTGAATATAATTGCCTAACTTTTGAGTAACTAGAATTGTTCAACTGTTGGTGAAAACATGTTATCCAACGGTGTTGGGCAAATTTTACCTAACAGTTGAGCGGTTGCATACTTGAACAACGTTGTGTAAAATGTTGAGTAAATATTTAAGCAACCCCTTTTTGCAGCGCTGGACCACAATTAGATTTTTTCTGTCTTGGCATCCAAAACCGAATACACTGACAAATAGTTTAAAATTGCCATCCTTGTTTGACATATATTTGTTTATGAATATCATTTCAACGGTGGTATAGCGACGTCATTAGCGATGAATATTGAATAGTCGATTTTTATAGCCAAAAATACACGACATGGACATAATAAATTACAGATTCACTACCGAACGGGAATAGTATATGTAGCTCTGCTGCATCGCCTAGAATTCCCATTACAAGTTACCGGTTCACTACCGGGAGGAAGTGATGTATGTAGCTCTGCTGCATCGCCCAGAATTCACATTATTTTGCCTACTGCGTGCAGCTGCGTGTACGTGTTGCTATACCAAAAATACTCAATATATAATAAAACTTGACACAAATAAAATACCCAACATTATGGCTATATTTTATAAATTAACCCTAACCATCCTCAATGCCGCAAATGTGCACGGTACTGTCTGTCTGTGCCAGCTGGCGTGGCACCTTTTCGATGAAATAATGGCCCTAGGCTACATAGTTGGGCCAATACACTGGCCCGAGTATGATTGGCCCCCGTGGCGCAGTGGTAGAACGTTCGTCTGACAACCGAGAGGTTATGGGTTCGAGCCCCGGTGGCGGCGCCACTCTTTTTGTCCGCATTTTTGTCGTTGATAAAAAAATTCTTCAAAATGTGACTTAGGAGGTTAGGGTTAAGCAACAGTTGCTATACAAAAATGCTCAATATATAATGAAAACAATTCACAAATTAAGCAACAGTCACAAAATGCCCAAGAAATGGTTAATTAATAATACCCAACTGTTGTGTAATTAAAATTGTGCAACTGCTGAGTAACTGGAATTGTTCAACTGTTGGTGAAAACATGTTATCCAACGGTGTTGGGTAAATGTTACGCAACTGTTATTAAAGCGGTTGCATACTTCAACAACGTTGTGTAAAATGTTGAGTAAATAATTATTTAAGCAACCTTTTTGCAGTGTACAACAGTCTGTTTGCGCAATTTCAGACATAGGGTTATTATTTTATGTCGCTAGGAGCCAGACCTGACTCACTGTTTTAGTTACAATACGCCCATAGGGTTCTTAAGATTATGTGTTTCGTGTTTTTCTTCATTTTAAAAAGTTAACCAATCCACAGATCCAGGGACACCCTAGGGACTTAAGACGTGTAATAGGGTGTCAGCAATCATCTATAATACAATTATACATTGGCATAATCCTTACATACAGTACATAGAAGAGCTTTGCTGGAAACGACTTACCGAAACTTTGAATTCTTGTCTCCAGTCAAAGTACAAGAGCTTCTGGTTTCTTATATTGGAAGAGAGGTACAAGTCTGTCAGCCAATTAAATTAGTATTGACAATCTAGTGTTCGGGAACTGCTATGTTAAATTATTATTTTTAAAACAGTGGTTTAGAATACATGATATCACAATGTTGAACTACTGTATGTGGAAAAATGAGGATGGTGAACATGATTTTAACTCTCAATTTCCGAAAGGACCGAAAGCATCTAATGTGTAATATTGTGTCAAATGTGTCCATAATTGAAGATACATGTATACATCTACATTATGATAATTATAATAATGTTCGTATTCGAGTTATTCCAGAGAATAAACAAGATCAATCTAGGATGGGAACAAATGAAAGTAGAATTGGTTAAATTCTTGTCTTTTCCCCCTGAAACTTTCATTACGAGCAAACTTGGATGGAATTGTTTTTTGACTAGTACATAATCATCCATATCTTCAAAGCTTCTCAACCGAATCAAATGCGGTGTTCACTAAAATGTAGCAAACTCATTGCACTTCATAAAAGTATAATTTACATTACACTTGGATGCTTCAATTTCAAGTTACCATCACTCAAACGTCGGATGTAAATTTCTTTCTGGACACGTACCCTGTAGAGCCAACCATTTGAATCCAGGTGTTTTGGTACTAATTGTGAACCATAGACCTTGAACACGCGTCTTCAGGGTCGTACATGTCAGCATATGCAATATGTCGGGCTGTCTAGCTACGCGACTCAATCACTGTCAATCAGAATCAATGTCAAGGTGGTTTTGACAGCGATAAAGAAACACCTTTCTGACATAAAGGGCAATACGGAATAAAGTAAGGGACGCACCATTTGATTTTCAGGGGGGGGGGGGGGGGTATGGAAGTTGGGGTCGGGCTGATTTTTTTTTTGCCACCGAAGTAGGGGACATTTATTTTTTTTGCCGCCGAAGGGGACAAGTTTTTGTGTGTTTTTTGCGAAGGCGGCAAAGTTTTTTTTAGGGTTATACTGTTTTTCTTTACATTGAGTTAGGTGAGTCAACTTTTTGTTTTACTCAGCAGTGGGTCATCTTCTTCTTTTTTCCTGGTTGGTGGGCAAAGTTAGTTTTTTTCCTGGATAGTGGGCAAGGTGTTTTTTAAACTTCCATGCCTCCCTGAGTATCTAATGGTGCGTCCCTAGCACCAGACCATCTAAATGTTGTGATAAAGAGTGATTCCTTGCTGTTTTTACTCTA
The DNA here is from genome assembly GCA_035610835.1 of Ophiura sarsii. NCBI lineage: Eukaryota > Metazoa > Echinodermata > Ophiuroidea > Amphilepidida > Ophiuridae > Ophiura > Ophiura sarsii. Next base: position 18,385,169 of record CM069441.1, read on the forward strand.
AATTTAATTGATTTATCTATGACAGCCCAACCACATAAATTGAAGGGTCGTGTACGACAAAGATCTACTGACCGTTTATGAATCTAATATAATTAGAAATATAAATAAAAATGTCAACGTTTCTTTTAAATATAACACAGCGTAAATTTGGAATTTTGCCCAGACGGAAACGGTCTATTTTTGGATTTCCTAAAACGATATTAACTAATATTCCTTCTAGAAGGTGATGCAAGGGCTGAAATAATTGAGCAGTGGTGCAGGCGTTGTGATGCTAATTTTATAACGTGGCATACTAATTTCAAATAGGTTAGACCTGTTAGTCTCTTTAAAATAATTTTTATCATTCTAGGTATTTATATAGTTATTATTTAGGCCGCGATGACTAGACTCGTCAACACAATCCCGGCGAGCTCAAATCATAATTTATTGTGCGGAATTTATTGTAATTTAACATGCTTCATGTTTGCTGAAGCATATCTCGCGTTCTAAATAACCAATTGGAACGCAATAAAATGCAAATGAAAGCTTATTTACTCAGCTTTCATAATACATCAAGATCAGACCCATGTGTTCCATTCCTTTTAAGATATCTTATGTGCCCGGAGTGTTAACATTTGTTGGGTCACCCTGTATAGTCAAGATGCTGTGTATAAATTACCCTACGTAAAAGTTGAACATGATTTAATAAATAATTACATTGTATACACAGCGTGTCCGAAAAAACTGGGTCTAAAAACTGAAGAGCGGAGACGTGCCTGCTTCGCATATAGGGATATAAAGACAAATATATATACCTGACCTTAATTGATAAAACTGTGAGACCAATCGAATGGCAATACAAAACTTTCAATAGAGCGTGGTCAGAACCCAATCCAATTTGACAATAAACCTCTCATGCGTAGCATCTGTGCGTTGAGTGCAAGTTTTTCCTGCATGGTGTTTATTCTCCGAAATAAATTATGTTTGGTAAAAAGGTTCAAATTACAGGTATTTTGGATCAATATTCTAGTTAGAGATACCCAGTGCAGTAACCTTGTTATTGAAAATAAATACATTCCCCCGAATGACGTTTTGCATTATTATCTGTTCTTGAATCCAATGCCATTTTTGTTGTTGCTATTTCCATGAAAATTGGCATTGTTGAAATTTCTTTTTTAATACTGCATATGTTTCTATTCCCCCAAAATGACGTTTCGAAATTTGATGAAAGTACAATATCCAAACTTCTCTGAATAAGTGCAACCCCACCGAATAATAGTCAAGGTGTGGGACACGGCTCCCCTGCCTACCCTCTACCCATCTGGACACGCCACTGCTTTTTACCTGGACTTAAAATTGGACTCATAACTCGGACAGCCCAATGGACTTAAACTCAGACTAGGCTCGGCCCTTGTGGACCTGCCCTTGAGATGGACTTACATCAATAATAGAAAATCCCTGCACAAATGTACGTTAGTTCAGACTGAACTATGAATACATAATGTGCAAATGTAACCAGGGGTTAAGGAGCGAAGCCCCAAAAAACGTTGGAAATTAATGAGTGTTTCGACTGTTTTGACCCACTTTAGGGTTTTCAAAACTTGTTGAACCCCCTTTGTGAACTTTTCCAAGCCCCCACCCCACCAAAGTATATTTGAACGCTCCCTAGATGTAAACAAGCAGGAAAATGAGATTTTATAAAACCCACATCTATCCACTTTATTTCGTAGTTTATTCCATACCATTACGTTCCAGTTCCTTATAGTTTGAGCCCGAGTTTGATGTTTTTGACAGGTTGAACTGGCCATGAAGCTAGTGTTTGCGTGTGAATGGCGTGAACACCCTGGACCAACTGTCGGGATGACCCAAAAGGCAGTCTACACTCATGCGATGTTTCTTGCCATGTTGACCTTTAGCCCCATTGGGCTAATTTTAAAAACTAAAATCTGCTTTATATCGTAGCTGCTCTTGAAATTTGAACTTTTTATTTTTGCAAAATCTGAAATAGCACTAGTTTTTAAAACAAATTGAAGTTCAAACATTGAATTTCTTAACATAAGAACTTTCAAAAGTTGCATGTTGAGCTCTTAGTTTCACCCAAGAATTGGTCGACCCAACACCATTAACCGCATGCGGGGGGGGGGGGGGGGGGGCTTGAGGATGGCCAAGGCAGTCTACAATCTTGCCACTGGACTTGCCATACATGTTGACTCTCAGCCCCATTGGGCTAATTTTTAAAACTAAAATCTGCTCTAGAGATATGATATTGTGATTGTTTTTTTCGAAATCTGAACTTTTGATTTTACAAAATTTGAAATATCACTAGTTTTTATAACAAATTGAAGTAAACAGTTTGAATTTGTTAACACAACCACTTTCAAAAGTAACATGTTGGGCTTCTCTTTCAACCCAAGAAATTATCCAAGGAACCATACCAAGCCTACAGCCTTGGGCCATGCTTGTGAGAGCGGGGGTAGGGTAGCAAGTACTGGGCAATAAACAGGTGGTGTGAAATAAATCTAAGAAATGGCGTAGGAGGGGGAAGATTTATTACCCCCGAAAAGCTTGCAAATCGGGGGTTAGGAAAGTCTCATAATTTTAAGGGGATTGAATCGTAATGAAATCATCACTTGCTAACATGTTAAATACAATAAAGATGCATTTGATAATTCGGTCACGTTGTTTCCTATACTTTGCATATGTAAATACTTTCATGTTAGACCGATTTCAAACATTTCTTTTGCAGTAAATCTAAAATGTCATATAGTCTCATGTTGTTAGTTTACATTTCATTCCAAAGAAGTTCGTCACTCTGTTCATGACGTATAAACATGTTTGAAATCATAAATATGTCGATAATTGTGTTATTTCCTTTACTTTGCACATGAGTATATTCTCAAGGGGTGATGTTTAACAACAATATTTGATTCATAAAAATGAACAACAGCTGTTAGCAGATATATTTGATATGATAATATCCAGGGATTGTCTTTATTGGCCTGGCGAAATGTCACGGCAAAAAACTGATGGAAGTATCAATGATGGGAAAATGGTACCTCCTACGTAGATCTCATTTAAGTTTCGAAGCTAGCTATATTAACACACAAATTTGACGTCTACTAAAAATAGGACCAACCCAGGGGTCTGTTTCACTAAGGGCTGCGATGCTGGTGTACTTGCTGATTGAAAATCAATAAACGGTACCATATATAATAAAGTGAGAAAATGTCTTTCCCGTAATTTGAAACATCGTTCATAAAAAATGATTTTGAATTGGCTAACATTGAACATACACGCACATGGGCAGGAACTTTTCTGTTTCGGTGTATATCAAATCAACGCCACGTATTATAATGGATATATTATTATTTAATCAGCGTGTTTTATTTGTTTATAAATATGTCATTGGACAAGTTTCAAGTTTTGATGCAAGCAGGTAAGTTAGCGGTTATTGATCAATACACTTTTACACGTGACCTTTTGCTTCTGTTCAAATCAGCTTTCGTAGCTCAATGATAACCACAAGGTCACCGGTACAAATATACCGGAAAGGACAACCCCGGGGACATACTACGTAAATACGGTATCGTATGTATACATGTAGGCCTATACATGTTCTTCTATCTAGCTTTCATGATTTCATTTCTTATTATAGTTTAATCAGTTCCAAATTGGCGAGAAATATGCGGTTTTATGTGTCCGCGTAAAAGTAATCCTAGCGTACGCGCGCTATTTTTGGCATACGCAAGCGGCACGCATACGTGTCACGCATACGTGTATCGCCGTACGAGCGCTTTTGCGCCCACGCTCTTGTATTCATTGGCTGCTGTAAAGGAGGTTCGCCAATTTGGAACTGAACTGATTGTCTGAATTAAAGTGGTGAGCATGACATGCACATTTCCATGGTCGAGGTTCGAGTCCAGCTACAGGTAGAGCGTATCTTAATTAATCTTAAACACCCACGCCGCAGCCATTATGTAATGTTTTTAATTTCAAGGTTATTATTTTTGTTCCAAACTATGGAGAACATGATTCATGATTTATAAGTTCAAGTTTCAAATGTACGTACGTGTATGACGAATCTTCTTAAATGATTATTTGAAATCTCTTATAACACGCAAAACAGAAAATCTGGCAACATTAATCTTTTACCACGTCAATTGCATAATGGGAACTTTGTTATATTGAAAATGAAGTGTTTTTTTCTAGTTTATTCTTCAATCCTAAAAATAATGTGTTCCAACACGAACCTTAATTGACACGTTGTTTGTACCCAAAACACACGCACTATTTGGGTCACATGAAAATAGAAACGTATTTATGTTGGTTGATGATCCCCCTTCCTCATACACCTTCCCTTGCCCACCGATCAATGGTGGACTCAGAATTAATTAATTAATCAGAAAGGGTGGGGTTGGGTGCTTCACATTTGTCCTACAATATTTGTCTAACATTGCCAAAAGTGTTCATGATCTTTTCAAATATTCTGTTTTAATCACTAAATCCCGTAGCTAAAAACATGTTAATGACATATTTGAAGAGGATTTGTGCAAAAGGGCCTGCATTCACTTTGGCTCTTATTGAGAAAAAGTCAAAAAACTGTTTCTAAATATTCAAGTTGAGCAATTGAAAAACTGAATGGATTATGAAAGAGGTACACTACATTAAATTTAATTTTGAAATAAATTTCAAATGTGCTAGTTTTTAATTTTTTTAAAATCATGTTTACATTTTGTGAAAATTTGGATGTAGGCCCTTTTGCAACAAAACTCCATCTGTTTGTACATAGAGAAAAAATACCACACACAAAAAATCATTTATTTTAATCATTTAAAAAAAGTAAGTTTGATATAGAAATGTATAGCTCATAATCATGTTTCAAGGAAATAAAGTCATTTGTTTTCAAAAAGACCTACATCTAATTGTAAACAGCCATTGAAGTTGTTGTTTTGTTGCAAAAGGGCCTGTATCCCGATTTAACAAAACAACAATTTCAATGGCTGTTTACAATGAGATGTAGGGTCTTTTTGAAAAAAATGACTTTGTTTCCTTGAAACATATGATTTTTACCTATACATTTCTATATCAAAATCATTTTTGAAGAAAATGCACCATAGCCCTTTTGCAACAAAGCTCTTTGAGTTATTAGTAATTGTTATGCAAACATTTTCCTATGTACTCTTTCATGATCAATTATGACGGAGTCCGTTAAAGATATATGTAACACATGATTCTGATGGCGCAGAAACAAGAAAGATCGAGAAACTCATCACTATGTTAGTGAGAGTCTTGATTTATGTCATTGTGTGAAAACAAGTGGTCGGGATTACATCAACACTTTATATTTATTATATGATTATGTGTGAGTCATCAAGTGACGATGCAGTAGTTCAAGCCTTTAACGGATGGTCTTTAACTAGCTTCACTTGCACAAAAGTGAATAGAGCGAATCAGGCGACGTCATTGTTATGTAAAAAAAATGCTGGGCTTCAAACTAACATTTGACGTAGGCCAACACGTTTTAGAGCATGTTTACTGAATACCCATTGTATACATGGTATAAGAACAATGTATCACGATTTTAATCAATTACAATGCGATTTTTTATATTATGACGTCATGTTGATAATTTAGTATTGAGACTTCCAATTAATTCTCACAATGCGCTACGCTGTCAGCGATTGCTCTTGCCAGTTCAATGTTTGATTCCTACGACATCACTGTTTTATCCAACATCTGATGGCATTCAGAACGGATAAAGATATTTTAATGAAATTAACAGAGTAAGTAGGAAACCTGTTCCAAATTATATCGCGGGCATTAGACTTCAACTGCAATATTGTTTTCATATTTGTATTATTTTTTCCAACAGGGTATAGATCTTTCGGGATACTCTGTATATACAGTAAATTCATGTACACAGGGAACCCTTCGTTGAGTTGTTTTCAATAATAGATTTGTCAAACTTGTGTGACAATTATGACATTAAACACAAAAAGTGAAAACATGTGTTTCACTTTCAGCGTATTTCAATTGATAAAGTTCACACCAAACTTCAAAACGGCTGCTATAAAGCACTTAAGCAGAACAATTCCTTCGAACCATTCAAAAATTGCTCATAAAACATCAGCAACAGTTGATACCTATTAATTTTGTATTGGAAATCAATAGAGAGCAAAGAAAATTACCTGTTATAATATCGTTGACCGAATATGGTCAGTTATGTTTTGAGTTTCAAAAAAGGTAATTTTGGTCAAACTTGGAATTCATGATGTTTACTAAAGAGTCCATATTTTCTGTCAGAAACATCCGATTTTTAAAATTCAAAATTCTTCAGCAAGCTAAATGTATGCGGATGTTAAAATAATAAGCATCTTGACCTGCTATAGGTCAGCCCGGACCTTCAATTTGCCGTTGACAACAAAGCATCAAAATCAATTACTACGCTCTACTCGACCATACAGAAGAACGTTCCTAGTGACCATGTGAGGCTGTGTAAGCGACCGTTGTTTACATGAGCAATATTTCCGAAATTCGTAAAATGTTTCACTCGATTTTCAGACTTTGACCTGTAAAAAACATGTGAAAACTTGCATTATGTGTAAAGATGATAACATGAGCATGTAGAGGAATCACTTTGTCAAATATTCTGTTCGATGGTAACATTTCTCGGGAGTACAAAAAGGGTTAGATTTTGGCCGTTTTGGTGATGGTGCAATCTGAATTTGTTTGAATTCACGTAGTTTGTGGTCAACGGCATGTGACGTCACTCCGGGCTCACCTATAACTATGGCCGAATAAATGCATCTTTCTGGGACACCCTGTACATTAGTGTTTTAGTGTGCAATCGCCTGTATAATATATATTGACACACAATATAATGTGTTCCTAGGTTGTATTTCTATTATGCGGGCTTTATAAACTTTGCCCCATGATGCCCTGCGTATTTATGGACTCTCCAAAGCAAACGCTGGTGGCGCGTCGTATTCTGAATCGGGAGATTTACATCTCATACCAGAATCATGTATTGTCAAAGGCATATTATTTGATCTTTTCAATGGGACGCCCTCTATCTGTGATTTTTCCCTAGAAATACATTTCCTTTGGTCAAATTACATTTATAACTATGAAACTAATCTTGTATGTTACAGAGTAATATAATATGTTTCCTAATTACTTCAAAATCACATCTTGAAATAAGTTTTCCTGTTACCAGGACAGTTTATATTCGGAATGGTTTTTTCGTTCGTATAATGATAGAATGCCGTGGTTTCACACCGTTTTAACGCCGTTTACACTGTTTCCGGTTACAACCGCAACTGTACACAAGTGAACACCCCCTACGGAATGCTTTATGATAAAAATCAAAGAAATATGTTGAAAAAATCCTTAAATTAGAAGCAGATTTCCATTATGATTAAGAATTTAGGAAAGTATTTCCTGATAGTCAAACTTCAAATTGAGGGAGAGAAAAATATTTGTAGAAATTTGATAAAGATCACATTATTATTGATATTGATTATTAGTATTGATTTAAGACAACCTCTTGGCGTAGACAGAAGCTGACCTGTATCTGCAACTTTTGATCAGGAAGGTCAACTATATCATCAACAATCTTATCATAGTCTGACTTCTGGAGTTACATTTGTGATGTTTATATGATCATGTCATATCTCAGGCATTAAATAAGGGTAGATAATCTAGTGACACCTTGTTTAAAACGGTCACAACCGTATTTGGTCAGTAGTCACGATTTTACTTACATTGTAATTTCACTGGTTGTCTTTGTAAGGTATAACATCCGCTTATTTTAAGATTTGATTTCGCCCTTCCCGATCACTGTGCATTTACCTCACGATGACCCACTTTTTAATTGCCTTTAGGTACCAGACACGATATTTTATCACTGAGACGTGTTTAAATCTTTCGTCTTCCTGTTTTCCCTCGTTAAACCATTAGCAGGGGCTGCATTGTCAGCTTTGGTGACCTTATTATATATTAATAATAATTTATTTGTGTGATTTTGACGCAATTTCAAGTAACCAGTACTTATTTATATATTTGTATTACATTTGTTTTGTTTAATAATTATATTATTAGATCTGACTAGATCTGTGGACTCGTTGCAATGGCCTGTCATATCATGAACACATTTTTTTTTTTCGTTCTTAATTAAAATCATTAGACCTATTCGTTTGTGGCATGTTGACTATCATGTTATGAAACGATGAAACGTAGCTTTATCTATAGTTAGAAAACGACATTTAGTAATTGTAATTACATTGTACTACATGTACGTAGATCTACATGTTAAGTGAATCATAACATTAATAGTTAAAGACATCGGTACTTAATCATTTGTTTCTTCTGTGTAGTTACGAAATCTCTTCCTGTGTAATGCTAGGAAAGGTTTAGCCCAGAACAGGGCAATTAATAATACATTTTTAAAAGGGCCAGGTTAATTATTCTGATGGGTATTATTCCTAACCAGAAAAGGTGTACTTTGAGTCCAATATTCTGTAATGTACTAGTATCGTCCGATACTGGAACACCAAGTATAGTTCGGTAGTGGTACAAAGTCATTATTCCAGTATCGGCCGATACTGGCACATATAAAATGTTCCAGTATCGGCCGATGCCGGAAAACAGTTATGTACCAGTATCGTTCAATGTTGGGGCAAATTACTGCTGTAGCATGTGTAATAGTATATTTCGATACTGGAACATAGTTCATCACAATTTGGTGTTCCTGTATCGAACGATACTAAAACAGTAAACTCGTACCAGTATTGAGCAATTTAGCAACTTTTATGTTCCAGTATTGAACGATACTGGTATACCAGTATCTGGGACCTAAAGTACACTTTTCCTAAAGACCCTTCGTAATATCGACCATTACACTTATTTCGAAACATCGTGGCAACTCAGGGTCTACCCTATATATAGACTGGTTTGACACCATGTTTAGTATCAAAAATAAAACTTCACGTACAAAACACCATTTGAGATTTGTTTGCAATGTCTGTGTCACATTACAATACTACTTTTCAAGTAGGGGAGAGCGGGGAGTGTTCACCCTGTGGGCAGGTTCGCCCACCACGTGATTCTCATCATTGCGGCCACTGGTTGAATTTGACGAACACACAATATGTTCCGCTGTTTGTTGCGATCTTCCCATGGTAACATGGTAGATCTCCGTATAAAACTTGTCAAATTATCGTCTAAAAACAGTTTTACATCCATTTTGGTAGGTATGGGATTGGTTATGGATTTGATACAGTTATAAACCCGTCATTGTATGTGGGACATGCGTGGTTATCGGTTTAATGTATTTATTGTGCTATGGGACACATTCGCCATTTAATGATGGGGCATGTTCGCCAATGGGGGATGTACATGATTAAGATTTTGTATAATTTCAAAATTGTAATTCACCTACTGTAGCCTATTTATAATGAAATAAATCGCTATCTGGAATGGAGCAGCACTAAAATTTGAAGATAATATTTTTAAATGCGGTATTTATTACATTTTAAAATTCTAAACGCGTATATTCCGCAAAAATGACCCACCCTCATTTTGGACTCCCTAAATGTTATTTTGGAAGAAAATCACATTGCATAACAAATATGTATATCTATTTGATACAAACTAATTTATGAAGCCTAATTATGAGCCCATGGCGAACTTGCCCCGGCATATGGACGATCCTGCCCCGGGGTCGGGCATGTTCACCATTATTGACACCTGTATTTATCCTTTACTCATTCCTTTTCAGTAATGCCCAGGGTATTGAAATTGTGGTGGTATGTAGCTAAGATATCAAATTTTCATGTAATGCCAATAGGTCCATTCAATCTTTTAAATTGACGTCTCTAGGCCATTTCAAATGAAAATGGGGCGAACACTCCCCGCTCTCCCCTACTAGTTGATGTACCTTTTATTGTCAAATATGTGTTTGTTTTTGATTTTCCTATAGATCTACTGGCCGCTTCTAAATTGAAACCGGGGAAAAATAAACCGATTGGCACCCAGTTTTAATTAATTACACAACACTTAATACCCAATTAGAAAACACTGTATACCTTTCTCTTTAATAAATGTTAATTAAGTGCAGCTCTCGATAGCAAAAATGGCACTTCATATGACACCTACTTATAAGTTTTATGCCTTAGCTTCTCAATTTCCCCGCGGATTACCCTATTGGTAACTCAATTAGGTAATTCAATTACAATTGTTGCGATTATATCATATGAAGATGAAGGAAAAACAAAAACAGTTGACACTCTCTCTGAAGCAGATTCCTCTAAAGTCAATTTATTCTAAAAATGAATTTGACCCGGCCGTATAGCAATGTACTAAACGGATAGTAATTTATTGAAAATAGTTAACATGTCTTGTCCTTCAACCTCAGATAATAAATCAGCATAGCCTCAGTAAAACTGCTGTAACTCCTTTATTATTCATTTAATCTATATAAAAGTATACATTTTTTGGCAGAAAAGGGTTCAATGAATCCAACCATGATCATAAAATTGACCATTTTGGAGAAAATTATAAAAAACATGTTTTTTGACCCATTTTAGTAATGTGATTTTTTACCTCCAAAGTCATGAAAATCCCATTTTTGGCACTTTTTGGTCAATAATTCCAAGATTTTCAAAAAAAACCCAACCGATTCCTAGGGAATTCTATAAGGAATATAATAAAACTAGTATGACAAAATTTGACAAAATATATTTTAAGTTATCTTTGCAGAACCTAAAATGGGTAACAAAATGATCATGCTTGTATTATATCCTTTTGTACACTATAATATTGCTCTGTATATTTTATATTGTTTTAATCATTGTAAATCGCCTTGAGTTTTGTCGTTTCTAAGTAAGGCGCTTAACAGTGCGTGTTATTATCTATATACTAATTTTCGGTCCCTCGCCTGATTAGATAGTTCAATAATAATTTTGCACTCGCGTCCCTCTTCAACTGAAAAAGCGTGGTAATTGCGCCTCTAATACACGAGCTAATTAGATAGTTCAATACCCGTTTTTCCCCGTTTTCAGACATGCGCAGAAAGGATCACATGTGAAAATCCAAAATGTTGAATTTATTTTACTCGAGTAGCTACTGTTCGGACACAAATTGTGGTTTTCGGAGTGAGTGATGACATATGGTCTTCACCCAAAATATTTTCTTCAGGGATATAGCTACATTTCTGCATATGCGGCTGTTTGTTATTCTTAAAGATCGCATAGTAACAAGCATTTATACGTCCGACAAATAAAAATATTTCACGACATTTTCTAAATGTAAACAAAAACTCTTACACAGATCTTAAAGTGACACTTTCACATTAGTAACATAGATGAATGCGACGTTTGCTAACGATAAAGAAACTGGCAGTACCATGTCAACCGTTTCTATGTTGTGCTGCGCGACCGCGTTTAACATGGCGCACGCGGTTCGGCGCACACGTAATGACGCAGACAAAAAGTGTACGCGTTTGAAAAAGTGTACGCGTTTGTGGCGCAAACCGTGCACATTGTAACGGAGCAGAGTGAAAGCAGGCAGTCCGTACACTCTTAGAAAAAGGATGCTTCAGGCTTCAGGGGTTCTTGGCTGTCCCGTATGGAACCCTTTATATCACCTTAAAAGGTTCCAAAAAGAACCATTTTAAGGTTCAAAATAGGCAAATATGGGCAAACATTGGTCTTTCGAACCTCTAAAGGTTCTCTACAGAACCTTTTGGGGCCTTTAAAATCAAAGAACCTTTAAACCATTATACGGGACAGCCAAGAACCCCTCTGAAGCACCCTTTTTCTAATAGTGTACCCTAAAGCCACCTCCTCCGCACTTACTTGATAATCTGGATATAAGGGCACATGGGGCATCTGGATAAACGGAACGTGTGGTACATTATCATGATTATTATAGAGTGTCTGGATTATTCAGGGCATCCGTGGTATCTGGATTACGGGGTTCACTATAAAACGAGTCTCAAATTACCTGGATATACTATGCGCAGGTGGGCCACCTGTGATAACTGGATTTTAAGGGTGTACACTCAGGTAGTATCTCGGGAGGCTTGATAGAACACAGCAAACATGATAAAGGGACTACATATACTATACGTTAAGGCCCCACATGCCTATTGGAGGACTAATAATTTAATGTAAATAGGCCAAACAAAACCCGGATGGCACACATTGTGCTCAAGTACAAGCGTGAAATGGTACAAGTGATCTTGATGATAGACTCCGCCGACCATAAAACTAAACGACCGACTATAAAACTATAACGCTCAGAACGTAGGCCTACTGAATTACCTGGATACAGTATGTGCATATGAACAGTGGCGACACTTGCACGGGGAGACATTTAAAAGCTAATTTTAAGTAACTTTCAATTTTGACATTAAAATTCAACTTTTTATTATTTGGGGTACAAAATAGGTAGAGACATGCGCTGACAGGAGTATAACTGGGGGTATTAAGAACACGTTGATGGAGTAGGCCTACTCGGATTAAGATCTTGGGTATCTGTATTATTTAAGAGCACATTGGGCCTAGGCTCATGGTGTATTAAGGGCACCATGTTACTTACATTATATCAAGGGCACCTTAGTACCTGAATTATTTGAGGACATACTCTTGATTGATATTTATATAAACATTTATAACGCTTTGATATTACTGACCTCTGCCTATTGTGATATGACTTTTACTGTCCGCTATCTTCGCACCCGCGTTTAATTTACTTGACTATGATAAAGTAAGGGCACCTGGGTATCTCGAGATAACGGCACACTGCAGTGGGCCTACCTTGATTATGTGGTATCAAGTGCATTATTAAGGGCACCTGGGGTAACTGGATTAGGGGGTAGGGCTTAGGCCTATGGGGTCCCTGGATATAATATGACAACGGGTACCTGCATTTCAGGTCTCATGGGAGGCCTACATAGGTATCTGGAAACACAAACGTAGGCCTACCTAGATTAAGGCAATGTATAACCTGGATTATCAAAAGCACCTGCGATATTCGGATTATTTAGGGCCACGTTTGGATTATGTGTAAAGGACATGTTCTTGATTATTGTATCAAATTTTCTTACGCTTTGTTTACTTATTCCCCGTGAAATCTTCTAGCGGGTCCAGCGCGAAGCGCTGGTGCCCGCTAGTTATTATTATTATCAGTATTATTAATGTGACTTGTATGAAGCAGTTACCGAACTTAATATCTCGATGAAGGCTGCGTCTGACAATACACACCTGTGTATAGATGAGGTGACCGTTGTTTACATCAGTAGTGTTTACATATTGATTAGCGCCTGGTCTAAAGACATGCTAGGGGTACTAGTCCATGACTACTGCATACATCATACTATGAAAGCAAAACACACATCACTGAGCGCCAATTTTAAAAGCACATGCCATTATGGTGCGCACGCAAACCGCCGGGCAACCAGATTTAGTACCTGGTCTCTCATTGTGCTTAGGGATGCATACCATGACTTCTGCACTATTACACCGTAAGCATGGTAAGTAATGATCAATCAAGTGTGAATTAAAGCACCGTTCCCTGAAGGTGCGCACGCAAACCGCCGGGCACTACGTCACCGGTCACACCATCTATAGTTCTAATGATCATTGCAGCGCTTAAATCGATATACGTAATGAAGGTATAAATAAACTGTTCAGAGAATGCTTTTACTATCACGATTTGTTTAAATACCTCCTGTTTTATAAGTATAAGTACATACGAAACACATGATATGTTCCGGCCATAATGCACTACATGAAATTAAACTGTCAGAGGGTTAAATTAAATTTTGAATTGTTAAATGTATATTTGCTTAAACGATCGGTACAGAAAACGCTTGGATTCTGACGAGACCAGCCGCAAGCATAGACCTATTGCTCAGTTGCTCAGATCAATAGGTTAAAAAGCCCGAGTGTTTAATGATAACACCCCAAGGTCAATATAGGGTCAATTTATTTGGTGGTGAACCACCTATTTCATTTTGTTTAGTTGTTTTCCCTCTTCGTTCGCTTCGCAGAAAAGACTGTCATGTAGGTACATAGTTGCTTTTGATGCTGTTAATCTAAAATATTGGGGCTAGATCTTAATTGATACATCCCTTTTACGCTCTACTCAATTAAAAAGGTGTTTATATTTTACGGTTAAAGGTCAACGACCGATGTGATACAGGTAAGGCGTAAGTTAAACATAAAATTGTATCATTAAATTATGAAATAGTATAACATCATTGACAATATAGATACTTTATCCCCGACTTTATCTTCTTTAATATTACACGTGGGTGTAGTTTAATAGTACGCATGCGTAAGCTTTAACAAAAAACTTCTTATAATCCGCCAATCAGAACTGTCGATACGATTCAGACTTGTGACGCTTTCCGTTCTTGACTTGTGGCTTAGGTAACCCTAGGTTTTAAGCGAGGCCAAGTGGGTTGAACAAAAGAGTAAACTTATCAAAAAGGAAAGCCTCGACGATTTTCTCTTTACTCAACCTTACGGGCAGCTACCGCTAACATCGTTAATTAACAGTCCAGCCAGGTCTCCAGCACACACAACAAATACTTCACTATGCATTCTTTACTGTTCATCCTACCGGCACTTTTTGGTAAGTCGAAGAAACTTTATCGTTACTATAACATGTATCGTCATTCAGGTCAATAGCATGTTTAACAATATTGAATGTGATGGAATTATACACTATGTCTAGATTTCGGATTAACACTTTCTACGCAGCTATTGGTTTTACCGTAACAAAACAGAGTTTTCAGAAACCTTTACCACCTTTCAAATCTCAATCTCAATGATTACTGTATCAATACTAGGCATGTTTGCACTAATTTCAATGTATTTCTCATGGTGAAACCAAGTATGGTAATAAAATTCAATAAATTCGACATTTTTGAAACATTTTGTGACATTTTTGAAAGTGTTAAATGGAAACCTAAATTACACATATGGTTATTTAACCGCGAATGTTGATTTAATAATAAAAGAAACATCATATTGTTATTTGAAAATCAATTAGCAAATTATTCGTCAAATCAAAAGTTGCAGCACAGTATTATTGAGCTTCACAGGTAACATATTATCAGAGCTGTTTCGTATTACTTAGTGAACCCTTTTGGGTCACTTCATCAGCTTTTCATCAATTCAATATTAGTAGTGTAAACATCATGGTAGATAGCAACTAAGTCAAAGTTTTGTGAGTGTAAATATCTTATGATTGGAGTTGTTTGGGGGAAGAAAATGACCTAATCTTAAGGTGGAGATTATTTCTGCGTTGTTATTACCAGAACTCTGAAATAAAACCCATTAATAAAAAGGAGCAATGTTTTACTCACTTCTTCATTGTTTGGTTATTGATACATATTTGGGTCGGTTTTTTTTCTTCTTCCTTTGTAGTTGCCGCCCTATCAGCTCCTTCAGGTGGTCGATCCGCACAGAATGGTGCTAATGGCGCGGACGCATACAATTACGGCGGCAATCCACAAATCATACCAAGCAACGGTGGAGCTGGAGGATATTCAAGAGGCGGAACCGGAGCCAACAACAACAACGGTGGCGGCAATGGAAATTTGGACGATGGGCAATACGAAGGAGCTAACGGTGCCGCTGTCGCAGGTGGTGCTGGCCAAGCCGCAGGCGGAAGATCCGTAAGCACCAACAACGGCGTAGCTGTCTATGGAGGAGCTCCACAGGTTAACCCAGGTGCCGGCGGCGCATCTAATAATAACGGCGTCGGTGCTGGATACGGAGGATACGGAGCACAAGGAGCAGGTGGAAACTCAAACGTTGATCCTTTAAACGGAGGCGCCGTCAACGCCGCTGGAGGTAACTCAAACGTAGGTGCAGGTGCCGGTGCAAATCCTCAAGGAGGAAGCCCATACGCAGCCGGTGGTGCCTCTCATCAGGCCGGCGGCAGTATCAACCCATCTCTTTTGTCTAACCACCAAGCTTTGAAATCATCGAGTATGTCAGCAGGAGCAATTGCCGGAGTCGCAATTGGCGTTCTGGCAGTGGCTGCATTGGGCACAGCGATTGCAGTTGTAGTTATTCGTCGTTAGATAACTAACTTTTAATGATAAATCAATGTACTTTATGTGTATGTATATATGTGAAATATGTGAAAGATAAACTATATTTGATTTTGTTAATATATACAAAAATATCGAGAGCAGAAAAAGAACATTTGTTTATGAAGTTCGCGGATGACGACATAAAAACAGTTTATTACCAGTTTAGGACACGAAACATCTCAAGAGATTGTTCTACACAGACGTTTTCCAAACTATCCAGCCATAATACATCTTGAGAGATCGCCTCAAATTGGCAGCATCACTTGGTTTGACTTTGAAACAACAAATAGAACTTTCTAAACTGTTGATTTAAATGCTTTTGATTTGAGGTAACATTTACCTGCAACAAATTATCTTACTATTTATATGTTTCAATGACATTGCACTGAGTTCAATAGTAAAATATGAAACGCCGAGAAAATATTTTTACCTTTTTTTTAATTGTTCTAAATCAGGTCATTAGTGAAATAAATTCCACAAAGGTCAAAATTGTTTACTGCGTAATCTCGTTTTACTTGAGGACACTTGTCATCGTTTAACACTGGCAATACAGGTACTAGATGAGCGTGTTTTACTAAAATACAAAGGTTTTAGAATGTTTTAGTGGGAGTGATGGTAATGGCACGAATAGAACAACACGAAGGATTGCCTAATCATTGTGCCACGATTTTCAATCGGACAAGAATGTTAGCGTCCAATCCGTATTGAACAACATGATCATCTAACAATATCGCATATCACCATTTTCAAGCTAACAAAATATCTCGGAGAATTTCTTATTTGGTAGTGGTTATTTCTAATAGAAACATGTTGCGATTTCATTTGCTTGGTATGACCGCACCGAGTCATTCTACACAAAGGCCTTCTTCCGAGATGCAATCACTAAAATGGGTACGTAGCGCGACTAGTTCTTAACCAATTCTTGCATCGCGCGTAGTAGGTGGATTATCGGCATTACCACTGTCTGCTGTATCAACACAATTTGGTGTTACACGCAATCAGCAGCGAGATCTGATGGCTATCGTGATTATCTTATCAACACTATTTACCGGTAATTGGCTGTGATTGAAACAAGCTTGATGACTTTTGATATTCACCAGAACAAACCATCCGGAATGACCTCACTAAAGTGAGATCTGCTCTCAAGCTCCATGGTAATATGAAATCATTTAGCATTTACTGAGAGTATCTACAAGAAATCTAATCCGGAAGTACCATGATTATCCTGGTTAATCTAACCCCTAATAGATTTCACTAACCCTTAGGAAGTAAGATCCTATAAATCCCTGGCATGATATGAACAGGTTGCGGGTGTTACGTTTCATCATTCCATCCTTCTTTTATCAAGTTGTCGGAGTCCCTGGTCTGAGTGATACCATTTAAATAACGTTAGTAATATCGTGATCAATGCTACGAAAGGCGTACATACAGTAATGACACGAAACACCCTAATGACTACCAAATAATATCAATAATCAAAAAAGGTTCAAAAATGGGGGGTAGCCGGGGTCACACAAATATTATGCTTTAAGTCCCAAGTTATTTTAGTCGTTTTGTGTCATTGATTTGATGAGTGGATACATGGACGCCTTTCGATGCTAGTGATGAGCTGATACGACCATGATGATAGAGAAATGACGACTCATGCGGAAGGTGTGTGTACTATTTCTTTAACTTCTTCATGAAGATTTAACTTCAAAGGATAATTGCTCCCTTAGACAGTCGATGAATCATATATACAGGGTGGCCGAACAAATTCTATACATTTTTAAAACGAAAAATCGCCAATGAGATCATCATATTCTTACTCGTACTTGCATCGATAAGTTGATTTGCCCATAATAATAATGATTTCAATCTTTTAAACGTTTCGCAATTGACAAACTCAACTTTTGGGATACCCTACATACTCTTTGTAATACATACGTCAGTGGACGGCTGCTTCAAATGACAATGAATGTCTCATATTCCAAGGTAAGACTTGCCTTCAACTAATATAATCTAAGCCGGTATCACCCTCCGAACATGATATTTGGAACATTGTTAGAATATGGATACATGAAACCACGTTTTAGTAGCACAAAATTAAATATCCAACCGTGTCCTTTTTTCATTTAGAAGTGCCCTTTTAAAGGGCATTTGATGATTCACCAACCAACCAATATTTGGAAGATCGTTAGAATCAACCAAATTTGGAAGATTGTTAGAATATGGATGCATGAAACCCGAAACAACGTTGATGATTTACCAACCAACCAACCAACCTGCCGATGGAAGTATTTTGTTTTTAAAAAGAGTTTGAATATTTAATGAGCTATTTAGCCCAACTTCTATAATTTCAATAAAATAGGAAAATACCCAAGATTATAGTTACGTTTCCCCCGCGCCTTTGCATTTGGCATCGATTGTGTACCCTCGTCTAGAGGAATCTCCCAACGACGATGTATTAGACTAATGTCGCTGCAAAACCTTGATAGGTCCTATCAATCGGGACTGGTCATACCCAAAACACTTATGATAGTAAGAGAATCCGGGTGATCTCTACATGCTGTCGAGGTAGTGGGTTTTTGAATTCACTGAACACACTTAATGTTTGTATTGAGGGAATGATATGTTTTTGGACGGGTATTTTCCGAAAAAAATGTATAAATGCTCAGCAAACACAAAGAAATGATTTAAGTGACGAGACTGGGTTTGTGAAAGGATTCAGCCAAAAACATATCATTACTTTCATTGTAAACATATCATTCTGGGTATCAATGATATGAATGATTTTACCTTGGTAGCGTATGGGGTATCAAAATGTGACTTAAAACCTCATAAACCGTACAAATGGACATGTCTAAGCAATGTCCTATCGAATTGACAGTTGTGAACTTTATGTACTTTCTTTTCTGATGTAATTACAATATGGCTGCAAGCCATCTCTGAAGATTGCCAAAGATTTGTTTTTTGACATATCTAAATGCGTAAGTCTATTAATTATGATATAAATATACTACATGTAGTAACGCTTCTTGTTGCCAATAATAAACTGGTCTTGGACCGTGTCCATATTTGGGTATGAATGGAAAGCACCAGCGCCAAGTAATAAAAGGTTCAACGGGTCAAATGAGGTTAATGGTCCTACAACCAGACAGAAAGTAATGGATTGGATTAAGACCATACAGTTGTACACATCAACAGTCAAATTAATTCAAATTAACCGATCGTATAACAACTTTTTTCTTTTCTTCTTAGTCCATCTCTGAATATGTGTAACGCGGGAAAACTTTTCATTTTGGAGTGTACAGGGTGAGTCAAAAAAAAGTTTACCCTAATTGAAAAAATCAAAAGAAATATTTCTGACCACAAAATCAAGGCAAACAAAACTTTAAGTGATTGCGCCATTTATTTGCTATCATGTGGAAAAAAATCACGCTATTTGATGATACCGTTAAATAAATATGACTATTTCTGTACAGGAGCTGTTTTTTTACCAAAAACACGGTTTTTAATTTCAAGCTTAACGAGCTTAATAATGTTTACTAGGATTATGATGTAAAGCATTACACATCTTGTTTATTAAAAGAAGAAAGTAGACAATAGACTTGTTCAAAATTGTCTCCTAATAGATTAAAACATGAAATATGGATTAAATCGTATCACCACTGTCAGTTAATAAATAATAATTGCAAGGATTAAATAGTCCGCAAGGGATATTCATAAACATGATAAAACTAGATGAGGATATTGAATAAAAATTGTCACCAGTGACTATCTGATAATGTGAATAATAAACGATATAGTATTTTGATAAAATCAATAAACATAATATTGCACTTATTTTTCGTAAATATGTCCGATTAAGTAAACATTATCCTTGAACCAATCAAAAATGGTCAATGTCCACAGTAAGACTAGTAAGTAATAGTCTATCCCTCTCTTTCTCTCTCTACATTGTAAAATGTATTCCTAAAAACAATAATATAAATAGAAACCCACTTGATAATCCAGCATCTTGTTTGTTCTTTCTCCTGATCTTTGAGAGTGTGCTTAGGATGGTTGCACTGAGGGACAACAGACAGCTTTAAGGCCTATTCATGACACAATTACCCCCACTTTAATCATTTCATAACAAAGGAATTGATCCTTTCGCTGCCGGTATTGTAATTTGTATTGGTCGTATCTAATTAAATATAATGGTCAAGATCTGGAAGCGTGTTCGGACGTTGAATTGGTCACTTTTATTCAAAACAGCGTAAAATAAGTTTCCCTCAACCAATCTAAACCAGATAAAATTCATATTAAAGCTAATTGATTTGTCTTTATACCGTGGTAAAATGTTTTGAAAACAAACGAACACTTTATTCTAAAAAAATCGCTGAAGTTGAGTAAACTTTTTTTTGACTCACCCTGTACAATGCATTGTATCGGTGTTGCAAATAAGGTAATATTGCCTTGGTTTATAAATAATCCCTTCAACTGTTTGCACCTGTCGTTAGGCAGAACATTGATCAGGATCATGGTCAAATTATGAATCACGAAGGTTACTAGAGAGTAACCCATAATGCCAAATATTATGAATATGATCAAGTTAGTTTTGTGAACAGTCTGCTTCGGAACGGGCGTTCGGTTTGAGGGCGTGCTATTTAGTGACGCACTGCCGTCTTATTTATTATTGGCAACAAGAAGCTTTACTACTTGTAGCATATTTATATTGTAATTAATAGACTTACGCATTTAGGGATGTCAAAAAAGAAATCTTTGTCAAACTTCGAAGATGGCTTGCAGCCATATTGTAATAAGAATAAGAAAGTACATACATTTCACAAATGTCAATTCAATAACACCTTATAATATCATACCTACACACCTTATGTCAATTTGTACGGTTTATGAAGTTTTAAGCCACATTTTGATGCCCCATACGCTACCAAGGTAAAATCATTCATATCATTGAAACCCAGAATGATATGTTGTCATATTCAGAGCAACTCATGGTATGTTGTTAATGAAAGTAATGATCGCAAGAATATTGTCCTTATAGCAACAATTCTTTTTTGATCACCGTGGAGTAATGCCCGGGTGTATTGGCGTGATCTGAAGATGGTTTGCTGCCATATTATACCAACATAAAAAACAAAGTACCAAGTTATGGTCAAGTTCCAAGACATTTTTAGTGATCAAGAAAGTGTACTTGCGAAAGAAAATTGACGCGCGCTTACATAACATTATCAGAAACCGTGGAGTCATGGTATTTGGAATGAATCCACGACCCGGGACTAATACATCGATGAAGCATTCGGTGTGTTCAGTGAATTCAACAACCCAATACTTCGACTGAGCACCCGGGTTCTCTTGATAGTTTTAAGTATTTTGGGTCCGATCAGTCCCGATGAACAGAACCATCAAGTTGTTGTAGTGACATTGTCTAACACATCGTTATGGAGATTCCTCTTGACGAGGGTACACAATCGATGCCTAATGTAAAGGCGCGGGGAAAAACGTTGGTTTGACATTGGAACAATCTTTATTTCAATTGCAATCAAAGTATGTTTTTTTAGGCCACCTGGTAAATGTCAGCGTCAGAAACTTATCAGCTTTTAACCAGACGAAAGCAATTGTATTGGTTTTTCAATCAACATGTTAGTACATAGCAAATGTAAATAACAATGTAATGTAGCAGATGTAAATTATACATGATTCACAAAATATGACTTTTAAAAATGCGACAAAACTGGCAGATGAGGGCTCTGAAGAGTGAGCTGGGTCTCATTTTATGATGGGTTGATACTTAATAGAGGCCCTCTAACAGGCTGCTCCTATGTTCCAAGGATTCCTATAGGTCATTTCCTACTTATAAAGTTCTAAGTAGGCACGAAAACTTGCAGGATTGGTCAATTTCTATGAATTGATAGTGATTTAACACTCTTTAAAAAATAATTATTGCATCTTGTTTTCGAAGCTAGACGGTCGTGGAAAAGAGTATAACTTTGATAAAAATAACTTTGACTAATATAACTTAATAATTATATTAGTCTCAGAAAAAAGATGCATGCATGAAGAGTGCTAATGTGTTTAGGGGCGATATCCAAACTCTACAGTGATTTTAAAGCATTTTGCTAGCGATTTTACAACGATATTCCAACGGTATTTCGTTCTATTGTTAAAAGCATCGGAAAAAGATCGGTGATTAACTAGAAACCTCTCTACTTATCTGGCGTTAACAATAGAACTATTGTAGTACTCTCGATGGCTGCATTAGTGAAGCAGACAGATCAAAGGCGCAAGGAAGGTTGTGTTATATTCTTTAAGAAATACTATAATATAAGTATTATAATATCACTGTAGAGTTTGGATATCACCCCTTACACAGCTTTTACTTCAATTAAATCAGTTTAGAGTGCCGAGCGCCGAAGGCCGAGTGAAGAGAGGGCGCTCACACTGTTTTACCGCCACAAAGCCTTGATGAAAGGCTACTTAAATGCTTAATAACTCACCATGCGAGCCAGATGAATGAATTTCAGTAATAGGCTGAACACAGATATGACTTTTGAGACAAAAAAACCTCTAAAAAATGTTTTCCACATTATTCATTTTACTTTTCATGAAAACGATGATTTGAATATACACTATTATACAGTGTTCCAGTGGCGTAGCTAGGTTTTTCATATGGGGGGGGGGGCAAGAAATGGAAGTAAACCGACAAGATTGTCTGACTAAAGAATTTCGCGCGTAGCGCGCGAACATTTTCGAATTTACACTTATATTTGCTATGATTGGGGTACAATTTAGCTTTAAACAAGCTTGTATCAACAAATATTGCATTTTGGGGACACATGCGAAAAATTTCCATCTGTGTACTTTTGACCATCATTCCTCTTGTCATGATTCCTCTTGTCAAATAAACCGACAGTGCCAATCTCAACCGACACGACAGTCAATATTGGGGGGGGGGGGGGGCGGTCGCCCCCTCTGGCTACGCCACTGAGTGATACGGTATTACAAAAGCAGCTGTGTGTGTACCAAACTTCAACACTTGTCATGTAGCCATCTATTTATATCAAAGGGATTTGTCTACTCTCTTCCGCATCCGTCTTGATCCTGCAAACTTCCGAGATCTGCAGTGACAGGGAAGTGACAGGGAGCTGTCTATATACATGACAGATTCTTATGTCAAAATCCTCAACAAAATTGTGAAATTGACATATTCGGCTTGCGCTTCTAAAATTTATAATAACATGCATGTTGATTTGTTGATGATTATCTAGAGAGAACGTAGGCTATTTATTTATCTGACGCAAATGTACAACTGTAGGTACTTAAGGCTATAGGAAATGAAGAAAAAAAGTATCCTTGTTTTAAAAAATGAGGAAGCACGAAGGGGTAGGGTTATCTTGGACACCAATAGAGGGGGAACAGAAAAGTTGCACTAGGTAGGAATCATTGATTTGTGTGCGATTACTGCCATAATTGTGTGCTATCTGAACGAGACAGATGAATGGGTCTGGAGTGATAACCGCAATGTGCGGGACAAAGGGTGTATCTGGCTGTGAAGAATACAAGTCTTAGCTGATTAGCTGTGAGTTTTTTCAGTGCGTAATCACACACAAATCAATGATTTCCTATATCATGCAACTTTTCTGTTGCATGCGCGGTCATTGAAATCGCCATAACTTTAAAAGTATCCATTCGATTTTGTTGAATGAGGTATCAAACTGCGGAGAAGAAATTTGCTCATTCAATGTATATCTCAGATTTTTGGTACCGATTATCTATTTTGAATTAGCTAACCTCAAAGCACCTGGTCAGGGACTTTATGTGCTAGGTGTACATAGAGGGTCACAGGTCACTATAGGTATATCAAATAAGGTGGAGCCGTTTCAAAAAATCCTTAAAATCGTGATACGTGTCTCTATTTTAAATAGAAGTTGTCAAAAAAACATAACATTTTTGGTATCATATTAAGAGGGCTGTGGACTCTCAGGTACAGCCTCCGTAAAACTGCCGTAACTTCTTCAATATTCATTTAATCTTTATAAACGTATACAGTTTTTTGCACGAAAGGGTTCAATTAATCCAACCATGATAATGAAATTGACCATTTTGGAAAAAATTATAAAAAACACGTTTTTTGACCCATTTTAGGTTCTGCAGAGATAACTCAAAATATATTTTGTCAAATTTTGTCATACTAGTTTTATGTTAATCCTGATAACATTCCCTAGGAGCGTTTTTTTAAATTTTTAATGTTTTATTTATATTTTGAATTAGAGACCAAAAAGTGCCACTTGTTCTGATTTTGGTGACTATCTTCAGCTAAACCCTAATTGTACAAACTATCAAAATATTTTGTGAGGAGCAAAAACGATCAACTTTTTTATGTTCCACCCTGTAAAAATGTTACACACCCTGTATAATTTGATTATTTTTGCAAAATTGAAAAACCTTGAATCATAAGCTTTCCAACAATATATAGTTTGTGGGTCATTAAGTATGTAAAACTTAAGTTTTGTCACGTTTAATCAGAATTGGTGCATTTCTCAACATTATTAGAAGTGAAACATTTTTTTTGGACCAGTTTGTGACTTCTGACCAGAGGCGATACGGGTCTAATACGCCTAGTAACGATTTAACAATAGGTTCACCAGAGCGAATTAATAGCGCTTGTAAGCGGGCAATTTATGTCATGTTATTCTAGTTTTACATAACTCCTACATCCGATGGCAGGTTCGTCTGCTGTCTGATCTTATTCGTCCTTAGTTTGGTGTTTTCTAAATGTCATTTTTAAGAAACTGTGTTTTAAAGCTAGGGCTATTTTCAGTATGTATACAAAATATACTAAGACCGGTTTTTTTTAACTTCAACATGTCTATCTATTACTCACTGGCGGAAATGTCTGTTTTGAATCAAGAAACTGGGAACATAGCCCACGCCTTAGCAAAAGCAGAACCAAAGGAAGTCCGTGGCGATTTCCTTCGGGATATATTTCTCTCAATAAAACAGGTTTCCTGCAGAGCAGTAGATGGGATCTCTCTTGATGTAGGTGCCTCATACACAATAACGTACGCAGCAACTGAACATTTCCATGCCTAAAGTCTGAGACTAGTATTATATTAGTCTCAGCTAAAGGCGCGCAAAAGCTCTAAGCAACATAAAAAAAATGTTCATATTGAGAGTAGATCTACCTCTCTTCAAACACAGGCTAGGGCATAGCAGCTACTGTTCACCAACTGCACATATATTTATAATTTATGATGGCAATATTTCAGACTAGCTTTTGAATTTGTTGGCACTGACCTTTTGTTTACCATATTAATAGAAGGCCTATAACAGCATATTTTAAATGGACAAATCAACACAACTCTTATTTGTCTTATTAGAGTATCAGCTCCTGTCGAACCTCAATATATAAGGCGATAAGCGATAACAAATTATATTAGATCTATTTTTAAAATGCTGCTGACCCGGATTGAAACATCCCCAGGCGCTTTTTCGAGAAAGACAATGGTGACTCATTTGTTCGGATTACCGGGTTTTAAAACTTTGGAAACAGCGAATCAGTATCAAATTGGCGAGAAATATTCGCTTTTATCTCTCCGCGCTAGAAAGTAAGTAATACAAGCGAACTCGCGAGATTATGGCCACACGCACGCGTTTTTGGTCGCACGCACGCGTCACGCATATGATGCACAGTGCGCTTGTTGCCATCATGTTGCAAGGAGGCTTCGCCAATTTGGAACTGATAAAACTAGAGTCTTTGATCTAACCTTCTCAACAGAAATTGGGCCTGATGTTGATTTGGTTGGTATTTATATTGAGTTTAGTGCACTACACTGCAATATACAAAGATAAACGCATATGTATTGTTTTTGTAACTGGAACTGTTTTCATTAATTTATGGTATTATATACCGAATCTACTATCATAATTCATTGACTTCTTTCAAAACGATCTAGTAACTGTGTTTTAGTACATTATTACAGAAGTTAGGTACGTGTAAACAATATGAAAATCACAGGGAGTAGCCCTATACATAATTTTGAGACACAGGAACAAACTAATTTAGCTGTTCAGACATTTTTACTTTCAAGTTCCATTATACCTCAGACATACATCGTTCCTACTCTGAATAATAATTAGGCATATATAAATGTGGCTTATAGCCTGCACAGAAAAACATTCCCGGGTGAAGGCGGATTTCGATAGGTAGCGCGAAGTTCAAGTTAGTCAATCGCCTTCGAGGCGTGTGGCGTGTCACATAGGAGTCAAGGGGCACATTAGGGTTTATGCAAGGTGAGACCTGAGTCGTTGCATACAGCAGTGATATAAATACAAGACCTAAGTTGTGATTCTATACATGAAATTATGTGACCTGATAGCGTAATAGAACAATGAAGAGTATAGCGCACGGATAACAAAATACACATTGAAAAATGTCACGCCCCCAAATCGGCTTTCAGTTAACGGCATGGAATCATATACGTATGCGTTCAAGGGCATCATAGTCAGTGAAAGGCAGGGATGGCACTGGATCAAAAATGTGAGAGGTCCCATGACATTTTTCAAGACCCCCCGTAGGACTTCAAAAAAACAAATTTAAGGGGTCCCCAAAGAAATTGAGGGGTCATGAAGTTTGGGTATTCGAAAATTTTACGGACAGTTTTTATTAGTTTATATTGAGCAAAGGGTGGATACAGAATTTCTTAAGCTTTCCATTTCCATACATCGTCAAATTTAAGGGGTCCCTTCAATTTTGATCGGGACAGAATTTCTTAAGCTATCCATTTCCATACATCGTCAAATTTAAGGGGTCCCTTCCAATTTGAAACCTGACGCGTCACTATAAGAAAGTGAGAGGTCTAGGACGCGCAGACGCGTCAGAATGCGACCCCTGGTGAAAGAATGTGGCGCATGTGTGGTCAAAATGGAAAGTGCGGGACTCACGATCATGAAGTTGTGAGTTTTAGATCTCCGTCATGTCAGTGGCCAACGGGTTTGTACACTTGGGCAAGATACTTAGTCTCAATTGCATCTATTTTACATGCCAATCGTGAATAATTGAATAATTGAATAATGGCAATTGTGCCTGGAGGATCATGTAGGATGGATAGGTCCGCGTTATAAAATCGAGTTATTTATTTATTATGATATGGTAAGGATCGAGTTGAGCTTTACTATTTATTTTCATAAATCATAAATAGGAACTAATCAGATCTTTCTATTGTTTAACCGTTTGATATTTGGAGTTGAGTTCAAGATGGTCGAGATCGATTCTTCAGTGATGGGATCGAAGGCTGTTAATGGAAACGGAAATGCTAGGCATAGATATGCCCGTTTCTTAACCTGCTTGTCATAGATTTACATCGACATAGTCTATGATGGTTTTATTACCCTGGATACCTTACTGCCACGAGATGGCGGTGTCAGGGTTTTGCAACCATGTGGACTGTCTACAATATCTCTCGAGGTTGAATATTTCTATGGGGCGTCGTCATTTCTAACGACATCGAACTTAATAAGGGCAATGGATTTCTCCTATAGACCTACACCTTCTTTTCAACATATTGCAATTAAATTATGAGAGACCAAACGAAAAGAAACCAATGCATTTATTAAATGCCGAGAGTCGTATTGGAAATTAAAGGGTGTAAAGATGATTTCTTTTTAATGAATCCAGCTACGATTAGGCCTATAATTGTTGTTAATTGAAAGGCTTTTTTTTGGGGGGGGGGGGGGGGGCGGGGGGGGGGCGTGACATTTTTTCAATATGTGTATTTTGTTATCCGTGCGCTATATTCTTCATTGTTCTATTACGCTATCAGGTCACATAATTTCATGTATAGAATCACAACCTAGGTCTTGTATTTATGTCACTGCTGTATGCAACAAGTCAGGTCTCACCTTGCATAAACCCTAATGTGCCCCTTGACTCCTAGGGGACACGTCAAACGCCTTGAAGGCGATTGACTAATTTGAACTTCGCGCTACTTTTCGAATTCCGCCTTCACCCGGGAACGTTTTTCTGTCATATTATATTCCTCGTCCAGGAGGTAAATCGGTGTCAGAATCAAAGTAATCGGAAAGAGTATTCACTGACCAAAATGCTAGTAAGTTTGTTATTAGGCGCACTATACTTGAACTACATTACACTATAGGCCTACAAAGGTAAGCGAATAGGTTTATTGTTCCAGCTCATAATAAGACTTCTAATGTGGCTTAGACCGCACAGAAAATGATACCGTTATTTATCTTAGAAATGCTTACAATTACAATGAAAAATGCAGCTCAAGAAATGCACACCATACCACACGAAATACACAGAGGAAAAATATTCCACTTTTCAACTAACAGCAATAATCGTAGCTGGCTTCATTAATTTGTCCTTGTTTTTAAACTTCAAATACGACAATTTCTTAATTGCAATATTTAGAAAAGGAGGCGTCGAAGATGGAGTCCATTGCCCTTAAGTCCGATATTGTAAGAAGTAACGATGCCCCAAATAGAAATATTCACCATACATATTGTAGACAAATAACCTTATGTTTGCATGACGACGGTGGCCACGCGAAACCTAAATTTTGAATTCGTATTGGAATAACAAGTACACTCTTAGAAGGTCAGGATCAAATACATGAGTAGATTTCAGGCTCACTTTGTTTTGATCCTTTAAGGATCATTTTCGGATCGTTTTGATCCGTTTTCGGATCGTTTTGATCCGTTTCCAGATAGATATCAACAAACGGATCAAATTCACCTTGATCAACTTTGATCTGATTTCCGGATCAATTCGATGAAACAGTTCATTGGTCAATGAGTGACTGACGTCACTCTTTCGCAAACCGATAGACGACAAGCAGACGATCTTTTGAATTCGGTCGCCACAGTTGAAACAAGGGTGAAATACCGCGGTAAGTTATCCAGTCTAATCTGTAAAATGTTACATGATTTTGTCGGTAAAGTAGTTTTATTTTTTATGTTTGAACATGCTCTATTCTTGTGAACAAATTTCTTGTACCTGACCAGTGCCATCAGTACGATTTTCGGTCAAAATGCTCCTCACAAAATGTCACGATCACTGCGATGTACTAGGCCTACACGATGTAGTAAGCTTACTGCACTCGATATATAGTCTGCAGTGTGCACCCGGGGGTGGGGGCACTCAATCAATATTAGGTTTCACACCAGGCTCCATAAAAAATACCCCCCTTTTTTTGGCCCGGTGTCACCGAAAGACCCTTGCATGCATGCTTGTTTTTACAATCTGTCACCCGATGACCCCCTATGTTTTCACTTTTTCTTTGATTCAGTTTGATCCTGGAGTAGGATCATAAGCTCCAGGTACATCCGATTAAGGATCATTATTTTGATCCGTTTCAGTATCATTTGACAGAAATATTTGATCACATTTCGGATCAAACTTTTTGATCCTGCTTGTCGGATCACTTTGATCCGGAAAGGGTAAGCTCATATGTGATACCGCTTCTGGATCAAAATTGATCCTTTTCGTCTCATATTTGATCCTGACCTTCTAAGAGTGTATCACGAATGATAGCCTAATCTTATCATTTTGAAAAATTCATCATAGGTTAGAAAAATTGGCTAACCAACTCCATTGTAAGAGCTATTTTATTTCGCCCTATAAAACACCGCCCCTCGTTGCATTAGTTTGCCCTTTTGTGCCCTGGGTATTAAAAATGGTGCACTCCCGTTGCCATTGGGTCGTCCGAGACGCGTGGCCGCCTTCGTCTGATGTTTGCAAAACCATAGATATCTAAGCGGAGCGTAGATCGGAAACTCCCCAAAAAGAATGAAGCCACGCACCAGCCCTTCGCGCCTTGACGCGACCTATCCTTCCCTGTTAAATTCAGCTCACGAATAATTCAGCAGGGTACTTTTCGGTACCCAGCTGACAAAAGTGCGCACGCGTGCGTACGCGTTTGAATTGTGCGGCGTACTTCCCCGCGTCGAGATACGCACCGTGCTACGGTACAGCGCTTGCTGACAGTGCTTCGCTCACAGCCAACGAGTTATTATTTCCGCAATTTCCCCAAATTAGGGATGGTTTGTTCGCGTAAAAGAAAAAAGGTAAGCCTGATAATAGCAGTGGTAGTCTATTATAAATATATATATACAACACTAAGCTTTTGTTAAAGCAATCAGTTTTACAACGTACAAGTAAGTTAATACGATGAGTAGTGTGTCATGTAGGCCTATCAAACAATTGCCCTCGTTTTTGCGCAAATCGGATTGCTAAATTAGAAAGTGTCGTTTTCAGACGAAATGTCCTTGTTTTGTTCGAAAAGGGGTTCACCCCCCCTCCCCCCCCCCCCCCCGACACAATTAAGGTTAATTGGAACAATAATGTGTGTTCTTCATTTTTTCACCTGCAAGATCCATGTTAACCCCTTTTGTTGTTTGCATACCTCCACGCGGTTTCAGAGATGAAAACTGATACGAAAAGGGGTGCATGCTTGGCTACCCATACAAACTTTACCCTTACATTGGTTACTTCTCTCAAAGTCACATTTCCTCAAATGATGTCTTCCGAAAGTGGCGCTTTTCAACGATACATGGAAGTTATTGACGTGAAGGTGAAAGGTTGGACATATTGACTAGTCATGCACATAAAGAATCATTTTTTTATTTTAAATAAGAACCACCTATTTAGAGAGAAAATAACTTCTTTTAATTGTAAAGACAATCGAAATGAATTTAAAAAGCACTAAAGACATTGTGTAACTTTTTTGGCATAAGATTTTGGAAATTGCCACTTTTTTTTGAAAACATCATTTGGGGGATGTGAATATTTGGAAAAGGTGAAAATGATATTGAAAAGGGAAAACTCACTGCAGGATGTGTCAAAAAAGGTGTCCCATGAGACTAGGAGTTAGAGATTATTTAGAAATACATCCCATGTGGCGTACTCAGCTTTTGGAAACTGGGGTGGGGGGGGGGGGGGGGGGGGGGGGCACGACCATAGACGAAAGGTATGATTTACCCACAATTTTGTTTACAGACTCTCATGACTTTTGGTAAGCCATATTATTAGTCCGCTATCAAATACACTTTATCCCATTGAATTTCAACATCTATAATTACCGAGATATGATCAATTCAGTAACAAGATCAGAGTGCGAATCCCACTTTGACTACTTTGAACAAGAAAATGACTTTCAACTGAAAAACTGACTTTGTGATGATAATGATTTTAGGATATGTCAATTTCTTGTTCAAAATACATCTAAAATTCGAATATGTTATGGTATGTCACGTATTAGATACAAATATTGTTCAAATTCAAAAACACACATTATGTGTCAAAAAAAATTCGGTGTACTTGTTTGGGTCCATTTCTTTTTGTATTGGGAAATTTGCTTTTGTTTTTGTTATTTGCCGTTTGTTCTTTCTATTTGTATTGTTCTAAATGTTTGCACTCGAATAATTGAGTGGAGGTGCCTTTTTGTCGCTATTATTATTATAGTAGGCCTAGGCGCGGCCTGTTTATAGTTCTTTCTCTATTAGTCACTCTTTGATCTAGTTTACCTGCATGTCATTAGGCTATTTACTAGCGTGATAGTGAAGACAGAAATGATCAATTAGTTGTGATTGTGAAAAAATGATGAGAAAAACAACTTATAGATTAAAAAACGGCTATCATAAAATCAAGATTTAATTCAAAAAGTGTTTAGTTTCAAATAAAATTGAAAAAACAAAATGCTTCAAACAGTATAAAAATGTTTCTACTTCAATCTAGAAACTCACTTCAATATTTTTATTTCAAAAACAATATTACTTTCAACATCACGAGGCCAGGTCACGGTTGTAAGGCAGTCCGAAAAACGCAGAAGGATCAACTTATTTCTGAGAAAGATAGGATAACTTCGAAACAGTTTCAATCTAAATTAGAAAAAGAGACAGCTCGTTTCTGATTAAATTCGCTGTTTGCGCGTGATGATACGCAGCCCCTGACATATAACGCGGAAGGGCTGCGTATGTGCGTAATATTTTTTCAGAAGTACGCACGGCTGCGTAAAATGTAAACAAAAACGTTCGGCTTCACTTTACGCAGCAAATACGCGGGGAGTTTCCTATCTAGCGCCTTACGGCGCATAAGATATCTATGTGCAAAACCCTGACACACGCCCCTGGTGGCAGTATGGTGTCCAGGGTAATAAAACCATCATCGACTAGTTCGAAATAGATCTCTTGCAGGTTATGGCAGGATTAACATTGGGGAGTTACAGAGCCTGGTACTTCCGTTACCCGGTTTTAGCCTCTACTATCTTCGAAAGCGTTATGGTTCACCAGGATGCTTCATATAGGCTATACTTTAAATATCAAAAACATATCTAAAAACCAACAGATATTTGTGTGTAAAACTCGTTATCATACTTTATTAAATAATACCGGCGTTGAAACACATCGGCAATGTTTACATTGCCTACACATTCTCATATTTCAAAACTCTCGGCCGGTGACAGTCCTTTACTGAGAAAATCAATGTCATTTTCATACCTTTACATGCCGCTCTCCAAATCGAAGTAGCAGAAATGGGAAAAGGCACCTCCCCTTTTCCCCATTTTCTCCAGTGGTAAAAGATCTGTGGTAATAGATATTAGTCCTAAAATCAGGATTATATTCCAACTTTAATCAATTGGGGGCAATAAGTACCTTTCATGATTACTTAGGATAAGGCTTAGGCCATGGGCATCTAAAATAGAGAGAAAATCCGATTGTCGTCGACAAGGACTACAAATCGTTTAGCATGTTAGTGGTGTGGAATTATATCTCTGCATCTCTGTTTGGATCATGAAGATCGCATTACGCTACAAGACCCGCTTAGCAGCGCTATAAATTGCTGCCCTAAAAAACCGGCACCAAATTTAAATATTCGCCTTCCATCAAAGCTGGTTGCTATATGACATACTTCTCGTGTGCAACAACCGGCTGTATTGCAACGCCCAATTAAGTAGTTTAAACGCATGAGCGTGGATGTAATTTGCAAAATAATGGAAACTCACCCATGCAGTTAGCAAGAAGTACAGCTCGTACACGCCCCGAATTTAAATATACAACCAGGCAATCATCTCGTAGTAATTGATAACAATAGGTTTAACAGACCGAATTAATAGCGCTCCTAAGCGGGCAATTTATGTCATGGTTAATAGTTGAGAACTCTACACCGACAAGATGAGACAAAGGCAACTTCATATTCGCACTTACAATTTTGAGGGTTGTACTTTTATAGATATTACAATTACGGAGCTACATCAGAGAGATATGAGTACTAGTTTAGTATTCTCTCTGCGCGCACTAATAACCTAATTTGAACATGTTGAACGGTTCATTTCGTTCAGTGCTATGATCAGGGTTGGTGATTTTTAAAAACCAGATTGTTCGATAGCATTTGAATGGCCGGAAAAATGACATGGTGGTGTTAAAGTCTAAACCATTGGATATGGCCATGATGTCCCTAGCTATCGCTAGAAATCCATCATCGACTATTTTGATGAAGATCTATGACAATTTGTCTGGGTTGGATTAAAATGAGAGGGTTGTACCCAGGGCTGGCAATTCCCGTTACCCCAGCATCAACCTCGACAATCTTTGAATGCTGAATACTGCACTGGAAAATTAACTCATACTTCAAACATCAAACGGATGAAACAATAGCAAGATAGGAGTATAGTTATTTGTTTTCTGTTTCGTTTCAAGTATTTAGTATTTATTAATGTATTACTGAGTTTAAAGTGACTGGCCTTTTCAACCATGCCTTTGTCTTGAAGTGTGTAATATTTCTGATACTTGAAGAACAAAGAGTACTAATGTAAAATAACCAGGGTCTGCTGATTTAAATCAAATGATGTTTTATAAAAATTACTGATTTGAATTAACTTTTTTTATCTTTGACTAATATTGTAAATTTAAGTGAAATTGACCGCTTTCGAATACAACTAAAATACCCAGACCCTTATGATGTCATGATATCCAATTCTAATAGATTCACTTTCAACGTGCACAATTAACATTGATTTCCTACAATTTTGTCCATATTAAAAAATATTTGTTGGTGTTGTAAATACCTGGTATGATTTTGCCACTGGTCTTTTTGATAACAAATCACTGATTTAATTAACTTTTTTAGATTTGACTAATTTTGGTAATTTTAAGTTAATTTCGCCGGCATTGTTAGCGGGGTCCTACAAAGAAGAATGGCAATTTGCCTTTTCATAATATATTTGTCCATTTGTTTTGTTTTCTGTTTCCTTTGTAAGTATTTAGTATTATTAAAAATATAAAAAAGAAACTACTCGTATCTTGCTATTGTTTCATCGTTAGATATTTGGAGTATGGAGTAATTTTTTCAGGTGCAGTATTCAGCATTCAAAGATTGTCGAGTTTGATGCTTGGTGAAAACAAAACGAATGTCAAAAATGCCAATTTCTTTGTAGGACCCGCTAACAATGCCCGTCGAAATTATTTATTGGTGTGCAAAACTACCCCTCACAATTTGTAACACTAGTATACAGTTATGCAATTTGCAGAGCCCTATAAAACACCGCTCCTCGTTGCATTAGTTTGCTCTTTTGTGCCTGGGAAATAAAACCATGCAGATCTATGACAAGTTACCGATAGGGGGTGTTTCTGTTACCCAAGGATCATCCTTAAAAGTGCGGTATGCGTCAACTGGCGCTGGCCCCGTCAACTGTGACGGCGGAAGCAAAAATAATTAAAATAAGTGCTCGCGAAATGGTAAAGAAAAACATTCCTGAGGCCATCTTGTGTGACAAAGCTAAAGAAACATTAAAACTAATTCGCGCGAATCGTGCAAACATTTTGAATTTTAGCATTAAGATGGTCGAGTATGGCCTTACAAACACGAAAACTATGACCTACCACGCTTGCGCCGCCTCTGTACCCCATACACAATATACTGAAATATTAAACAAAGATAGGGGTATTTCCGACGATGACCAGGTTTGCTGACTATCGCCTGACATATTTTTTCCTGACATAGTCTGTCATAGTCTCGGCGTTATTAGATGATTATCAACAACATTTTGTGATGTATGTGAGGGGTCATACGATTTTCACAGGCATTATATTCAAATTACATGCGTTTCCTGAGACGCGCAACGCTGTTGGAAAAGTTAGACTCCATTCGAATAGATTCGGTCGCTTAAAATATACGTATATTAAGGATTATCGCGTGATTCGTGTGGATTATATAAATCCTGCACTAGTTAACACGTACAATTGCTATCCTATATTGCCGCTAAAGCATCATGGGTAATATCAAGCTGACAATAGAGGGCCATGCAGAGAGGCTAGCAGTGGGTAAGATTTAAACAAAAGCGTTGAGTCTGCCCATAGTTTTTTTGAAACTGGAATCGAGCTGTTTTTCTCGATGTTGTGTTTCCATAAAAACACACTACAGCGCGTAATGGTTTGTAGTTCACCCTTAACAAATGGACACATAAGTTATGACATAACAGCGCATAATGTAATACAGCCCATGACTTTATGAATTTAGCACGACCGGGGACCTTCACGAGATATTGGCTGCTCCGAGAGGTCTTGGTGAAGCTTTTGAAGTACACGAGCTCAGCAAACCACCTCTTTGAAAAAAATTAAGTGACCACCCGATCATAAGTGCGCGCCATCCACTCGGTAGGCCTGTGACCATTGGAATACATTGCTATCCGCGGTATATTCGTATGAATATTCGAGTCATTTTTCTTGTAATGATACATTTCGTCGCCGTTCTGACATACCGGCACATGTGCAATTTTGGGCAAAATGAGTTAAGTTGCATTTTATGATCTACAAGTGAAACTCTTTATTCTCCAAAAAAATTGAGACAAAAAGGTAATTAATTAATGAGATACCGCACTAATTAGTGTCATATGCCAGGGTTTTAACATAATACCGGCATGGAAAACCTCATTTTGTATTCTGACATACCGGCACATCACGATATTCTGCCATAGACCACCGTGTAACTACATACCGGCATATCACTGGCATATCGCTGTAGGACTGTCTGACATACCGGCACATGACTTTATGACATAATTACTCCTAATTAATAATTGCAATTTGTTGTTGTAACATGCTCATAACAAACATAAGTGTTCTTTGACAATGATAGTGACATTTGATGTAAATGCTCTTTAACAAATTTTCAAACACGATTTTCTCAAAACGCTGTTTTTCGTGATGTGCCGGTATGTCAGAACAGCGACGATTTGATTAGTTCTTTCGCCACATGCATTACAAGTTAATTATATTACTATATTTATACGTACTGCCCTCTTTGGTAAAGAAGCAGTAAATATTAGCGGTAATAATAGCCGATGAGGGCCACATCTGAGACTGTGAGGTGTAACGCTATAGGGAACTTACATTTTTTTTTGGTGGCAAATTTATGAATGAATAGAGTATACGAGTACTTCATCCATAAAAGTACACAATTCTTTGAAGAGTGGGATACAGGCTATCGGCTGGCGTAATTTGTGGATACACATAGATTTGCAATGAAAGACAGTGAGCAGGAGAACAGCGATGACATTAAGTGAAACTTCGTACTTTCAGGCTAAATTTCTCAAAGAGAGTAGTTGTGGTAGCTGATAAAATGTGCTTTAAGCTTTTCATTTATAACAAATCTGTGGTATTTGCCAGCCTTACAAAGTGTTAAAAATGTACACCAAGGTATACCTTTTGAGTTGACCTTAGGCGTGAAAAGGTAGGTTGATGTACAACTATGTACAGCTATGCACAGTTCTCACGGTAAACTATAGGGGCATGTACATTCATATGCACTCCATATGTATTTGTATTTGGCGCGCATATTTAGTCTGCTAAGCAGCAGGATTTAATAGCGCGTGCAAGGGTCTAATTGTCATATCGATTGGCTGATATTTACAATAACATGTACACAATCTTACAGAGTCAGTACCTCCATGAACAACTCATTAACATAGAGGTGAACCTTTGTTGACTAACGGTTGCTATGTTGTTGGCAAGTAGTTATAAAACCTTGGTGTCAAACCAATATGTTGGAGACTTCCAATAACCTTTTAAGGGCGATAGAGGGCAGGGGTCACAATTTAAACTTCTAATCTATTTGTCGCCCCTGCAATATACCATCAGCAAATATATGCCGTGACTATATCAGACTATATCAGACTATGTCAGAAAAACACTATATCAGACTATGTCAGCCTGAACCTGCGTCACCTTTCGGAAATATAAATGGTTCGTTATTTAAAACGGATTCTTGTGAGTTCTTCCTATTATACTGGAGAACTTTAAGTCCTGTTACCCAACTGTAACCAAAACTCTGATACCGCCCTCTCGTGTCAGAAGTTACCATCATCAAATATTTGATGACAATCTATGACAGGTTTACTGGATAGGATTAAATATCCGGGGAATGACATTTCTGTTACCCTAAATCATCAGCCTGAATGAAAGTTGAATAGGACATGCTTCACCCGGAGATTATATCAAATGTAAAATATTTGTTTTCATTAAAACGGATTAATTTATTTTTATACCTTCTCTCGTACGATATTTAAACTACTGGATCTTGAAAGGAAACACACCTTTCCTCAATGTTAGCATCATATCGCACCTCTCCACGGCAAAGTTATAACACAAAGCACTTATTTATTATAGGACACTACTTTATTTGTGTGTCAAAGTCTTGTGTATTATTTTGGATTCGTATCGTGCCGCATGTTTACTACGAGGGTCATTCAATAAGTTCTACCTCCTACCTCATAACTTTGCTATTATATAAGCCAGTAGTATGAAATATTCTACAATTGTAGCTTTGAATCTCAGCTACAAATTCATAGTAAGTTGGTCTGAGTACTGATTGTACTTTTCTGTAGATTCAGTGAAAATCAATGGTCTATTACTCTATTCTAAGAGACAAGACGTACATATAGGTCAATTAAAACCGTTCTAAATTACAGATATCTCTTGAAGAAAAATGCCCTCTAATTAGCCAGAACCAGACCAGGAAAGTCATTAGTTTAAACCCTACCCCCAGAGTACCGCTGCAAAAGTCATATTTGCTGTTCATAAGAACTAAGAGATCCTCAATATACAGGACTAAATGGAGGGATTACAATTATTTCTAAGCGATAATTTTCTACCACTGACTACCTGATTGACTATTATAAAGGTTACAAATAACATATTAAGGATTTAGCGGTATCGCGTGATTCGTGTGGGTTATTAAATCCTGCACTAGTTAACACGTACAATTGCTATCCTATATCGCCGCTAAAGCATCATGGGTAATATCAAGCTGACAATAGAGGGCCAGGCAGAGTTACGCTAACAGTGGGTAAGATTTTAACAAAAGCGTTGAGTCTGACCAGAGAGCTAAACAACTGCCGAGGTTTTTTGAAACTGGAATCAAGAGTATAGAGATACAGCCGTTTTCTCGAAGCTGTGTTTCCATAAAAACACACTACAGCGCGTAATGGTTGTCATGGTTGTGGTGCACCCTTAACAAATGGACACATAAGTTATAACATAACAGCGCATAATGTAATACCGCCCATGAAGTTATGAATTTACACAGGGCTATATAGCACGGCCGGGGGGGGGGGGGGGGGGGGGGGGACCTTCACGCAATATTGGCTGGCTCCGAGAGTTCTTGGTGAAGCTTTTGAAGTACACGAGCTCAGCAAACCATCTCTTTGAAGAAATCAAGTGACAACCCGATCATAGTGCGCGCCATCCACTCGGTAGGCCTGTGACCATTGGAATAAATTGCTATCCGCGGTATATCGTAGGAATATTCGAGTCATTTTTCTTGTAATGTAAATTTGATAAGTTCTTTCGCCACATGCATTACAGGTTAATTATATTATATTTATACGTACTGCCCTCTTTGGTTGAGAAGCAGTAAATATTAGCGGTAATAATAGCCGATGTGGGCCACATCTGAGACTGTGAGTGTAACGCTATAGGGAACTTACATTTTTTTGGTGGCAAATTTATGAATGAATAAAGTATACTTCATCCATAGAGTGCAATGAAAGACAGTGAGCAGAAGAACAGCGATGACATGCTTATTACGTGAAACTTCGTACTTTCAGGCTAAATTTCTCAAAGAGAGTAGTTTTAATTACAGAATATGTTGTGGTAGCTGATAAAATGTGCTTTAAGCTTTTCATTTATATCAAATCTGTGGTATTTACCAGCTTAACAATGTTTTAAAAATATACACCAAGGTATACCTTTTGAGTTGACCTAGGCGTGAAAAGGTAGGTTGATGGACAGCTATGTACAGCTATGCACAGTCTCACGGTAAACTATAGGGGCATGTACATTCCTATGCACTCCATATGTATTTGTATTTGGCGCGCATATTTAGTCCGCTAAGCAGCAGGATTTAATAGCGCGTGCAAGGGTATAATTGTCATATCGATTGGCTGATATTTACAATAGCATGTACACAATCTTACAAAGTCAATACCTCCATGAGCAACTCATTAACATAGAGGTGAACCTTTGTTGACTAACGGTTGGTATGTTGTTGTCAAGTGGTTATAAAACCTTGGTGTCAATCCAATATGTTGGAGACTTCCAATAACCTTTTAAGGGCGATAGAGGGCAGGGGTCACAATTTAAACTTCTAATCTATGTCTCGCCCTTGCAATATGTCATCAGCAAATATATGCCGTGACTTTGTCAGAAAAACACTATGTCAGACTATGTCAGCCTGAACCTGCGTCACCTTTCGGAAATATAAATAGTTCGTAATTTAAAACGGATTATTGTGAGTTCTTCCTATTATACTGGAGA
Source organism: Ophiura sarsii (assembly GCA_035610835.1). Lineage (NCBI taxonomy): Eukaryota > Metazoa > Echinodermata > Ophiuroidea > Amphilepidida > Ophiuridae > Ophiura > Ophiura sarsii. Next base: position 18,425,073 of record CM069441.1, read on the forward strand.
ACTTTAAGTCCTGTTACCCAACTGTAACCAAAACTCTGATACCGCCCTCTCGTGTCAGAAGTTACCATCATCAAATATTTGATGACAATCTATGACAGGTTTACTGGATAGGATTAAATATCCGGGGAATGACATTTCTGTTACCCTAAATCATCAGCCTGAATGAAAGTTGAATAGGACATGCTTCACCCGGAGATTATATCAAATGTAAAATATTTGTTTTCATTAAAGGTCATGTGTTTTAAGCTCGCCTCCTTTCGCGTTACACACGGATTTTGGCTTTCGCGACATGATTTTAACTTTACACATTTATATTTGCTTGTATACCCCCCTGAGGTAGTAAAAGTATACATTTTATGAAGGGAAATTGCATGAGGAAACCAAATATGCCATTCAAATTACAGTACGACCAAGAACTAAAATGGTATGATTGGAAATGTTCGGAAAATATCAGAGTTTTTTAATTTTTAATTTGAGATCTATATATTTTTTATACCTACCCCTATCATTATTTTCTTTACATATTTGAATTCCTCATGAAATTACCCATTAGATGATATATAATTGTCAAAGTTACTACGTCGGTATGGTAGTTATACCGGCTAGTGAATATCTCCAATTTTTATTTTATATATTTTTAGAATGTTCATAAATATTTGTTTAAGGATGAACCCTTTCCTGATATAAACTGCATTTCCGAATTCCTCTGGTTACAAGCTTTCCAAAAATGTATACTGTTGCTATCATAGGTTGAAAACTTTTTCTGTTATAGTCATTTTTATAAATCCGGTAAATTGAGGCTGATAATTCATTTTGACTGTGTAGCGAATAGGAAGAAAGCTGATGATCATTGTCTTATTCATAATTAATTAGTTGTTAATAATAGTTGACAAGTCTGTTGAACCACATACTTAAAGACTACTAAATATTCTTTGAAATGGGACCAAAATTGTGTATGTAACTTTAGGGGATGACTAGTTATTGCAAAAAGAACAATAATAATAATAATAATACCAAGCGCTTATATAGCGCCCTTAGCCCAAAGGGGCCTCAAGGCGCTTAACAACATATTATGATAGCATATAACACAATAATCACAAACAATATATATAAAAAGGTCGCTAAAATAGTGGGTCGAGCATCAGGACACATGGAGAAAGACGGACACGACCAAATGGTCTCATAAATTTCGACACGCTATCTCGCAACCTATGATCAGGTCGTCCATACATGCACATATGCGTGAGAGGGAAAAGACAGGAGGTCGAGCAAACAACGAAGGAAGAGGATAAACACGCAAATGCATGGATGGAGAACTGAACATAGTATGATATTACACACTTTTGATTAAATTACAACATTAAAACTAAGATACAATAAAACTGTGTGAAATACTAAAAGAGTAAAAAGTAGAATATATAGATGTATGCAAAAGCAGTATAATATACAGCAATAAAAAAGAGATTGATAGAGGTATGCCAAATTCAAACTGTTGTGGCTATTGCAGAGCATTGCACAAAGAAACCATTAAAAGCCTAAAAGCCCATGATATCAGGTTGCCCATGCATGCACATGCGTGAGAGAGAAATGACAGGAGGGTGAGCAAATAACAAAGCAAATGCATGGATGGACAACTGAACATAATATATATGATATTACACAATTTTGATTAAATTACACCGTTAAAATCAAGATACAATAAAACTGTGTGAAATACTAAAAGGTAAAAAGTATAATATATGCAAAACAGTAATATACAACAATAAAAAAGAGATTGATAGAAGTATGCCAAATTCAAACTTTTGTGGCTATTGCAGAGCATTGCACAAACTAACCATTTAAAGGCCGAGATGATACGTAAGGTCGAACCAGAACATGATTGCTGAGATAAAGCAGAGCCACAAAAAACACAAGGATCTATGACTATGACATTATTCATGATATTGCACATGAACAAATTTAAAGATCAAATAAGAAGGTTTTAAGTTGTTTTTTGAAAACATTAATAGATGGCGCTAGTCTTACGTGTGTGGGTAAAATGTTCCATTCTTTGTAGGCAGCCTCTTCAAATGATCTTCTACCATACGCTGTGCGTGGACGACGAAGAGGGGGTTTTACAAGGTTATGTGTTGAAGAACGGAGAGACCGATAGGGGTTGTATGGCTTGATGAGGTCAGATATGTACATTGGAGCAAGTCCGTGCAGAGATTTGTATGTGATTAGGCAAATTTTGTAAATGATCCTCTTACGAATGGGAAGCCAATGTATCCCTAAAGCAATCCATCCCTAAAGCATGGGATTATCCCCATTGAGTTTGTACAGGCGGCACCCCTTCCAGCGGCACCCCTTCCAGCACCACCCCTGGTTCTCTCGTACGATATTTAAACTATTGGATCTTGAAAGGAAAATGTTAGCATCATATCGCACCTCTCCAAAGCGAAGTTATAACACAAAGCACTTATTTAATATAGGATATCACGCGCGTGCCCAGGGGGGGGGGGGGGGGGGGGCCTTTGGGGGCTCAACCCCCCCCCCCCCGGGTCCCCAGAGGGTTAAAAAAAAGAGGGGGAAAAGGGAGGGGAGGGGAGGGGAGGGCAGGGGAGGGGAGGGAGGAGGAGGAGGAGGGGAGGAGGAGGAGGGGAGAGGAGGAAGGGAGGGGGAGAGGGTCAGTTCTTAAGACGCCAATTTGATTGAACATTCAAAAATCGCGAAATTTTGCGTTCCAAACCCCAATTCTTCGAAAATTTTGCGTTCTTCAGCCCAAAAAAAATTGCGTTTTTGCTAATCAAAATTGAACCATAGGCCAGTTCTCAAGACCTACTTTTTTGAAGAAAAAAATCAGTTCGTGAGACCCTATTTTTTGTCATAAAATCCACTCAGTTCAGTTCTGTAGCCCCCCTAATTGAGACCCTGGGTGGCACACACCTACCCCAAAAAAAGTTGAGTGCCCGGGAGGAGGAGGGGAGGGAAAAGGAGAGGCCGGGAGCTTTTATTAGTGTCTCTCACTTTTTCTCTACGTCTCTGAATCACCATGTGAGTGTTTTATAACGAAAGTAAATATTGACAGCCCCCCCCCCCCCCTTCACATATTTTGCAAAACAAGTAAAAAAATAAAAAGGAAGATAAGGAGGAAGGGTAACGAGCATAGACAGTGCAAGCGGGGAGTGCTCCCCCATCATTGTCACGGTGGGCATCGCGGGACGATGCCCCCACCCAAAATAAAAAAATCATTGTCACGGTGGGCATCGCGGGACGATGCCCCCACCCAAAATAAAAAAATCATTGTCACGGTGGGGACGATGCCCCCCTCCCCCAAAAGCCAATTTTTTTGCGCGAATTTGTTTCAATATTTATCTATTCAACAGTTTCTCGCCCCCCCCCCCCCCCCAAATATGAATAACCTACCTATACGCCATTGCTATTCAAGCTTAACAACATGGTTTCAGTAACGTATTCTGGACCATTTTAGGGGGGAAAACTAGAAAATTTGGCGCGCTTCGCGCGAGTTAGATTCAATGTTTCTTTATTCAAGTTATAAAAAGATGGCTTAAGGAACGTTTAACTGGACCATTTTAGATTTTAAAAAGTGACAGTTTGTACGCTCAGGAACGTTTTTCTGGAGCTTTTTAGTGTTAAAATAGCATTTTTTTTGCGCGCTTGGCGCGAATGCTTTGAATGTTTATTCCAGCTTTATAACAACGTTGCAACATGTTTCAAGAACATTTTCTGGACCATTTTAGTTAGAAAACTAGACATTATTGCTCGTTTCGAGCCAATTGGTTTCATTTTTTTTATTATTCAAGCTTAAACAAAATGGCTTTATGAACGTTTTCAGGACCATTTTAGTGTTAAAATAACCAGTTTTTGCACAAATTATTTTCAATGTTTTATTATTCAAGCTTAACAAGATTGCTTCAGGAACGTTTTCAGGACCATTTCAGTGTAAAAATAACCAATTTTTGCGCGCTACGCGCGAATTAGTTGGAATGTTTTTTTATTCAAGCTTAAAGGAGGTGTCCCGCAAGCATAAAAGCGTGCTTTATATGTTAGAAAAATAACTATCGAGCCCAACTTTTGTAATTATATAGAACAAAACACCATACTTATGACAAAAACAAATAAAAACCGTAATCTCTCAACATGCACTATTTAAATTTCGCGGCGATCGAAAGTCCCAGTGTCGATGATGTCATATTTATACAATGCACATGCGCAAATTTGAGCACCGATACCCATGACGTCATCGACACCGGGACGTTCGATCGCCGCGAATTTTAAAAATTGCATGTTGAGTGATGGCGGTTTTTATTCATTTTTGTGATTAGTATGGTGTTTTGTTCTATATAATTAAGTAATTTCGGCTCGATAATTATTTTTCTAACAAATAATGCTCAATGTTGTGCTTGTGGGACCCTTCCTTTAACAAGATAGTTTCAGGAACGGTTTTTTTAACCTTTCTTTTTACAATAGCCATTTTTTAAAAAATATTTTGTTATTAAATTTGAACAAGAAAGCTTCAGAAACGTTTTCTGGACCTTTTTATTGTTAAAATAGACATTTTTTTGTGCGCTACAAGATTAACAAGATAGCTTCAGAAAAGTTTTTCTAAACCTATATTTTTACAATAGCCAATTTTTTCGCGAAATAGACATTTTTGCGCGCTACGCGCGTATTAGTTTCACTGATTATTTATTATTCAAGCTTAACGAGATGGCTTCAAGAACGTTTTTCTAAACCTTTAATTTTACATTGCACATTTTTGCGCGTTCCGCGCCAATTATTTTTACTACTTTATTCAATTGGAACAAAATGGCTTCAGAAACGTTTTATGGACCTTTTTAGTGTTAAAATAGACATTTTTGGCGCGCTACGCGCAAATTAATTTAATATTATAAATAAGTCAACTTTAACAACATGGTTTCAGGAACGGTTTGTTAAACTCGCGGTTAAACCTTTCTTTTGACAATAGCCAATATTCCAAAAAATCCAATCCAAGCCAAAAATCCAATCCAAGGTGGCACATCCCCCTCAGACTCGTTACCGCGGATAGCGGTGCGAACCAATGAAATTTATTTTTAAGCCCGGGTAAAAAAATCCTGCGCACGCCTATGGACATTACTTTATTTGTGTGTCAAAGTCTTGTGTATTATTTTGAATACGTGCCGCATGTTTACTTCGAGGTTCATTTAATATGTTCTACCTCCTACATCATAACTTTGCTATTATATAAGCCAGTAGTTTGAAATATTCTACAATTGTAGCTTTGAATCTCAGCTACAAATTCATAGTAAGTTGGTCTGAGTACTGATTGTACTTTTCTGCAGATACAGTGAAAACAAATGGTCTATTCTAAGAGAAAAGAAGTACCTATAGGTCAATTAAAACCGTTCTAAATTACAGATATCTCTTGACGAAAAATGCCCTCTAATTAGCCAGAACCAGAACAGGAAAGCCATCAGTTTTAACCCTACCCCCAGAGTACCGCTGCAAAATTCATATTTGCTTTTTATAAGAACTAAGAGATCCTCAATATACAGGACTAAATGGAGGGATTACAATTATCTCTAAGCGATAATTTTCTACCACTGACTACCTGATTGACTATTATATAGGTTACAAATAAGGAAAACTCATAAAGTAACTCTCATGTTCAGATTTAACATTCGAGGCATCACTTTGGCTTGACTTGTAACAACGAACATAACTGGAAAGCAGTATTCCAGTATGCTAAAGGCGTAGCAATACATTCGAATCGGTATTATATTATCTGCAAGCCTACAAAGGTTAATATTGCCAACCATCGAATATATACATGATAACACATATATTCATCTTAAAGGTAATTTTCAGTGTCCGTAGACTCCATTCGAATAGATTCGGTCGCTTAAAATATACGTATATTCAGGATTTAGTGGTAACGCGTGATTCGTGTGGGTTAATAAATCCTCCACTAGTTAACACATACGATTGCTATCCTATATTGCCGCTAAAGCATCATGGGTAATATCAAGCTGACAATAGAGGGCCATTTTCTGCAAGACCTTCGGAAATCGCAAACACACAGGGAAACCATTTGATTGTTTAAAATATTGCCCGCTTGCGTAATTATAACCCAGCGATTTTCAATTCTGCTACCCCAAGCAGCAGCTGCAAAATTCTTTGAAAAGGTATGTTTCACCTGAAAGTTGTGATCTTTTGATATTTTATATAGAAATCCACGATTGCTTGATGCAGATTCGTGCAATCCGTGTCAAGCGTCTTCTGTAGCATTTACAAGGCCCTGACACCGTCCTCTCGTGGCAATAAGGTGCCATGGGTAATAAACCCGTCATCGACTGTTTTTAGTGATTTCATAAAGATATATGACCGGTTTTCTAGTTGAATTGAATTTTGTGATACAGGACTTTCCGTTTCCGATACCCGAAGCATCAGCCTCCACAATATATACAATATGCGTCACCAGGCAAATTTAGATATTAATTTTGGAAAGGTTTTAATTCAGTGGGCAAGTAAAAAAAAAAAAATTGAACTTAACATTTACTTAAATTTCCTATATATAATGCTTCAAAATCAGTTTCATATGGAAACTAATGGTACAGAAAACGTTCCTGAAGACATCTTGTTATGCTTATTTAAATTAAGCATTGATACTAATTCACGCAAAGCACGCAAAAATGGGCAATTTAAACGCTAAAAAGGTCCAGTTTGATGTTAAAATCGAGTCACCTGTAATTTTTTTTAGGTGGGGCGTTGTCCCACACATGATAAATATGGGGCGTGCGTGACTCCATCACCCCCCCTCCCGCTTGCACCATATGCTCCTTATCCTTCACACTCCTCTCCCTCCTCCTTCTTCTTATTTTCCTTCTTATTTCCCCCGAAAATGCATTTTTGTAAAAGGTTTCCATAGCAACCAATATATGACAACACATAATATTTAAATCAAAACACATCGAAAATGTCAATCATCAAACAAATCAGATTGTTGCACAATTTTGGTGCAAGAAAATAAAAAAATAAACCATGTGCACCTATTTTTTTCCCAAATGCATTATTTTACAAGGTTTCCGTAGCAACAAATATATGTCAAAACATGATTTTTAAATCAAAATACATCGAAAATGTGGATCATCATACAAGTCAGGTTGTTGCAAAGTTTTGGTGCCAAACAGTAAACAATAAACAGACCTATTTTTTTCCAAATTTATTATTTTACAAGGTTCCCATGGCAACTAGGCCTAATAGATGTCAAAACATGATTTTTAAATAAAAAATTATCGAAAATGTCGATCATCAAACAAGTCAGGTTATTGCAAAATGTTGGTGCCAATCGGTAAAAAATAAACCATGTAGACCTATTTTACACGGTTTCCATAGCAACAAATATAATGTCAAAACGTGATTTTTAAATCAAAACACATCGAAAATGTCGAACATCAAACAAGTTAGATTTGGTGCCAAACGGTAAAAAAAGAAACCATGTATTATTTTACATGGTTTCCATGACAACTAATCATTATCTCCTTGAAGTAATTTTTTATTTGTAACAACACAATAGCTCTATTATTTTTCGATTTACACAATTCTTCATCCACCCTTATTTTCAGATAAATCGCTGAAACAAAATTATTCAAACAATTCTAGGCCTGGACATGGTAGCGATGAGGTCGTCCCAAATACCGACGGCACCTACCTATGTCTCTGAAAAAGGTACAGTGGTACACAAAAAAGGTATATTGTCAAATGTATCCGCCACTGTGATGCGTTTCTTCATTTCTACTGTAATCCATTTGAATCGCGGATTATACATGTAGAATATTACCATTTCATACAATAGCACGCTTTAACGACTTTTCCTAGGACGATATTCATCGTGTCTAAAATATAAACTTGCGTTTAACTTAAACATAAGTTTAGTTTAGCGACGATGTTAGGATGTTAAACCGAGTTTAGTATTCATGTACGGCCATAGATGTTTGGCAGGGATCTCCCGTTGGCGTATAATTGCATCATTTTGAATACAGTGGTTTGATTTGATAAAACAATAGACGCAGCATTTCCATCATTTAAACTATAGAGTGCGACATGTAATTGAGTTTATTACGCACTGTTTTCCTTGATTAAGTCTAAAAGGATACATGTTAGTTTTACGAAAAGTACGAAAGTAGCTAAAATGGCAAATATATTTGTCTTCTTTCCCTCATGAATGCGTTAAGTTTTGTTTTTTTGAATTTTGCTCAGCTTCAAGATATCGTCTATTTACGTACAAAAGGAAATCTTTTAAGACTTTTCGATTTTGATCTTACACTCCTCGCGGCGGTATAAATAGATATATTTATTACGTTTATTGTATCCGTAGATAAAAGTACCACAGATTATGCTTCTTAGGCTGAAATATCGGAAACCATAACGTTTCCCATTTGTATAGACCTGCACCTGCTGCGTAGGCGCCTATTACATACGCAGCTGGAAATGTGTCTAGTGTGCCAGTTTACCATGCATGTTTCATTAAAATCCGATATTATTTATTTTTGTGTGTGATTATTAAATACTAACGAAAAGTATGTTAGCCTTAGTCTAACTAGGGCTGTTGTTGCACTAACCCCAATAATTATTTTGTCTGACGCGCTAAAACGCTCGAATAAATCTGACTCAGGCTATACCAACAGATTGCCACCGATCATTTTTTCTTCACATTTTTTCATTTTTGTACATACTAACTTACCCAGACCAGATATTTTTTTTTATTAAGAATGATGACAATTAGGTATTTTTTTCAGCCAAGTATCAATTTTGACGAAATTAGGTCGCTCACACGGATTATTTGGTACTTCGATTGGAATCAATGGAATGATGAGGCTAATTAGCGTTACGGGTACGGTGGTGCCAAAGGTACCGAAATACAATCATTACGGGCATTAACTAAACATATACAACAACCAAAACGAGTCAACAGCCCCGTTGGTTAGTATTGTGAAATAAATTGGTAGTTAAAAAGGGTGAGAGACACATTGGCTGAAATTTGCAAGGAGAATGATTTCCTCTGGGATTCTTCTATTGCAACCAAACGAACGTATAAATTAAGCGGTCAACCCTCTAAACATGCTTACGATAATCAAACTCTAAGCAGCGGACACAGGATTGAGTTGAAAAGACATCAATAATTAGCATGAAGGATAACGTGGTTAGGAACGCTGTACTAAAACGTCCAACCTTCAGAGTTGCCGTAAGCAGTCTGCTCCGGAACGGGAGCGCGTTCGGTTTGAGGGCGTGCCATTAAGTGACGCACTCTGCCGTCATTTTTTACACATGCGATGCATTAAGTGACGGAAGACCGTCTTCAGCTGGATGATGAATAAGTTTAATTTTGCAATAGAGGGCGGGCTTGAGAACGGTACTGCGTTTCCAAGGGAACGACCGCCCGTCACAGATTGAAAATAAATCCCATTTTGCCGATTTTCAATCATAAAATATGTCTATTATCTCTTAGATAATGTTACAAAATTCATCCCTATATAATACTATGGATTATTTTGAATGTAAAAATTGTCACACTTAACCTAAAAATTCATTAAAATGGTATAAACTCGCCTAGAAAATGGTAGTCTCATCACGGCAAAAAGGTGTATGTTGACCTGTATTGCGAGATATTGGGGTCAAAGGTGAGAAACAATCATCGAACTAGCTGCCGCGATGAATTCTGGTAGTTAGGCTGCACTCAATTTCCTAAGATGTTACTTTGTATGCAAATATTTAGGGTTGAAAAGTGAAAATACAATGATTGCGGTACACGTTTCCACGGTGACGCACACCAGTTAATTTGTAACGCACTCAAGTGAAACGGGCTCTCGTTCCGGAGCTGACTGGTACGGGAGTTAGCCATCAATTAATAATATCCTTAATTGTATACACTCAAATATTTATTATCGTATATAAAATTTCTTATATTGCCGTATGTATTAATAATTGCAAATACGAAGCGTTGTATTTTGAAAACAGATGATATACAAGCCTACAAGGATATAAAAGGGTCTGTAATTAATAATATTGATCGTATAGGCGACGATGAAATGAAACCCTGTGCTACGGGTGAATCGATAGATCAGTCGGCATTTTACACCTTAAAAATGACACACACATTAAAAAAACCACATTGCCGTTTTTTGCCAAATTAATAAAAAATAACTTTTGGTCGCTATCCATTTGCGCTCGTACTACAACAAACTTAACACATCTTGAAAATAATAATAATAATAATACAAAATACTTATACAAAGAGATAAGTACAAAACATAAAATACAAACAACAAAATATGAGAGACATACAGGAACTGCATATCAAAGATACAGAAGGCCTGCACAATAGTTGACAATATACTAAACAATCATACATTATGTATGGACTCAAATATATGAGTCTTGAGACACCCCTCCGCCCCCTGACGGCTTTGACCGGGAAGCGATGTTCGTTACCGTAAACAACATTTGATCCTTGACGGAGTAAAGCGCATAGCACATGTACATTGTACAGCAATACATTTATACAGTAAGTGTGTACGGTTAATAAATTCGCGACCGGGGAGGCCTGCTCAAACTACCGGGCTAAACGAAGGCGAAGCGAAGGGAAGAAAGGGAAAAGAGGACGAGAAATCGGCGAATGGAAGAGAAAGAGGGAAGGAAAGGGAAAGGAAAGGAAGAGATGACGTTGAGCGAATAATATGCTGGTAAACAGTTCCAAATCTTTGGTGCAAAGGTTCTGTTACTGTAACATTTTGTGTTTTGTGGTTTTTTAGCGGGTAACTACCCGGTAAAGTTTTGGAGAGCAAAGTGGTTATTGCGGATTACTATCGGGTAATTCCCCGAACTAGCGGATGGTTAGCGGGTAACCATCTGGTAATGTTTATTGTGGATTACTATCGGGTAATTCCCCAGAATAGCGGATTGCTATCGGGTTACTCCCCATAATAGCGGATATCTATCGGGTGATCACCGGGTAGCAAATGACATGCAAATTAGGTAGTAGCGGGGGTAGATTAACGTCAGGAAGGTTTCTAAGCGAGTTTTCTACTTTGCTAGAGAATACAATGTCCATCATTACTCAATTTATAATAACTGGTGACTTCAATGTCCACGTAGATGATGATACCGACAGGGAAGCGAGAGCTTTCATTGATATTCTAGACTCCGCTGATCTCTGTCAGCATATTCATGAACCAACTCATAATGGTGGGCACACCTTGGATCTCTTAATTTCCAGAAAGACTGATCATCCTATCTGCGAATCTAGACTTCTTCCAGGCCAACCGTCAGATCACAAGGCCATAATAGCTGTTCTGGACTTTGCACGCCCTCCTGCATCTAGGAAGTATGTCAAATACCGTAAATTGCGTGACATTGACACCGAACAGTTTAAAGGGGATATAAGATCTTCCCAGCTTGTGCAATCTACTGCCTCTACTGTATCTGGATTGGCTGAACAGTTCAACTCGGTGCTCCGCGACTTGCTGGATAAGCATGCGCCTGAGAAAACCAAATCTGTGACATTACGACCTAATGCGCCCTGGTATACAGAGGAAGTACGTGAATCTAAGCGAGCTAAGCGACGTCTTGAACGTAAGATGACTAAGTCTGATCTGGAAATCGACAAGCAGTTGTATAAGGAGCAGTGCAAGGCCTATCAAGATCTGATTGAGCAATCAAAATGTCAACATTATCAGACTAAAATTGCCGAGAGTGATGATAAGGATCTCTTCCGTTGTGTAAAGAAACTCTGTTCTCCAAGTTCGGGTCACATCTTACCAGAACACACGTGCGCTAAGACCCTGGCTAATAACTTCGGTGTCTTCTTTCATGACAAGGTGAAGAAAATAAGTGACACCCTCAGTGATACTGTTCTACCCGAGATTAGCGCTCTGACTACAAAGGCTTGTGATAGTCATTTCACAGAATTCTCGCAGGTATCTGAAGAGACAGTTCTGAAATTGATAAAAGAATCTGCCTCAACGACATGCGACCTAGACCCAATACCGACTTTTCTTCTAAAAGACTGCCTTGATGTTTTGTTACCGTATATCACGCAGATCATCAATGGATCCTTGGAATCTGGAGTTGTGCCACCAATCTATAAAACGGCTCATGTCAAACCACTCATAAAGAAGCCGAATCTTCCTACCAATGATCTCAAGAACTATAGGCCGGTTGCGAACCTGATGTTTACTTTCAAACTGTTGGAGAGAGTTGTAGCGCATCAGCTTAAACCATACCTGCAAGAGAATGGACTCTTTTCGGATGCTCAATCGGCTTATCGTCAATATCACTCCACTGAAACCGCCATGTTACGTGTTACCAATGATCTGTTGTTGGCTCTTGACGCGGGTAATGAGGCAGTAATAGTGTTGTTAGATTACTCAGCCGCGTTTGACACTATCGACCATGAGATATTCTTCAAGCGCTTACAGAACAGATATGGGATTGGCGGAACAGTGCTGAATTGGTTCATGTCTTATCTGAAGGACCGTTCACAAGCCGTTGTTATCGACAAAGTTGTTTCTGACTCGTTTCCACTACCATGGGGTACACCGCAAGGTTCGGTTAAAGGTCCACTGGATTTTGTCATGTACACGGGACCTGTGAGCGATGTTATTACCGCACATAAAGGGATCGATCACGCCATATATGCGGACGACACGCAGATGTACGTAGTCATGAAGTCCTCTGAACAAATGGATGCTGTTAAGAAACTTGAAGAGTGTGTGGCAGATGTACGTGCTTGGGCAATCGCGAACAAGTTGATGTTGAACGATCAAAAAACTGAAGTTGTGCACTTCCACTCTCGGCATCGTAAAGTATCCCCGTTGCCTGAATTATGCATAGGTGACGCGAAGATCAAGGCATCTGATTCCGCCAAAGACCTTGGCATTGTTCTGGACAGTACACTTGACTTAAAGCAGCATATAAGTAACATTTGTCGTGCCGCTTCCTTTGGTGTGTACAAAATCGGAAAGATCAGAAAATACCTGAATCAAGCCGCAACGAAGCGTTTAGTACACGCTTTTGTCACCTCAAGGTTGGCTGCAACAATAGTCTTCTGTATGGACTTCCAATGTGCCAACTTGCAAGGCTGCAGCTTGTACAGAATGCTGCTGCAAGATTAGTAACTCTGACCAGGCGTCGAGAACACATCTCGCCAATACTCCACGACCTGCATTGGCTCCGGATTAAGGATCGGGTGGCTTTTAAGATCTTACTCACCGCGTACAAAGCTCGTCATGGTATCGCGCCCAAGTACATCTGTGACTTGTTATCCGTCTACACACCCAAAGGTAACCTACGTTCTGCCTCACAGCTTCTCTTTGAGCATGGTCCTCGTACGAAAACCATATATGGTGATCGTGCTTTCGCGGTGGCGGCGCCACGTTTATGGAACAATTTGCCTCGGGACATTCGTGCTGCTACAACGATTTCATCTTTTAAGACTAAACTGAAGACGTATTTTTTCAAATTTAACTGATTTTACTCGTTTTTTATTTCTTTTTACTGATGTGGTTTTAAATCAATGAGTTGTTGTATATTTTCCTGCTCATGTTTTATAGTGTACTTTTTATTGTACAGCGCTTAGAAACAGTGTTGATAGCGCTTTATAAATGTAATTATGTTATGTTATGTTATGTTATGTAGCTACCCGGTAACAATTTTAGCAGTGGTTAGATAGCTTGTCACACTGCGGATTACTTTAGGGTACACTCCCCGAAATAGCGAGTGGTTTAGTGGGTAACTAGTTCTGGAGCATAAACACGGGGGCAGCACCAGTTGTTAGGGGGGGGGGGCGGCATGGGGCGATATTTGTAAAGCATACACCTGCTTAAAGAAGTAATACAAATAGGAAAAGTGCGTATCAGGGGGGGGGGGGGGGGGGTAAAGTATGTTTTTACCCAAACAAAAATGGCACGAAACCACAAGGATTTGAATCGCGGACCCTTCGCACACCACTACCACGTCCCTAACTACTGCGGTGAGCTGCCAACGCTGCCCTGTCGTGCTATGTAATTGTGTGAATCGGGGGAGGGGGACAAAAGTATTTTTTACCCAACAGATAATTGCGAAACCCCCGGGATTAAACCCCTGACCCTCCGCACACCACCACCGCATCCCTAACCAATGACCTAAGCTTCAGGCAGCGAGTTTCGTACCCCAATATCATTGTAAACGATGACGTATTTTTGTGTGGATTTAGGGGAAAGTGACAAAGTCCTGGGATTCGACCCCGGACCCTCCGCACACCACCACCGCATCCCTAACACTGAGCTAAGCTGCCAACCACAGGCAGTGATTTCATACCCAAGTATCATTTTGAACGATGATATATTTGTGTGTGGCGGGACAAAGTACACATTTTTTTTGGACCCGGTCATATCAGCTAAGAGAATGACATAGTCTTGTGTGCATCGGTGGAGGGGTACGAAGTACATTTTACTCATAACAAATTGCTGCGAAACCCCCCGGGATTCGACCCCAGACCCTCCGCACACCACAATAATCATGATCATGTCCCTAAATACTCAGCTAAGCTGCCAACGCTGCCCTGGGCAGTGAATGCATCCCCACATACTATTTCGGACGATGACATCTTTTTGTATTATCTTTTTATCCCATAAATCGCTGTCATTGGCTGTGAAACCCCCGGGATTAGACCACTCAGGCTCTCACCACCGCCGTGTGTGTGTGTGCAAGTCAGAAACTCCGATCCTCCATCTGAGCTAAAAATGTTTAGTTAAATCACAATTTGATACTGCTGGAGCGACGCATGGCACATGGTAGACTGGGCAATTGCATGGTACAATTGAATGTATGCAATTGCATGATGCGTGGGTAATGTTTAAAAATATCTTCAATGCAAATGGATCAATTTGAATAACTTTGGAAAGAATCCAATTTCTTCATTCCAAAAACAACCACACATCCCATTTCCATATTTTACTCTTAGGCAGCTTGTACGATGTACAAATTTGATCTAAATAAGGCAATTACAATTTTATTTTTATTTTTTAAATAAGCTTATTTTACGTTTTCTAATATACTCTTTCTGGCGTGCAAACTCAAAATAAATATATCTTACCTGTTGACAAGAAAGTATCCAACACACATACTCTTAGGGTGCACACTATTACATTTATTGGGTAGGCCTATGTGTTCACTTCACTATATTCCCCAATACCAACACAGCACACACTTTCTTATACATATTTTGAAAATGGCAGTTGAATTTTGATCTGTCAGTTGACCTATCAGTTGATCTGACAATTGACCTGACAATTGAACCTTGAGTTTGTGGAGAGCTTTTCGGAGGTTGTTTTTGGAGAGTGTTTTGGATGTCTTATTTCAACAATAAGTTGTGAAAAGCTTTTCGGGGATTGCTAGCTGAGTTACAGTTTTTGGAGAGTATTTTGGATAGTAACCAGGTTTCTGGAGTACCATCATGTAACCCTCCAAAACAGCTAACTGCTCTCCAAAATGCTCTCCGCTAGTGGAGATGGTTGGATTACTCTAAGAATACTCTCTACAAGGTACCGGGTAACCATCCGGTTACCTGGTAACTTATTTTTTGTTATGGGTTGTATTGTAAGCGTTGCTGAACAGGGAGCCGTAACTTTAGGGGCCGATATGGTATTAAACACGGTTTTAGCTTATAACCATGTCTAACTAAACTCGCGTCTAAATTAAACGCAAGTATATCTGTTAAACTACGTGTTTTACGAAACCCGATTTTAAACTCCGCAAATCTCGTCCCTAGAGTGGTCGTCGTTCACTGTATACGGATATTCAATTTATTGTGTCCCAAATGGGTTACAATATAGTAGACATACTGATAGATATCTACCGAATTCCTCAAACACACGAGTATTTTTAAGACTACACGATCTGCACGTCAGCTTGCACCGAGAACGGTTGAGTAATCGTTCAAGGCGTACACTTGGTGCACGAGTTTAGTTAAATGCGCATTAAAACTACCACCGTACCAATGTTTAAAGTTAGACACTTTTCAGTGTGTTAGAGGCGTGTTTAAGTTAAACACATTTTCGAGAAGTGCGTTTATTTAAACATTGTGTTTTAAAAAGCGTGTTTAGCTTAACACCGCGGGTTTAAATACGTACGCGAATACGGCCCTAGATAATCAAACGCTACACCATTGTTAAATATGTCAAGATATGTGAACTTGATCGGTGTTTCATGACAATTAAGAATACCCCTCAATTGGTAAAGGACAGTCATTTATTTTAAGCATGAAGCCGTAAACCTAACGATGGTTTGTCGAGATGTCAGATTTTCTAGTTAGAATTCACTTTTTCCGATCGAAAAACCTAGATAATTTTTTTATTATCTTTTATTGTTTGTTACTATCATTTTACATGGTTTCATCATGTTTACATTTCATAATATCGATACATGTATAACACATTTTCATATGCTTTTCAGCATGTTTACATTGCATATCAATTTACTTTCCAGCATTTTATATGCTTTTCGGCATGTTTACATTCGTAATTGTCACATTTCATGTCAAATACATATTTTTCACATTTCATTGTTCATGCCTACAAATACATATGCTTTTCACATTTTCATATGCTTTTCAGCATGTTTTCCTTGCATATCATGTATAGCACAATTTCATATGCTTTTCAAGCATGTTTACATTGCATATCATTACATGTTAACACATTTTCATATGCTTTTCAGCCTTTTTACATTTTCATGTTTACATGTTTACATTCATGTTCACATCACATTTCATTACATATCAGCATTTTTACATGAAACCTAGATAATGAATGATAGCGCTAGACAAGTTTTATCGAAAATCCTGGCTCTTCGGTCGACAGCATTTGCCAAAAAACTTTGGACTCTTGCCCAGAAATCTATTTTTCGCTGTCTAGAGTTCATGAAACTCCAATTCAATCCCATGTGGCACTCAAGTCTGTCAATATTTCTCATCGGACCTGAAGCAATGGCCGACGATATCGCCTTGTGACAAGCTGGGTCCAATGTATGTGGAACATATAGTATTAAATCCAATTATAAATTGTTCTTTTATGTCCATGAAACAGGACAATGCAAATGTTGCAGCAATGAACAGGTCTTTCCTTGACTTTCCTGGAATTTGATTTGGTACTTCATAGTTGCCTTCGATTAAGTTATCTAGCTCTTTCTTACCTTGGCCATTATGCCATTTATACTATCTGGTTGACACTCAGTGTGTGTTATATCCTATTCTTAAACAGCTAAGAAAGTTTAAGCAATCTCATTGGTTCTCAGAGAAATCGGCGACATCTAGATGAGACAACTTAACACGGGGAGGTGGGGCTTACGTCTTAACAGTGCGCCCGACCTTCACAATGCGTGGTTTGCCCATAACGCGCACTTTTCCTGCGTTTACGCCGGCGCCGCGACGCTTACGCATGGTTTACTCATCGCATGTGATTGGATGGAATGTTTGTGGGTTATTCGATCCTAGCAGGGGTAAAAGTTGTCAAATGTGGGCAATAAAATGTACTTATTTCTTTGATAAATGTCTAAAGTATGATTGTTTAACATGTTTAAGAATGAGAATTGCGTAGAACAACTCCGCCTGCGGCGTCGTTGTTCTACTTAAAATAATACTATCTTCCGCATTTATGTCAGACAATATAACACGGGTACGGTCTAAAAACAATACCTTTATTCTCTAATTAAAAGGCCGGCCCGTGTATGATGCCATTCATTCTACTATTTAATTTATCACTGTTCAGCTATTATATAGGCCTATTTGTTTGCCGTTGTTCCGTTGTGAAAGCGCTAACAGAATTTTGATGGTTGAATTTCCCCTTTTTTAATTGGGGGGGGGGGGGGGGGGATTTTGTTACTCCCTTAATTTGGTAAAATGGTTTGACTCGAGGTCTTTACCCGATTCTACTATTTTCCAGTCAATAGTTAGGTCACCTAAGACCTATATGAAAGCTATTAAGATTGTTAAACGGGGTCAGTCGTCACAAACATGCACAAACACAATAGTCAAACGTCCTTGCTATTGTCAACACTCCCTACACAGAGGACTGCAGTGCAAATCTGTACGATTTTCTCCATGTAATGTCTATGGCCGATTTCATTCCGTGTATGAAGCTCTGAAGTTTCCGTGGTCTTCGCTAACTCCAAGCAGATAGAACAATACGTATATTGACTTTTTTTGTAGACGAGGGTTCATTTCATTATTTGGTGAGGTTTAGAATGAGTTAGGATTCCTGTAATTTCGAAGACCACAGATTTTCAAAACGTGAATTTTCCAACATTTTACGACATAAATTTGGTCAGAAAACGTGTTTAATACTATACATTTTACCGTTCTGCAGATGTTATTGACCCTCCTCTAAAATTCTACAAGATTTTTAACACGTTTCTCAGTATTTGAGATGCCCAAATAGACCATTTCCCGAAGCTATTTCTAGCAAATATTGCAGTCACTCAGACTCCATTGTTCTCTTGCGCACAACAAAATCTGACATGCAGCGTGACCTCCCTGCTGGCTGTTTCCACTAAAGTAACACTCTGTTGTAAGGTATACACCTAACACAACAAGATCCAGATCAGGGGCTTTGTTGTTGGCTAATCCAAAATCAATAATCGATACCAAAACTCTGAGATATGGCCATGTGTTTCGAACTCGCCACCCTTCCCGTTGCATGTCCAGATGTTTACATTTTACACCATCTGAGATTCGAATTAGCATATCGCAATAACTACTAGTTCTACCCCATAAAAAGAATATATTTTCTAAACGGTTATCTCACAAGAAATCTAAATATTCTATTGGAATTAAGAATGTTCAAAAAAGATAGATTTTTTTCTTTATATTTTGATTAAAGCTCAATAGTATTTTTAAACCTATACCAATCATTATTTTACTGTGCATATTAGTTCCTCATGCAATTACCCATCAGAACATAATGGTTTTAAATGGTAACTTGTTGAAATATACCATAGCGGGAAGTTAATGAGCACAAACGTTTACATTTCTATTAGAGTTTACAAGTATATTTTTGGGGTATGCACCCTAGCCCGATTTAAACGGCATTTTTGAATTCCCCTATTTGAGAGCTTTCAAAAAAGGTATAATTTTGCTATCATCGGTAGAATACTTTTTTTTGTTATAGTCATGTATGTAAAACTGATGATTTAGCGATGATTTTTGACTGTGTAGCGAATAGGGAGAAAGCCAAGGACAATGCAATCGATTAATGATTACAACTTTTACTTAATAGTTGTCACGTTTGTTGAAACAGAATCTTACAGAACATAGACTAATTTATAAAATGAGAGCAAAATCATGTTTGCACCATTACAGGGATGAGGAGTTATTGTAAATTGAACGTAGAATTGGGAAATTTTTCTATATTCCACATAGAGATTGTACACAGCACCACCGCCACCGCCGCCACCGCTACAGCCACCACCCCTGATTTTCATAATATAATCAATCATAATATCTCAGCCAAACAGTTATAGAAATACCTGATCTATATATATACACAATGTAGCTAGATAAATAGGCTTTCAAATGACACTTCAACCATTACTCTACCACATTTAGTTGTTGAATTAAACATGATAAAAGAGAAAGATGGATGATTCGTCAAAAAAAAAGCAACGCCACCACACTTTTTGAGTGGTGAGTTTAAAACACATGATATATACATTAAATGAGCAAATTTCTTCTCAGTGGTTTGATACCTCATTCATAATAATCAAGCGGTAGTTTAGAAATTATGATGGTTTAAATGACCACAAGTAACGAAAACAAAGTTATACTACAATTAGGTTTCTATTGAAAATAATTCGTTAATGTGTGATTACTCAGTAAAAATATGTGTGTAAAGACTCACTGTCATGCCTGTTATCCATTCATTCAGATACCTTACTGGTTCAGATAGTGCACAGAGGACAATAAGAGTCAATGACGACCCATGGAAAACCAATTGTCCTGTTCGCGCGCTTTTTTCGGAATTCACGGGCGGTGGCTGTGACAGCAGTCATTCCGTTTTTGGTTTCATACGGATCAGACGTCAGCTTTAAAAAATCCCACCCATCCCACCCTGGGACGAGGGTGCTAATGTTATATGGAATTGCTATAACATTGACACAAATGATCGCAAGCTTATCCGGTTGATTGCCCGGAAATTTCTGGTTGATTTCCCGGAAATGGCCAGAGCAGTGGCTCAAACCTAATGAGCGTTCAATTTATGAATGAGTATTGACAGGCAGCGGAGTTTCATTTAAGGTCTCGTGTCTCCCAGCAAGATTTGCCGGTGATTGCCCGGAAATTTCAGGTTGATTGCCCGGAAATGGCCAGAGCAGTGGCTCAAATATAGCGAATTCGTATAAGTTTTTGTTTTGCAGAGGAGTTCCATTAAAGGTCTCGTGTCCCCGTAGCAAGATTAGCCGGTGATTGCCCGAAAAATTACGGTCGACAGTATTGATTGTGGGGAATGGCTCACTTTCACAATTGCCAGTAGGTTAATTGAAATATTCTGGATAATTGGCCTTTTGGCTCTGCTTATTACAACATAGAGGGCCTTGGATTGTTCAATGGTATATATATACACCCAGGGATTATTTCCGACGAACTCTTATCTAAGTTTATTGACAATATTACCGAATGCTGCATTATAACACTGGGAGCGATAGCCTAATATATTATAAATAAACAAATTAGATGAGGTAAAGGTGATAATGCGAAAATCAGTTAAATTAAGTGTATGTGTAACACAAAATTTATGTCAAATGATAAGGTAACAAATTGGCTACCTTAATGCAAATCAGCTATATTAAGTGTATGACAAACAAAATGGTATGTCAATTGGTGAGAATGTAATCAGTAAAATTAAAATATGCGTATCGCAAACAAATAACAAGGCGATAAGTTGGCTGTCTATCTTAATCAATAAGTTAAAATGAGTGTACAAAATTGTATGGCAAAAACATCAACCCTCCGGAATACGGACATGACGGGGGCCGCTCATGTATCGACACACGGCGGAAGTAAGAAATATTTGTACACCATTTATAAACATGAAATTATGCAACGATGGATTTTGTGGAAAATAAATTTAATGAACCGTATGGAGCCGAAAGCTACCATTACCTAAACTGCTTTTTGTCGACTCCCTCAAATTTATAGTAGCAATGCGTGAAATATAAGATGGCAATTTTTTAAAGAGATAAACTTGTCTTTGTAGATAATTGAAGGAAACAAATTAACATAAATACAAATGACTTGATGTGGCAGATCCCTCGTGCTAAACTCACAACTGCTAAATAAACAATTTAAAAACTATCATTTTTCACATCGCAGTTTCAGGTAACATTGGAAATTGTGGTAAATAAAAACATTTCAATTTTCTGTAAATATGTCGTTCACTCTCGATCTCTAAGTACAACTTGTCGCTAAGTTTAAGTTAAGCTTAGTTAAATAACGGTATATAATAGCTGTGATATGGATGTTATATCTGATGAAGATAGCAATGTAACATATGGGTGCTATCTATTGAAGAAAACAATGTAATATATAGATGGTTACTATACTGAAAAGCAATGTAATAGGCCGCTATCTACTGAAGAAAGCAATGTAATATATGGGTGATATCTTTGATGCTAGAAAGCAACGTAATCCCTATATCCCTTAAAAGTACAAAAAAAACTTAAAGGATATCTGTAAACTGATTGAAGTTCGGCTAATCTTCCTAAATGTAGGTCTAAACAATATCATGCAGTAAATGACCGCATTTATATTTGTCTAATCATTGATATTTGCCACAAGAATTTCTTTAAACTTATAAATATACCCACCTGTGTAGGACTTGGTACCGTAAATTATCATCATCACGACAGTGTTACGGCGTAGTTTTCAGCAAATTCGCTCAAAGCCTTCATACTGACTTACATTTTCCCGGTCAGTTGTTTAGGTTCTCTTATTGATTTCAATGACCTCCAGAAATGTATTTTCTTTTATTTAGATTTGATATTGTTCTCTATATATGTCAGGGCTTTTATCTTATTCTTAGGTCACTCTCATTGTCACTTTTAACTCATGCCTATTTGTGTTTCTTGTATATTTTATTTTGCAAATATCAATGATTTGACAAATATAAGTGCGGCCATTTATTGTGTGATATTGTTTAGGTCTACATTTAGGAAGATTAGCCGAACGTCTATCAGTTTACAGATTTCCTTTAAGTTTATTCTGTACTTTTTAGGGGTAGGGATTACATTGCTTTCTTCAGCAGATATCATCTGTACATTGCTTTCTTGAGTAGATATCACCCATATATTACATTGCTTTCTTCAGTAGATAGCACCCATACAATGTACACCTAGCACAAAAAGTCCCTGACCAAGCGCTTTGATGTTGGCTAATCCAAAATCAATAATCGATACGAAAAATCTGAGACATACATTTCATGAGCAAATTTCGTCTCCGTAGTTTGATACCTCATTCATAATCATCGGGTGGATATTACTGATGTTATGATTGTTTAATCGAGCACAATAAATCTTGTACTAAAATAGGATAGCCTTGCTTAGTGTGTGATTACGCATTGGAAATGTGTGTGTACCGGACTCCCTGTCGATGCCTGTTACCCATTCATCCTCATACCTGACTGGTTCAGATAGCACACAGTGGAAAAATCAATCAATGATGCAAATCAATGATATCCCATAGGAAACCAATTAGTATGGAACGCCGTTTGTAAACATTTGAACAATCATAACTTGTGTGTGTATATGTAACATTTGTGTGTATATTATTGGTGAACAATCATAATTTGTGTGTGTATATGTAACATTTGTGTGTATATTATTGGTGAACAATCATAATTTGTGTGTGTATATGTAACATTTGTGTGTATATTATTGGTGAACAATCATAATTTGTGTGTGTATATGTAACATTTGTGTGTATATTATTGGTTGTGCACACACAAATTATGATTGTTCAAAGATTTACAAACGGCGTACCATGGAGCGCCGTTTGTAAATATTTGAACGTTCAAAGATTTACAAACGGCGTACCATGGTACGCCGTTTGTAAATCTTTGAACAATCATTGTTCAAAGATTTACAAACGGCGTACCATAATAAGCATACGTACACATGAGAATACACTCGCCCCCGCACACACAAAAGTTGGTACACATTACGAAAGATGAGTGCACACAAAAGTTGAGAACACACAAAAGTTGAGAACACAAAAGATGTTAATTTTATGGTAATAATAAATTGTATATTCATTGAAATGTAATCAGGGAACCAATAAAAGACGTCGTTATAAATTTTACTACGTGTGACAGCTGTATAGAAATGATTGACAGTTAAACTTTCATACGAGAATTCATCAACGCCAACTAATTATAAATACTAGCGGGCACCAGCGCTTCGCGCTGGACCCGCTAGAAGATTTCACGGGGAATAAGTAAACAAAGCGTAAGAAAATTTGATACAATAATATCAAGAACATGTCCTACATATGTATACATAATGCAGACAGGGCCCTATAAATAATCCGAATAGCGCAGGTGCTTTTGATAATCCAGGTATACATGTGCCTTTTACTCATGTTAATCTAGGTAGGCCTACGTTTGTGTTTCCAGATACCTATGTATAGGCCTCCCATGAGACCTGAAATGCAGGTAGGCCTACCCGTTGTCCCATTATATCCAGGGACCCCATAGGCCTAAGCCCTACCCCCTAATCCAGTTACCCCTGGTGCCCTTAATAATGCACCGAATACCACATAATCAAGGTAGGCCTACTGCAGTGTGCCGTTATCTCGAGATACCCAGGTGCCCTTACTTTATCATAGTCAAGTAGGCCTAAATTAAACGCGGGTGCCGAAGATAGCGGGCAGTAAAAGTCATAGGCCTATCACATAGGCAGAGGTGAGTATATCATAGCGTTATAAATGTTTATATAAATATCAAGAGTATGTCCTTAAATAATTCAGTACTAAAGTGCCCTTGATATCATGTAAGTGACATGGTGCCCTTAATACACCATGAGCCTAGGCCCAATGTGCTCTTAAATAATACAGATACCCATGTTCCTAATCCAAGTAGGCCTACTCCATCAACGTGTTCTTAATACCCAGTTAGTACCTCCTGTCAGCGCATGTCTCTACCTATTTTGTACCCCAAATAATAAAAAGTTGAATTTTAATGTCAAAATTGAAAGTTACTTAAAATTTAGATTTTAAATGTCTCCCCCGATTCTTTTATTGCCCCACCACACCGTTTTCCTCCTTTAACATTTTGGTGCTGGTGTCGCCACTTCCCATATGCATGCACATACTGTATCCACGGTAATTCAGTAGGCCTACGTTCTGAGCGTTATAGTTTTATAGTCGGTCGTTTAGTTTTATGGTCGGCCGATTCTATCATCAAGATCACTTGTACCATTCCACGCTTGTACTTTACACAATGTGTGCCATCCGGGTTTTGTTTGGCCTATTTACATTAAATACATTATTCCTCCAATAGGCATGTGGGGCCTTAACGTATAGTATGTAGTCCCTTTGTCATGTTTGCTGTGTTCTATAAAGCCTCCCGAGATACTATCTGAGTGTACACCCATAAAATGCAGTTATCACAGGTGGCCCACCTGTGCATAGTATTAGTATCCAGGTAATTTGAGACTCGTTTTATAGTGAACCCCGTAATCCAGATACCACGGATGCCCTTAATAATCCAGACACTCTATAATAATCATGATAATGTACCACACAAAAAACACGTTCCGTTTATCCAGATGCCCCATGTGCCCTTATAGCCAAGTGCGGAGAGGAGGAGGTGGCTTTAGGGTACACTATTAGAAAAAAGGGTGCTTCAGAGGGGTTCTTGGCTGTCCCGTATATGGTTTAAAGGTTCTTTGATTTTAAAGGCCCCCAAAAGGTTCTGTAGAGAACCTTTAGCGGTTATAAAGACCAATGTTTGCCCATATTTTGCCCACTTTGAACCTTAAAATGGTTCTTTTTGGAACCTTTTAAGGTGATAAGGGTTCCATACGGGACAGCCAAGAACCCCTGAAGCCTGAAGCATCCTTTTTCTTAGAGTGTACGGACTGCCTGCTTTTACTCTGCCACGTTACAATGTGCAGTTTGCGCCACAAACGCGTATACACTTTGTATGCGTCATTACGTGTGCGCTGAATCGCGCGCACCATGATAAACGCGGTCGCGCAGCTTCAACATAGGAACTGTTGTTATGGTACCGCCACAGTTTCTTTATCGTTAGCAAACTACGCGTTCATCTATGTTACTAATGCGAGAGTGTCACTTTAAGATCTGTGTAAGAGTTTTTATTTACATTTAGAAAATGTCGTAAAATAATTTTATTTGTCGGACGGATAGTCACGTATAAATGCTTGTACTCATGCGATCTTTAAGAATAACAAACGGCCGCATATACAGAAATGTAGCTATATCCCTGATGAAAATATTTTGGGTGAAGACCATATGTCATCACTCACTCCGAAAACCACAATTTTTGCCCGAACAGTAGCTATCCGAGT
The DNA here is from genome assembly GCA_035610835.1 of Ophiura sarsii. Taxonomy (NCBI): domain Eukaryota; kingdom Metazoa; phylum Echinodermata; class Ophiuroidea; order Amphilepidida; family Ophiuridae; genus Ophiura; species Ophiura sarsii. The sequence goes on from CM069441.1 coordinate 18,450,666, forward strand.
AAAATAAATTCAACATTTCGGATTATCATCTGTGATCCTTTCTGCGCATGTCTGAAAACGGGAAAATACTGGCATTGAACTATCTAATTAGCTCGTCTATTAGAGGCGCAATTACCACGCTTTTTCAGTTGAAGAGGGACGCGAGTGTAAAATTATTATTGAACTATCTAATCAGGCGAGGGACCGAAAATTAGTATATAGATTAGGCGCTGCTGACTTTACCGAAATTTGATGCATCATGGCCGAGCGAACTTCTGATGATTCTGAGCTGAGACGGATTTTAAGGGATTTGAAAATTCCCAACATTACAAGCATTGTCGACAAATGTCAAAATCAAAATGTAAGTTATTAAAACTATTTTCAAACAGTGTGTGTGTATTGCATGCTTGTACATGTACATGTAAGACAAGTCATCAAGTGTAAGCTTACATACAATACTAAAGCTAGCTTTAATTTAATTTAGATTTATGTCATCCCAACTCCGACTCTCTTCTCGGTTTATTTTTTGTACCCTTGCCCATCTGCCCTCACCCACCTCACCCACCTCACGCCCTGGTGCTGCCGCTGGTAACCAATGACCCCACCCTATACTACGTTCATTTATCTCTGTGCAGTGACGTCCGAGCGTATATCAGTATACGCACCTTATTATCGCGCGCATGATTATAGCGCGCTGGCGTGTGCTTCTGCGCGTTCAAAAACGAATTCCGGTAATTGTGCGTAAATGCTGCATCTATCACCCAAATATGCTCTGACGTCACTGCACAGAGGTAGATGAACGGAGTATAGCCAGATGTGTTTGCTTTTTCTTTTGACGATAGGCCCACATCAGGGGTTCTCAACAGTTTTCTAGTGTGGGCCTGATTGTAATTTAGAAATAAGTGTGGGTCTGATTGTAATTTAGAAATAATCTCGCGGGCCAGATAGACTGATAGAGCGTAGTGAGCGTACTTTCGGTTTGCAGTAAGCAAACTATTTGTAAACATAGAGATGGGATATAGGAATGATGATTGTAAAATGTTCCAGGTCCACCATTTTGGCTTAACAGACTAAAACAAAACAATTTTGAAATGTTATTTATTTTTGATATTTCAAGATTAAGGTCATTGTGACAAACAAGCCAATTTGCTAGCATGTCAGATGGAATTTCCCACAATTCAAGTTTAATGCCATTACAGTGTATATTGTATGTTTTGGTTGAAAATTAATTTGAAATACATAATTTATAGGAAGACGTTTTCAGCTTTGACTGTTTGCAATGGTTTGGAGAAAAGGCACTGTTACTATATAGTATTAAATGTAATTGGATGACCAGTTATGCAAGCTCAGCTATACAGGACCCTAAACAGGTTAAAGGCAGTGTTGGAGCAAGTCTGACTCGGACTCAATGGATGAGTCCTAGTATGGACTCATACTCATACCCATTGGACTCGGACTCAAGCCTTGTGGACTCGGACTCGAACCCGAGTCCAGTCAAACATGGCAAATTTCAACTTTTAATATATAAGTCCAAATACTGAATAACTTGGAAATAAAAGTGTCTCAATTAGGTCATTATAATACACGTCAACTGTCCACAATATACTGCCCTCACATGTATAGCAGTATCTTGTACAATCATGTGTAACTTAGGCCTAAAAAAAGAGGCTTGTTTGCCCTTACAACAGTGTTCGATTTAGTGGGGTTTTACATGGCACAGATGCATGTAACATTTGCTCTGTGCATGTAAAATTTTGCCTGTGCATGCAAAATTTTGTGCTATTCAGCCTATTTTCAACAAAAAATCACAGTTGTGCATGCAACTTTTATTTTCTAAATCGAACACTGCCTTACAAAGATAAAAAAAGAGGGTCGGTCGGTCGGTCGGTTGCTTTTTTTTTAAATTTTAAATATTGGACATGTTAGACAGAGAAGAACAGTCTTCTGTACATACATATTGCTTAATAAAACACTTTAATGTACTTTAAATTATACCACTAAATATCTATGGGATAATAAATTACCATCTTATACTTGGGGAAAATTGAACTTTTGTCACTTTTTGAAGATTTAAATGAAGATTTTTTTTTATTGATTTAAAAAAAAAAGTGGCAGGCAATTTTTAGATTTTTTGGGTCGGTCGCGTAAGGGCAAACAAACCACTTTTTATTTTAGGCCTTTAGTGTACAATGTATACCAAAACATGGCAAATAACATAAGCAAGTAAGTTCATCGTGTGGGTAAATTAATATGAGTGATATTCTTTTTACACTCCACAATTCATAAATGACAGCCAGTGAAAAGAATGAATTGAACCTGGGACCTGTGACACATTGCTTTTCAGTTAAAGGTGGTTGGTATGATCACTTTTGGAAATTTCACATGCTGTTTTCTATTCTACATAAAAGAACATCATTAAATTAGTCTAATTCCAAAGTTTGAGTGGAATTAATTCCATAGTTCTCATTTTAGAAGCGAAAGTTCACATACAATTTGTCCATAGAGTTGTACACAAATTGAATCGGTGGTAACCACCTTTCTCCGTAATTCACTACTTTTTCGCGTATATCTTCTAAATGAAAAATCTTTTGGGCCTAGAATTTTGCATGGATGATGAGAAAAATCTTCTGATATCAAAATCACAGTTTTGATGAGAAAATCCACCGTGGGAAAAAAGTGATCATACCAACTACCTTTAAGTTCAGTAAGTACATTCAATATTACATGTAAGTCAGTCAAAAAATAATGGCATTATTTATTTATTTATTTTTTCATCAGGGTTGAGGTCAATTTTTACAGAGCTTGGATGTTTTGGGTTACTTTTACTCAATTATGGTTGACTTTGGCAATCAAGAATTGACTCACCGACCAAGTTCCATGTACATGCACCAATGTTTACCCATTTGACCTTGAAGTGACTTTCAAAAAAATTCAGCATCAGTCAGACTCTTACCCTACCTACCTACCAAGTTTCTGTCCGTAAGACAATCTGTACAGATTTGACCCTGGATGCATGACCCCTTTCCAACATTGCGCGCCAACTCATTTGAACTTGGTCTGACCGGGCTTGAAGTGCATCCCCTATAAAACTAGCAAATGTTTGTGTTTGTGTTTGTGACCTTCTCAATTTTTTTTTTCAACATCAATAATTGACACCACCCACCGAGTTACATGTCCATACACCAATGTTATTGTTTACCTATTTGACCTTGGATGACTTCGGTGACATTGAAGTGACCTTTAAAATTGTAAGCATCAAGAATTGACTCCAGCCATCAAATTTCATGCACGTCCATACACACATGTTTACCTTTGACATGGATGACCCCTATGACCTTCAAGTGACCTGGTATCGGACGCATACCCTACCTACCAAGTTTAACGTCCATACGACAATATGCACAAATCTGTTTGTTTGTATGGTGGGTTTGTTTGTTGTTGTTTTTTTGGGGTGTTTGTTTGTTTGTTTGTTTATATTGGTCAATTTTTCGACCAATATACTGTATTCTAGCTGTTTCTTCTTCTTCTCCTTTCTGGCATCAGGCCTCCTGCTCAGTAACCCTTGTACCGATTTTGACCATTATTATGCTTTGGAGTGACCAAGTGCCAATGATATCGGTCGGCAAAACATAATAATGATAAAATTGGATGATTTTCGCCCAATATTTATTGATCTCGCTATGAGTTTAAAAATATTGAACTCGACTGCGTCTCGTCCAATATTTTTTAAAACTCATAGCTCGACCAATAAATGGGCTCAATCTATCCAATTTTATATAAAACTTGGTCAAAAGTATTCTTTTGTGCACCATTACTCAGGTTATGAAGCACAAAAGGTCAAAGGTCACTAGAAGTCAAAACGTGATTTTTCACTTAATTTGCTCTTACTCCTTGTCGAAATGACTGAAAATCATCAAATTTTGTCAGAAAATCCCTTAGCACCATGCGCATGTATAGTAGTTCGGTTTTAAAATTTAAAGGTCATTTGAGGTCACTAGGCGTCAAAACGTCAATTCAAACTTCTTCACGCAAAATGCTAATCCTAGACGCAATGACCGATGATCGTCATAATGGTCAAAATATTCCATTAATGTATGTACATAAAAGTTGCTCAGGAATCAAATCTAAACGGTCATTTGGGGTCAGTAGAGGTCAATGAACTTTACACGTGAAAAAATTAAGACAATGTCCGATTTTCATCGGACTTGTTTTATCTTATGTGCTTTGATGTGACAAAACGAAAAGTCAATGCAAAGCTTTTTGTCAGAGGTCAAGAAAAGGTCACTAGAGGTCAAAACGTAAATTTTCACTTCTACGCGCAAAATGCTACTCCTCCTAGACGGAAAAGATTCGTTAGTACCCTGGGCACAAAACTTGGTTCCTCAAAATTCAAAAAGTCACATAGGGTCAGTAGAGGTCAATGAACTTTACAGGGGAAAATATTAAGAAAATGCTACTCCTCCTAGACGAAATGACAGATGATCATCATACTTGGTCAAAAGATTTCTTGGGATCATGTGCACAAACTTATTAAAAAGATAAAAGAAAAAGGTCACACGAGGGTCACTAGAAGTCATTGAACTTTACATGTGAAAAAATTAAGACAATGTCCGATTTTCATCGGACTTGTTTTATCTGATGTGCTTTGATGAGACAAAACGAAAAGTCAATGCAAAGTTTTTTGTGAGAGGTCAAAAAAAGGTCACTAGCTCGGTCAAAACGTAAATTTTCACTTCTTCGCGCAAAATGCTACTCCTCCTAGACGAAATGACCGATGATCCTCATACTTGGTGAAAAGATTCGTTAGTACCCTGGGCACAAAATATAATATAAAATGGCCTTGGTGCCCTTTCATTCCAATATTGGTTTGGCCTTGGTGCCCCAGAACATGGCCTCGATGCCCTTCGAAATGTGTTATTTTTAAGGCCAAAGTGGCCGTGCCCCTAAATTGACGAAATTTGAGGCCTGAGTACACTGCATTAAAATTGATGCAGTGGATTTCTGGACTATGTTGTGTAATGACCACAACACGAGACCAAGAATAGACTACATAAAAATAAATGCCACTAAACGGAATTACAGCACATGACACACTATAATAGTCATCGACAGAGAACTTCGGCACTTCTAAAATAAGAACCATTGGAGTTTAATGCAACTCAAACTTTGGAATGTGTGCCAATTTTAAGGATGACCTTTCATATACATGTAGGTTGGGGCGGACCTACGTCATGCAGGTGAAAACAATCAAATGCCGGTAAAAACAATTTGATTCAAGTGCGTAACGCTCAGTGTTGTCACTAGCCAAAATGTTGTGGCGGTTAATTTGACTGACGGCGAACGGAATAAGTGTTGCAAACGAAGTGCAGTGGATCATGGCATGGGGTCTATAGGCCTTCTTAATTGTTTTTAGGGGTTATTAATGCACTTTGAGGGTTCTTGCCACATAATTTCTTGTTTTATGAGGCAGTTTAATGATTTTATCCACAAATTGTAAAAAAATTAGTGCCGGTTTTTTTAACCTTTTTTTAAGAGTGCCGGTCGGCAATTGTGAGTGCCGGCTCCTCCCGACCGCCACCGACCGACCGCCTTAGTGACAACCCTGGTAACGCTCAGTATTGAGTGTGTGCATGGAATGTTTTTCTTTTGAAACACTGGCTGCCAAGCAAATTTGCTAAAAATAACTCGAGTGCCCGTATGTCTTCGCCATCCTATAAACTAGATAACTAGATAACATCAACTTGAAAATCAGGCCAGCAATCAGAACATCTACCTTTAAAATTATTATTATTAATGTATGTGACCATGTTATGGAAAATATCACCATGCATGGTTTTCTGTGTGGGTCCCAGCCTTTACAGTTGAGTCACAATATTCTGGTAAGGCAACCACTTGTTTTTAAGACAGGAATCTTTTCATGAATTTACTTTTTTATTCTTTTTATTTCCACAGAAAATCAAAGCTCCATGATCGTGTTGATTTCCAGAAAGAAAAGAAACCTTGGCGGCAACACAAATTTCAACACCCTTTTTTAACTCTATAGTCTGTGTTAGCAGATGCAGTTCCAGCAATACACTTGATTGTTAAGGTAGGAATTGAATTAAATGTAATGATTGAATTCTATACCATTTGAAAACCCTCTCTGATTCAGAAATTTCAGAAGAGCAAGAAAGTATAGTACCAGTAGTGAAAAAATAGAATGGAAGTTTAAGAATATGGGTGCAGTACATGCAGAGTATTGATATAAGTAGAGCATCAGCTTTGAAGGCGATCGCAGAGCTTTAAAGTTGTATTTGTTTAAAAAAAATCAACTTAAATAGTTAAAATTAGAAAAAAATAGACAATTCCAAAATTAGGTTAAATTAGACCAAATGTTGACAATTTTATCATAAAACAGCTAAATTTTCCGTGCAAGCGCACATTTACATACCATTATTTGATATATAAGACAAATTTGTCAATTTTAGCGTAAAATGGCCCCCAAAATTATGAGGCTGGTGCCGCCACTGACCACGACTTAATCAGGTTGTGTAAGACTCGATTAAGTCACGAAAGGCTCAATTAAGTCGAGGGGTCAAATCAATAGGCAGTTGCCCACAGTGCTTTGATCTGTCAACGTAAAGTATACGGCCACGCGTCTTAAGTTGGGAACCTCAAAAGGCTGGCGGCAAGGGTCCATCATGAGCCCCTATTTTAAAAATGTAACCCAGATATTTGTACCTAGCGTAGATGTGTTCCATTACCTAAAAAATACCTCACCCAAAATCTGGTTAAATCAGACCTTGGCTTAGATGGGTCCACCTGCCATCTGAAAATTTGCCATTCATTTGGATGCCAATTTGCCATTCATTTGGATGCCACACATGAGTGCAAAGAACATTCAAATGAGTGTTACGGACAAACTAATTGTGAAAGAATGCCCAGATTTCTTGAGTAGGTCAAACTTGTGATCATCTTTGTAGCTGTAAATTTTAAAATAGTGAATGGCAAAAAACTTGCGCTCAGTCTTGAAAAGCGCCCTCATGGTCAATTTTGACCCAAAATGTCAATTTTTAAGAAAACACAATGTCTCTATTTGGCTTGCTCTGGACAGTGACGTAACTTAACAGGTGCAGTTTTTACGCACACGTATGTATCCTCCTCTTTCAACGCTTGTGTATACGCCAGCGCCTTATGTAGGCGTGCATTTTATGCTTTAGTTAGTACAATACGCAGTTACGTCACTGTCTCATGATGGCCAAATAGACTATAAAGCAACCTTCAAAATCCATCCAAATCAGCAATGCATAATAATGTGTGGCATTAACCCAAGCTTCTATTGTTTCTGTTTCCCTATGCAGGTTCATCTATTTGGGGGTAGTCTGCAATTCTGGATTATTAAACCTATCTGTGCCAGCCTATACCTACCAGTTTAAGCCTGCTGTGCATCAAACTTAAACTCATGCACTAAAATGCTGTTTCTATGGATGACTCATCTTTCAAGTTATGCTGACCTAATGTTCATTTTAAGGACCCATGGATACTTTTCAATGGTCATCTTTCCTGTCCACTGACAAAAATGTGAATCATTATTGAGTTTTAGAGAAACAGTATGGCTCAATTGTGGAGCTCATCATTTTGTGAATCTGTGAGTGCTGTAATTATTGAACTATGACTCAAATGTATATAAAAGTGTACATTTTTCGAAAGGAAATGGATCAGAGAATCCAAATTTGGCGTCAATTTTGACCCAAAATGTTGATTTTTTGAGGATATCACAAAATTCACTTTTTTGACCCAATTTTTTAAAAAATGTTTACACAGCTAACAAAAATAATTTTGAGTAAAAATTGCCCAAATCACTTGATTATGATGTAAGACACTAAGGCCAAAAAAAAAAAAATGTTATATTGGCGTAACGGGCTGAACAAAAATAGGGTAGGTAGGTAGGGATTTTTTATTTTTTTTATTTTTTAGCAGCTGTTTTTGAACAATGTTAACCGAGTTTAAACATTCCCTATTGTTTGTTAGAAGTACCCCTCAGTACAAGTCTATATACAAATAAAACACAATAAACCATATTTTCGGAAGGAATTTCCGTTTATTCGAGGAGCACCGTCGTATTTCGTTCGAGAAAAAACATTTATTTTTTTTATTTTTTTATTTTTTAGGGTCGGTCGGTTGGTTTTTTTTTTTTTTTTCACTGAAAAAAAAAAGAAAAAGTGTAGGGTCGGGCGTATTTTTAGGGTCGGGCGGGTTACGCCAATATAACAATTTATTTTTTTTGGCCTAACTTTGGGACAAATTTCTTAATTTTTAACCTAATCTAATATATTTTCAAATTTTGACCAAAAAGTGCCAAAAGGTGAGAAAAAAATCAAAACAGTTTTCGCCAAGTAACCCTGGGGCCATTATTTCATTGAAAAACTGCCAAACCGGATGACACAAGCACACTGCATCGTAGTAACTCGTAGTACCGGTTTGGCAGTTTTTCGATGAAATAATGGCCCCGGCACTTATAAAACTCGCCCATTGCTTGTGTGGTGGATTTCGATCACAACAGGAGCATGCGCAGATGCGATTTTGTGTAAGTGGTCTGTGATTTTGTCAATATTATATTTTTACTGTGATTTGTCGATCTGCATTAAATGCAAAAAGTAACAACGCCCCTGGCTGGACTCGAACCACCAACCTTTCGGTTAACAGCCGAACGCGCTAACCAATGGCGCCACGGAGGTGATTATTTACTAGGCTGTTTTGGTTTGTCATGTTCACCCGTACACTTTCTTGCAAAGTCGGGCATCGTTTTTTCTCAAATGTTGCTTGCATATTGCCGTTGCTGTCGCCTTTAATACATGTGCTGTCAGTTGAACTTGGAACCAACGTTTAATTTGAACTGTCTATTTTCAATAAAAAAATACTCCAATACGGGAAAAAAATCAGAAAAGCTCACAGACAACAAATAAGAACATCATTTTACTTGACCTAGAATTTCAATCATCGGGAAAACCCGATGATGCGAGTGACGTCATTTAATGAGCTCATTAGCATAATTTATGTCCGTGAAATGTACAATAGAGTTTTATAAGTGCCCGGGGTATACTTGGCGAAGTATACCAAGGAGTTATTATACTTAAGTATGATAACTCCTTGAGTATACTGAGCCAAGTATGGTTGACCCTCCTGGCCTAGCGGTAAGTTGTTTGCCTCTGAACCCAGAGGTCCGGGGTTCGAGCCCCAAGGGCGTGGGGGACTTTCCCCCTCACTTTTTGGCCACGAAATTTTTGTTGTTGGAAAATGTGCCTCGGTGTTAGGGTTATTTCACTGTGAATTATGAGCCATGCATATGTGACAAAATTTGATGCAAATCAGGTGTTAAAATAAAAAAGCAACCTTCAAAATGTTCAAGTGGTGCGTACATGTAACATACCCCTTTGAAAAAAGGGAATTAATGTGGCCTCTTATTTCAGAGTCTCAATGGCATGTTGTCTCACACCTTACAGGACAATTAGTTTGTTTGCAGAACCTTTAAAGTTTCTCCAAAGGGTTCTTAAAATATGAAGAACTGCATTTTGAGGTATTATTTTCCCTATTTGAAGGTTTATTGTAAATCTCTACTGAACCATAACAAATTGAGAACTTTAGGGCAAACCACTAAAGGGCTCTCTAAATAGACCAGAAAAAGGAATGAATGTCTAAACAACAATTTAGTTCCTCTTAAAATATTCTGAAAGGTGTAGGCACACAGAACAATTTGGAAGGGTCTAGATAGAAAACAAAAATGATTGTTTATAATTATGTTCACCATCAGTACTGATCACCATCACATTTCAACAAAAGGGTCTTTTGTTAAATTGTTTGCCAATTTTTTAAAGATTATTGTGTTCATCATTATAATTGGAATTATTTGGTAAGTTAATGTCATTGATATTATTTAAAAAATAAACTAGATATTATAAATTCATCAATAGAAATTGTGTGTGTGTTGATTAATTGTGTAGTAAAAAGTAAACCCTATGCTAACAGTTCTGTGACCACGCCACTGGGTGGTTTACAGACATATTGTGCACACTGCTGACAGTATGGCAAGCTTAATGTATGATAATTGGATAAATACAGTTTATTAGTCAATAAACTGTGTTTATCGGATCATGCATACATTCCAAGTTACAGGGCGATACAATTCTTAATTACTTCAAAATCATGGTTTAAGAGTGAAATCTCTTATTGTAAATAAGTTTATATTTTTCACTCTAAATTCACAATTAGGAATCGTATCGCTCTGTAACTTGGAATGTATGTATGATTTATGATCGGATATGTAAATCTGCAAGAAAATCTACTTTCTAAAAAAAATCATGAATAAATACGGTTTATTAGTCAATGGAATGCGCTCTCTGGAAAAGATCACATAATATGCCTTTAATCGAGATAAACTATGTTTTACCAGTGAAAAACAGTGTTTATCGAGATAAACTATGTTTTTCCAGAGAAAAAGAGTGTTTATTGATAAACTGAGTTTATCGATAATCACTGTTTTTTCGATCGAAAAACAGTGTTTTTCAATTTGATAAACTGAGTTTATTGATGAACTGTTTTTCGAGCAAAAAAAAGCGTGTATCGATAAACTCTGTTTTTCGAGCAAAAAATAGTGTTTATTGATAAACTTTTCATTAAACACTGTTTTTCGCTTGAAAAACACCGTTTTTCAATTTGATAAACTGAGTTTATCGATAAGCTATAAACTGTGTTTATCGATAAACTATAAACTGTTTAACGACCGATAAACTGAGTTTATCAATAAACACTGTTTTTCGCTTGAAAAACACTGTTTTTTGCTCGAAAAACACAGTTTTTCAATTTGATAAACTGAGTTTATCGATAAACTATGTTTTTGATCGAAAAACAGTGTTTTTCAATTTGATAAACTGAGTTTATCGATGAACAGTTTATCGAGCGTAAAACAATGTTTTTCGCTCGAAAAACATAGTTTATCTTGATAAACTCAGTTTATTGGTTGAAAATCATTGTTCGACCGATTAACAGTGTTTATCAGCGATAAACCGTGTTTATCGGATTGATATACATTAAGCGTGCCAATGGCAATGTATGATAATTCAATAAAAATGGTTTATCACCGAATAACTTTTCGAGCGAAAAACAGTGTTTATCGAAACAATCGCTCAAAAACACATAATTTGATAAACTATGTTTTTCCAGCCAAAACAGTGTTTATTGATAAAACTATGTTTTTTGAGCAAAAAATAGTGTTTACCGATAAACTTTTCATTAAACACTGTTTTTCGCTTGAAAAACCACTGTTTTTTGCTTGAAAAACCACTGTTTTGCTTGAAAAACACCAGTTTTCAATTTGATAAACTGAGTTTATCGATAAACTGTTTATCGATCGATAAACTGAGTTTATCAATAAACACTGTTTTTCGCTTTGAAAACAGTTTTTTCAATTTGATAAACTGAGTTTATCGATAAACTATGTTTTTCTCTCGAAAAAAGGTGTTTATCGATAAACTCTGTTATTCGATCGAAAAACAGTGTTTTTCAATTTGATAAACTGAGTTTATCGATGAACAGAGTTTATCGAGCGTAAAACACTGTTTTTCTATTGAAAAACAGTTTATCGATAAACAAGAGTTTTTCGAGCGAAAAAAACAGTGTTTTTCAATTTGATAAACTATGTTTTTCGCTCGAAAAATAGCTTATCTTGATAAACTCAGTTTATTGGTTGAAAATCATTGTTCGACCGATTAACAGTGTTTATCAGCGATAAACCGTGTTTATCAAATTAATATACATTAAGCGTGCCAATGGCAATGTATGATAATTTAATAAAAACGGTTTATCACAGAATAACTTTGTTTATCACCGATAAACACTGTTTATCGACCGATAAACTGAGTTTATCGAGATAAATTTTGTTTTCGAGCGAATCGAAACACTGTTTTTCGCTCAAAAACACATTTTTTCAATTTTCGAGCGAAACAGTGTTTATAGATCAATTCTGTTTTTCAATCGAAAAACAATGTTTTTCAGTTTGATAAACTGAGTTTATCGAGCGATAAACACTGTCTATCAATAAAATAAACTCTTGTTTTTCTAGCAAAAAAAAGTGTTTTTCAATTAAATAAACAGTGTTTATCGATAAACTATGTTTTTCGCTTGAAAAACAATTCTTTGTAGGTGGAGTGTTTTCATCAGTTTTGTAATTTTAGTATTTTACGTTGTCTAAAGCTTGATCATGTAGCTTGAATTAAACAGTCTGACACCTCCCTGAATTAACTATCATAAAGACCCCCACCCCACCCCGTTGTCATGATTGGGAGGAGGTGTGAACGTCTAACTCAAAACAACAATTTGGTTTCTTGTAAAATATTCTCAAAAAGGTGTAGGCACAGAACAATTTGGTTCTAAGAACCATAGAGTGTCTACTTTTAGATAACAAAAATGATTGCTTATAATCAACAAAGGGGTCTTTTTGTTGGCCATTTTGTAACTAGTATTTTTTAATGGATATACTATTGTTTACTGAACATTTGAGGAAAACATGTAACAAACAAAAACAAATAATAAAAAACCAGCGCGGGCGAACACCCAGATAAATTTAATATCGTAGGCCTTTATGTTCACCTGTTTAAATATCGTTCTTAATAGCTCGTTTACAATCATTTTGAAAATGTGTTTTGCACTGAGTAACCGCCCCCCCCCCCCCCCCCATCTAGTAGTTTTCAAGGCCTGGTGGTGTTTTGAATGGAGGGACAGGGGGTCGTGAATGCGCTTATAGGACACCAATGTACAACCCTCTACTTCACACCGGAGCCCGACTTCTTTCCCCTGGCTTCTTTCCCCGGCTTCTTTCATTCATAAATCATAGACTATTTACTTTTTCCGGGAGTTAAATTGTTTTATAAATCTTATTATGACCGATTGCAGAGCAAAACATACGTCTCCTATTAAACATTTACGGTCAATTGGTATGATGGATGAAGTTGAAGTAGAAAGTGAATAGGTGATAATTTACGGAAGTTGGCCATAAACTCGTAGATAGTTTTGTATTGCTTTAGAATAAAGTTTTGTTTATGAAAACACCGTCGAACATAAATTGTATAAAGGATACATTCTTTCTAATCCTTTTATTCTATAAAAATGCTATACAATTAATTGGGATATGTGTCAATACTGATTATATAGGCGGGCGGCCTACGCTCTGCAATGATCGGCACCGGCACCGTGGCATAGCGCGGGCGGGCGTAAACGGCATCCAGCAGCGGGGCGGCTGGGCACCTCCCTCCATGCAGCGCTAAGAGATGCGCGTACGCGGAATTACATACTACGGTGCGCCCTATGGGTAACGCGGAACATTCCAGTCCTTCTCATAGAGCGTCCTTGCTTGGGACTTCTGAAACGACTACCCAGAAATGGGAGGAACTAGCTCGTAGTAAAACACGTCTTTATAACAACGTCTCCTATTGGTTCACTGATTACACTTACAAGATGAATATTCAGTTTTATTACCATAAAATTAACATCTTTTGTGCGGACTCAGTTGGTGCGTGTACTCAGAATTGTGTGTGTGTTTGAACTTTGGGTGTGCGGAGAGTAGGGGTGTATTAAGTCGCGTGCGTGTGTATTATAGTCGGCGGTGTGGGAATATTCTGTGTGGGTTAAAGATTTTTATTACGCTCTCGTTGGTGTGTGTAATGCTCATTGGCGAATAAAGTTCGTAGGGGTGTACATGGGATGGGGTGTGTGTGTGTATTGGAGCGTGTTTGTATATTATGTAGTGTGTATTATGAATTATGCGTGTTTTATTAAATTGCGTTTTATATTTCACCGCGTTTATTAGGCATTCTGTGTGGTTGCGTGTGTAAGTTGGATGTATTTGTATATGTTGTTGCGTATGTATATTATATTTTGTGTGCACAACCAATAATATACACACAAATGTTACATATACACACACAAATTATGATTGTTCACCAATAATATACACACAAATGTTACATATACACACACAAGTTATGATTGTTCAAATGTTTACAAACGGCGTTCCATAAATTAGTGCAACTTTGTTGTCGTTACTTGCGGTTATTGAAATCATCATAAGTTCAAAAGTATCAATTCAATCTTTATTAATGATGTATCAAATTACGGAGAAGAAATTTGGCCATTTAATGTATTACAGATTTTTGGTATCGATTATTGATTTTAGATTAGCCAACAACAATGCACCTGGTCAGGGACTTTTGTGCTTGGTGTATGATACATTGCTATCTTCATCGGATATAACAACATCCATATCACAGCAATTATTTACCTCAACCTAACGAGAAGTTGGACTAATAGGAGATCGAGAGTGAATGACATATTTACAGAAAATTGAAATGTTTTATATGTCCAATGTTACCTGAAACTGCGATGTGGAGAATGATTGTTTTTAAATTTTTTATTTAGCAGTTGTGATGTTTTCACTAGGGATCGGGATTAAAGTCACTTGTATTGACATAGATTTTTTAAAGACAAGTTCACCTCTTTGAAAAATTGCCATCTTGACATTATATTTCACGCATTATTAATGGTCTTAAAATAGCATTTAAGATTTTTTTCTAGGATCTTTAACTAAAAAAAATTAAAAAAAACCACCACAACAAACAAACTAATATGATGTAGCTAAGATTGCTATAAAAATACATAGGTAGACTACGGGAAACAAATTATTTACTAAATATCTAAACAACGATGTCGTAACTACCAATAATGTATTAACAATAACACAAATTTCAAATTAAAAAGAAAGTTGATAAATATAATGAGGTGTTAGATCAATTAAAATTAAAATTTTGAGTTTAGACCTTTTAGACCTATACGTCCTGTTACCAACCCGCGTCCAAAATAACCGAGAATTGCAAAATATGTAATCATTTTTTATTATTATTTAGGACACCAAATTAAAATTACTTTAATAACTTTCATTTGCATTATGACTTTGATGCTAACAGATATGATAATGAACTAACAAAGAATACGATTGTATTATTTCCCCGAATTATTACTTGGATATGAAATAATATGTAATAAAACAATCAAATACACAATCCTCGATATGCGTTGATATTAGTTGCGACCACTTGTTCTGAAATAAAGGCAATAAACAACAAAGATAAGCCATGATAAGCACCATTTAACATGTTTAATGAAAATCCGTGCCGTTTCCAAATTCACATTCAACAAACTACCCGGGGAGAATAGACCACATGTTACCTGTTCACAATCAAATAGCCTGCTCCCTCAAGGCACGAATCAACGCAGTTTCACTGTGTGATCAATATCCCTTTCATTCCTGGCCATTCAAGTGCCACACATACAGCATTATATTGTCGCTTGCGTGCGTTAAAAATGCGAATTTGGAAACGTCACGGATTCTTATTAAATGGTGTTAATAATGGTTTATCTTTGTTGTTTAGTGGCATGTTTGGTACCAAATTGTTCCGTAAAGATTCATCTAAATGTCTATTTAGCCAGTTTGGACAAACAATAATCGGAAGATTCTCTATAGGACATAACAAGTGTATTACTTTCTTAATTTGATCACTTTAGTAGTATTGCTTCATTCCGTAATGATTAAGAGGGATTAAAATCACCTCCTGGCCAGTTCATTCCTCGCTAGTCTAGTGCTTTGCAATGCAGAGGTCCATGGTTCGATTCCCACTAAGACCACTTTTTCCAACTGATTTATTTCCTTTTGTAAAAGGTAGGGTTAGAACTTTATTACAAGTCTACAAAGTGTGTAGTTCCTACCTAAACGACCCCGAGTGAACAGCATGTGGGTATTTCCATTACTGCATATACAAATGTATTATTTTTTATTCGGCCGATCTGAAACTAGTCGATTTTGTATACCTTGTATAATTTCACTGTCACACAACACCCTCTGATACTTCCCATCCGAGAACCGACCAAATACAAGGTCTACTGACATTGGATTTACGAAAGAACTGCGCTTTAAGCACATTAGGGATTACTAGGGACGATGCTTGTATTCATCACAATAGTATCACATCCCTTCATAACGCGCTAACATTGCATTTTCTGCCTTTTCATTTAGAAACACGTGAAGGCGATATTTCTGTGGCTGTATAAGAGCTTCTAGTTATCGTAAAATTGATCACATTATTTGTCTCTGTCTAGATTTGGACGTGTAAAGGTTTTTATTACACGATATTGAAAGATAGGAAAAAGCATGGAAATAGTCACATGTGCGAAAATGTGGCTATATCTCTGAGTAAAATATTTTGGGCGAGGACCAATGTCAAAGATTACTCCGAGAAAAGCGACATTTTGAATTTATCAAAGTGAGCAAGATTCTTCTATCTGCGAAGACGGTATATAATTATTCATATACTTGTCGTGTCTGCCATTGGTCAATTTTGAACCCCCCGCGAACAAATTGCTCATTACGTATTCATCCAGTTTTTGGATGTAGCATAGTGTAACAGTATACGGAGGTCGAAAGGTCAAATCCAATGCAAGTAGACCGTGTATTGGTCGGTTCTCGGACGGTAGCGGTTTTCGGCAAGGCGAAGTATCAGAGGGTGTTGTTCGATCGTGTGACAGTGAAATTATATACGGTATACGAAGTTGACTGTATCTGAAACTGACCCTAACTAATATACATCGTAATATAGTCCAATCAAAATATTACTATTGCTCAGTCATGAGCGTGACAGAAATACCTGAAAGATATTAATAGAAACGATATCCGCCCTAGTGATCTGAAAAAGTAAGTAAGAAGTTTACTGCGGCTCTCGGACGTGATTCATGGGTATTAAGGAACGCATACTTAGCGTGGTGGCACTTTAAGTGACAAGTGCAACGGTGCTCTAAAACGGTCAACATATTATTATTAGTCGTAATTAGTTTGAAAACGAGATTATCACAATAGGTAACGCTTAGTTTTAAAGGTGCTACTGTTGTTGATTTTGTACTTGCCAACTAGACCGGCACAGCATCCGACGCGTTATTTCACAATACGCGTGGTTTATAATACTTTTCAACCAAAAAAGACGATTGGATTAATTATTCATGAGCTTATGCATAATGCATTAGTCTTGAACCGGCTACTTGGCAGACGTTCATCGTGTGTAAAAGGAAAGTACTACAGCTGATTACTCGCTGGACGAGTTCCCGTACGTGTTGTTGGTTGTGACAGTATAAACGGTTGAAAAGTTAAAAACAAAGAATAAACTGAAACCTAACTTTTAACCATGGTGGACGTGAAGAGGATGGTACCGTCAACATCGGCGACAGCTATTTTGGCAACACTCTATTGGCTCGGTAAGTTTTTGTAATCATGGTAATAGGCATGTGTGACTGAATTTGCTGCTGCATTAAAGTCACGGTCATATTTGAGTAATGTAACTTATATTAGTTATACATACTAGTCTGTATAAGACTTCCTCTATCGGGATGAAATAATTATAGAATCCTTTGAGAGGAACAGCCAAGCTTTGTCCAATTAAAATCGTAATATGGTTTAAAATGGAAATAATTTAAGTTAAATACAGCGTACTGATTTCTAGCATAACCAAATTCAGTGAGCTGCATTTGTATTCAATAATGGTTGTTGCTTTGCGATTTGTGTAATCACAAGAGGTGGGTCATTGACATGTGTCATTATATAAGGAACTTTTAGACTCGTATATATATAGATTTACAATAATAATTGGCAATTACTCAGAAAAATGCTATTTATTTGTTATATTACTTGGAACGTGAGGTGTTATTTGTTTTCATTCATCATTTTTGAAATGTATAACGTAACAATCGTTGATAAACGCGCGTGGTATTGCATATAATGTTATATCTTCAAATAGAAAATTGATTCACTCAAAATATACCTTGTTACTTTGTTACCAACATTAAAAAGAAGTCCAGGCCTTTGAACGTTCTAGGCATTTCGCGCTAATCTTAGATTTGCTATTATCAGGTTCAACTCTATTCAACAACATGTGGCGAGTGACGTCAAAGTGCATCCAGATAATTCACAGCTTATTATAGCGCGAATGTAGCACATGTATATTTTGTCAATCAGTAGAACACGCTCTGTCTTCACTGCAACGAGGAAGAACATAATTTCCCCCATACAATGTAAACGAGTCGATCTGAGAAAATTACTGTCGGATATAACCTTTCTGACAACTGAACTTCTCAGATAAACATGTTTTCCCTTGCAATTATGGATTATATATAGTAACTTTCATAAGTATTTCAAGTCGTTAAAATCGCTTTTCTAACGTTGATAAGATTATTTGATGTTTATGGACAAACAAACCTGATTTTAGGAGAATGTAATATTTTTCAGACAAAACCGATGTCTAACTATAGTCAAAAGGTCCTATTTATATAAAATCTCTTCTTAATCAATTACAAGGTCATTGCCAATATAAGAGCAGGTTCATTGGCGTGTGAGGCCTTGTTGGTGGCCATTTTAACCATGGGAACTATTCCAAACATGTAAATCAGTTTGATAGTTAATGCATCCTTTCAACTTATATAGCATATTGAAGATATGTCTTTTCAACTCAAACATCACTTATGCAGCAGAGGTTATCCATGTAGCGATTGTAGCCGATGCAATGGATGACAAAGGGGAATCGCATCAGGTCTATTCTAGATTGAAATGAATCGGTGAATGACGGGCGGTTCATTGCATGGACCGTGTTACCAAATATGCCTACATAATATCATGAAACAGGTGTTTATTCTTTCTGAAAATCATGAACACAGCTATTCCCAACACGATGGCAGCTAATCCGTTTAAAATGGGTAACATCTATACAAGTATTAAATATCATGATCCAAGTTATTTGATTCACAATTGTTAATTGTTAAATTTACAAGTATTTATGAGGCACACCCTCCATGTGAACCCTACATTACCACGTTAACACCTGGAGACTTAAAAGAGTAAATTCTTGAAGATTTCATGGTTGGTCTGATCAGGAAACAGCTGATAAATGGAAGTATGTGTGCATGTGTTTGTTAAAGGAAGCATTGGTTAATTAAGGATTGCGGTTATGTAACTATTGATTTAATTAGCAATTGAAGCTGTTATTATTGGTTATTAATCCTGTATTTAAATCGGTGTCCTTAAGCGCCTTAATGGAATAGTTGGGTATGAAAAATCAGAATACCGATTGCTACTCGACTGGAATAGTTTATTTCCCCACAATTTTGAATAATCATTCGATGTGTCCTTTTCTTCGAGTAATGACAATGAAATGAGGTTTCTGTGAACGTTAGTCAGGCTTTCACGTCTCAACTATTAATGTCATATTTTAGCATATCCTTGTTTGGAAGGTATTTTTGGACACGGAGCCATATTATGGATTTCTCAATAGGGGGGGGGGCGCCAAAGCGGGGCGGGATCAAGGGTGCGGCAGCCCCTTGCGGGGGGTCAATGGGACAAAGCCCCTTTGCGCCGGGTTGAAGGGGGGTACCCCCCCCCCCCCCCCCCCGAGGTAATTTTAGGGTTCAGGTTGCCACGGAAACTTCATCTGGCCTTTGATGTATAGATAAATACGACGAAGAGATTAAAAGGGAAAATACCCTTTGTAGCCTGATATGGCTGGAGGGCAAATTAGTGGTGTTAAAAAGGAGATAGAAAGGCAAATATTATTAAAAACGTATCACATTTTTACTATTTTAATGCTCATTTTGTTCAGGTGATCGGCGCGAACATTGCAGACACAACAGATCATTGACTCCTTTAGGCTAATAACCTAGTACGTACACAATTATCAAGACCCTTTTTTCAGACCACTCGAAAATAACGTAAAGCCTTTCAAATATAGTACTATGATTGTTTTTACATAGTTCCCAAGTTAGGCAAACAAAAAAGAAGTTTTGTCTCAGAAACATTTTGAAAAAAGCTAAGTGCTGTTCAATATAGTGGTGTTTTTTTAAAGAATTGGCTATGAGGTATGCGATTATTTAAAAAAAAATTATCAGCCATGTTTATTTTGACCAGTTTCCAAATTAGGCATATTATTTTTATGTTGATTCAACATGTTCAAGCTTACAGGGAACCACAGGAAAAAAAGTAATAATAAATAAATAAATAAAGCCTATTTCACATACCAATGCGCGCGGGGTTTCGGTGTCATTTTTGTTGTTGTTGCCTTAACCAGATATCGATAAATTATACAATTCATTCAGTTCAGTCCACATTAGGCTACGAGGCCCGCTAGCAGCGCTATAAATTCATGTTAATTGGTGCCCTAAAAACTGTCACCAAATTTAAATATTCGCCTTCCATCAAAGCTGGTTGCTATATGACATAATTCTCGTGTGCAACCAACCGGCTGTATTATAATGGAAACTCACCCATGCAGTTAGCAAGAAGTACCTCTCGTACACGCCCCCAATTTAAATATGATTGCCTAGTTGTACACGTGCACTGGGCAATCCTCTCGTAGTAATTGATAACAATAGGTTTACTAGACCGAATTAATAGCGCTCCTAAGCGGGCCATTTATGTCATGCATGTGTAGGTTTGGCACACCCGGGAACTGGTACATCGTGAATAAGGTAATAGCAGCGCCTAGCATGAAAACAAGACACACAATGTATGGTATCGCTCGATGGCTTATTAAGAGGTTTGTTCAACCCTCGTTACATTATTTGTACCGAGCATTAATTTTTAGAATAGATCATCCTCTCATGAAGCAAGCCAACAAGATAGGGCCGAAAATATCCGCAAGGGGTGCCAGGCCCCTGCATCCGGACAAAGGTTAAAATCGCGGGCCTAACATCGCGACAGCTGATTGGCTCATGCTCTGATACCCAAAGCCAGGGGTTGCCAACCATGTACACAAACAAGGAATTTCAAAATATCATCATGCTGCTTTCAGAAGACATTGCATGATGGTAGCCCGGCCTATTTGTTTTGGAATTTTAGAGTGCCTCAGTAGTTTTTAGTTCAAAATAGGATTTCAAGAACAAAATCCCTTATGGCAAAAAACCGATTCCGGATAATTCTATGGGCGAATTTGACAAATTCCAACCGGATGTGACCCTTTAAGATGTCTCTCATAGACATCAATATATCGCATGACATTTCAGAAGAAAAAACATCAAAGTGTTATCTATTAAATCGTAAATCAGAATTGAAAATATCAGATTCGTCCCAAGAGGAAGATTTATGTATTTTTAGAACATCCATGCGCAATTAGCCAACTACTGGCATTACGTGTATCAATCTGCATGAGCGACTGACCTTTTTATTTTAATTATTGCTGCAACCAGTTGTTTTTAATCTGCAACACACGTTATCATTGATTAATAAGGAAGGACCAGTTTCCCCAAAGATTTCGTAACGAATCTTTAAGTTTCTTAAAAAACAGGTGTTCAATGTTATCGATTTAGAGATCGCCCTTATTTTAGGGTACAAAATGTAGGCCGTCTATGCCCTAAATACTAAGCTTAATGTATTTCATAGACCATACTATGAAAACGAGTCATACCGTGATCCAAAGAGGAAACAATAATATTAGATAACCTTTAAACAATTATCTCCGCTATAAATAGAAACAAACTAATCAGTGAAATATTCTGACTCTAAGCTTGACAAAATGTCTTTTATTGATTATCCTTAAAAAGGTTGTAATTATTTTTAAAACCGTGACGGTTAATTGACACCAGTGACTTACTGATAGCACGGGGATTAGCATCTATTAAAGCTTATAATAGAATCAGTGTGTCACATAATCAGTTTGTGTCACCTTGAACTTAATTCTCCAAGCGATATAAGATTAAGAATGAAAGGAAATGTACTTTGACGGACTTTGCGATTAAAAGAAGAATATACACATGTCACATTCGACCAACGATGAGCTGCGATGGCATCTTTGGGGTGTTGGGGTTTCATAGAAATAGCACGGAGAAAATCAAAGGTCACCCTTTGGGTGTAATGTGACACCCGAATTAGTATTTTTGAAACCTTTCTCAAAATTGGTAGTTACGCTATAAAGGTGTCACAAGTAGTATACCGAATTCTCAAGAGTTATCAAAATGGGGAAAATGACTCCCCAAGAGGTGTCTTTCGACACTGAAAGAGTGTCATTTTTGTCAGTATCTTTAAAGGTGTCGCGTTACACCCCATTTTTTCAGTGTAGCTATACCAAGTACCAAGTAAGCCTAACTCTATCTCTGTTTGGATTTAACCCCTATTAGTAAACATTGTTACAAACCAGGCTTAATACACAGCTAAAAAAAATTGCTCAAAAACGAGCAAAAATTTAATCGACACGGTAGTAAAAAGGGAACTACTCGATTTTGGATTAATTTTTAATCGATATAGGTAGATTAAAGTTTTACTCTTGGCCAGATTAAAAAATTAATCGACACGGTAGTAAAAAGGGAACTACTCGATTTTGGATTAATTTTTAATCGATATAGGTAGATTAAAGTTTTACTCTTGGCCAGATTAAAAAATTAATCGACACGGTAGTAAAAAGGGAACTACTCGATTTTGGATTAATTTTTAATCGATATAGGTAGATTAAAGTTTACTCTTGGCCAGATTAAACTTACTGATTAATATATTCCAAGGTAAATATTGTTCCATTTGTTAATAGGACTATTGAGTTTTAAGCTTAAAGCTTGATGGGACTCGGCAATTGCCGAGTCCCATCAAGCTTTAAGCTTACATACTACATACATACTACATATGTATGTAGTATGTAAGCTTAAAGCTTTGTAGTATGTAAGCTTAAAGCTTAAAACTCAATTAGGCCTGTAAATAGCTCGCACCCTCTAGTTAAATTAAATCATTGACAAATGGAACAACATTTACCTTGGAATATATTAATGAGTGTAGGCAATCCCCAAAGATTCATCAAAACCTCCATTTCACTGGTGTTTATCTCCGTGTCCATCTTGCGGCACGGCTCTCTATGGCAAATGGCGAACACAATAACCACGTGCGTGCAAGTTTTAATCATATGGTATTGATTTCTTAATCACGCGAGGAGTGACTGACGGGGAAGACGCGACCGGTGAAGCAATGCGATTAAGTTTTAATCGCAATTTGAGTAAAATACAGCAAAACGATAGAAACAATTACTCTTTCACAAAAAAATACATTTAATCTGGCAGAGATTAACGGTACTACCCGTATTTTACTCTTGAAAGATTAAATAATTGGTCGTTTTTTCAATCAACACACGTTAATCAGGCACGATTAACGCGTATCACGGTTCGTTTTTTAGCTGTGTACGCACTCCCTATGCCATCAAAATGGAAACATGTTTTTTTTCTTCATTTAAAATAGAATTAGGACAAATATAATTTGGATTAATGTATAATCCTGTTCTTACAAAAAGGAGTATTTGGGGCCTAGGAATATATGAAATAAATTGAAATGACTTGAATATCGCAAAGTTCGCAGTCTTACAATTTTTGGTAAAGTAGTGGGAAGAAATTGCAACAAATATCCTGTAAAATTGTAAGAGTCATACACAACCCTATTGAATTTAGAGGGTGCGAGGACACTGAGAGATCCTCTTGGCAGGGTGCCTTCAATTTGTTCAGAAATTGGTTTTTACATATCCGTTATGCTTACACATGTACTAACTACCAGCCAAAATCATAGAGCTTAATTTGCAAAATTTCATGTAGCATTTTAGTTTGTTTAATTTCGATGTAGATCACATTGAAATGAACAAAATGCATCTGAATGGCCAAATTTATTTCATGTTTACTATGAATATGTAGTCATGTTACTCTTTTGTGCAAATACTTTCGTACAGGAATCACATTGGGATGGATTTTCCTTTGTGTGAGTGCGTCTGTCTTTGTATTACTTGTCCTTTCTTTCTCTATTTCCCCCCTGTTTCTTCCCTATTTTCAATTTGTATCTTTATTTCTTTATTTTTCATCTCGTTCTTTATTTATAATTTCACAAGTTCCAACTTGTTTCAAATAAAATGGAAGTTGTTATTTTGAAGACTAATAGCAAGTTGTTGTTGATTTCCATCTCGTGTGCTTTCGTTTAAGTTATGATATCAACAATGCTTCTGCCAATAATCAGTAGAGTCTTCTGCTTGAAAATTGTGAGTCTAGACATCCTCATCAATCAATTACAGCGATTAAATTGAATTTGTACCCCCCCCCCCTCTGTACCCTACACGGTCGAGCTTCCACTCGACTATATTAAAATGAAACCGTACCGATATACCGCCCATCCTCATCCTACGAGCTTCGTTTAGCAATTTCTGCTATGAAGGGGGCACACCACTAAATACGTCCCCCATTGAAATACACGCGTTTCGGCCCTTTTTCAAGACCGTATTTTTACCCCACGTAACAATGATGGAAGTTTTTATTTCGCATGAATGTATTAGATATGTGTTGAATTTTATTTTAAACTTGATTTTTCTTGACCCATCTAGATGAAATTTTTCGCTAGGGGCACCTAAACAGCGCCCTCACCATTTTAAACCGATATTTTCGCTTCCTCACCGGTTCCGGCAACGATATCCTTCCGCAGCCTAGGCTCCCGTGCGTATTCGATTCCGACGATTTTTGACCACATTAGCAATGCTGAGGTTCTATTCTATCTTTTTCATAAAAAATAAGCAACATTTACTTCTATTTGCTTCCCCTGGGACGATGATCAAATTGATATAGGTACTATTTCTCCGAACCCTACACCAAACGCGCAAGGATTTAGTGTAGTGCCCCCTGAAAGTACGCGGCGATATTAACTAGCATATTTAACTAGCATAAGAAATGAGCGATGCTTGTGCGCATTGCACACGTATTTCGATTCGTTTTCGACTAATTACGATTAATTTCGACTCATTTTGACTCATAATGACCCATTTCGATCCATTTCGACCCATTTCACTAAATACTAATACCCATAATAACCTTGAAGTTGAAGACCACCTGTGACTTGTTATCTGAAGCAAGGTCATGACCTCCCTGGTTCAATTAGTGGTGATCTATAATTAAAAAGCATAGGAGGCCTTCAACAATGCTGAGAAAATGTCTTCCATTAGTATTATTTATTTTTCTGATTTTTTAAAGAAATCATTTCATGAAAGGGTTTCTACATACTAGTATATCATCTATCTTAACAAGGTACAGATATGGTTTTTTTTGTAGCAATCTATCAATGTCATTTTTAAAATGAATTGTTACCTACGTTATTTTTAAGAAAAAGTTAATGCACTTTAAAAAACATGACGTCATTGCTCTTAGGATGAACCCGAACGGAATCGCGTTGCCACTTTGAGTTACTGCTGAAGTGTATGGTGCCATTTTGGAATTTTGACTGGAATTTCCTCCAATAGAATATACAGCCCTCTGCAAGGCCAAGAAAAATAAATTGTTTGTTTGTCCACGTCCGACCGACCATGTACCATGGTGCCGACCGTATTATTTTCGATTATTTTTTAATAACAACTTTTTTAGCAATTTGAATGGCCAAAGGTTTTATCCCTGATTTCGTATGACATATTCAATCTGGTCTTTATAACACCATCCCCAAATGCGCAATCCCGTGTAACATGATGTTTATTGCGTGAACTTGGCATCCGCGGGGACTATTAGACGGACTAAATGAAAATTGATCGCACGTGCAAGTGATGTCATCTTTATACTAAAAACGCAGTGTAAGAAAATATGAAAAATATAGTTACACTCTTATCTTGGCGAGATCGAAATGGGTTAAACAACCTTAAACAACCTTAAACTCTGGTAGTTTCGTTATTCCTCCCTTCTAATTATTGGTTAACGACCGTTAATTTTCGGTCAGTTTAACTCAATTATTGTTTTAAACTTTTTAACCAATTAATGTTTAAAACGCTCTAACCAACTAAAAGTTTAACAGTTAACTAACTTGGTTGCTTAACACGTTTAACCAATAACTGTATAGGATTTAGTATAACGCTTTATACTGTTGTTTATGGAATCAACAGTTATTAACCAGTAACTGTATAGGCTTTATACTGTTATTGTTTATGGAATCAACGTAGTAGTCCAGGGTTATTGGCAAGTTGGAACCCATCATCAGAGCTGACAGCGACACCTGAAGGCAAGACTACAATATACGCTTCGCAACCACACAAATCAACCGCCAGGCAGGCCCAAATGATGTTTGAGTCTCGCATGCATTATAAGCTTATCAATATCATGATGCATCTGGCGAGTCATGACCATCCATCCAAAAATTTACCGAAAATCCCCGGCGAAAATCGCTCAGAAAACATCATTTAGGCCCACCTGGCAGCTGACCTGTGCAACCGCAAAACGCACACCACAATTTCACCTTCAAACATCGCTGTCAGCTCCGATGACAGGTTCCAACTTGCCAATTGATTTTAACCCATTCGTCCGCCATGATGTCACGTTGACCAGATGCACGTGGATAAGTTACCTAAACTGATTTAGTTTATGAGTGATGCAGTTCGTGTTTTGAAACCAGTCGCGGTTCTTAAACCGAGCTAACGCGGCCCTAATTTCCCTAAAACGTTCTTAAAGTTTAATACCTCATAAAACCGAGAAAAATTAATGAATATTGAACAATTTAGTTTAACGCCACCGCACGCCGGTATAAACCAGAAAGGTTTAATGGAAGTAATCAGTCGTTGTAGAAAAACCTTAAACTTTTCCTCTTAAACAGCATCATTCTTATTCCAGGACTTTTAAGTATATAATAACCGTACACTCTTAAAAGAGTGTACGGTTATTATATTGTTCCCAAAATGTTGCTCAAATGCATGAATATTAATTTCAACATAGTATAAAACAAATGTTGGGGTAGTTAGTACGGGAAAAAATAGGTTTAGTAATACTTTCACGTATATATTTCTAACAAAACAACGTTCTTTCGCTTTCTGTGACAAAGGCGGCGACCTACACGGTATCTGCGCGTTGCAAACTTGGTACAAAAATATATTTGACCGAGTTTGCAGTGTTGCAACCAATGCGACCAATATTGGAGATCGAAATCAGCAGTGTGAAGGTGGCCGAGAGTAAAGCAGCAATGTCGTGAACTCATTATGAACAAGAGTTCTATACTGTCAAGGTGATGTGTTTTGTGTTTGGACTTTAATTCACAATATTCATGCCGAATTTATATTCCCAAATACAATATCCGTATAAAAAAATATAAAAAAACAAAAAAATCCGACCTACCGACCCTACCTTTTGAGGACCCTCAATGGACAAACAAACAATTGCCTAGGGAAGCTACTCTCCAAGTAAACGCAAACATAAAATGGTGGCACACATTTGTGAACGATTTTCAAACTTCATAGGACAACAAGTTTTATTATTGAAGATTATATTTTAAACCGATCAATAAATTAAAAATGTACAATATAAAGAAGTCAAAATATAGGTAGGCCTTTTATCAATAGTCTCATAACATTCCATATAACGTTTTCATCTTTAATTTAGAAGGCGTTTCGCATTGTGGGTCATCATTTTGTTATTGTTTATTCGCAACATCTATCATAAACTCTGGTGCTGGATGCTACTGAATGGAAATACAGTACATGCATGGTCATATTTGCATTCTATATAATGTTTGAAATGATTGTCATGTTATTGTGTGTTTGTTTTAGTATACTTGTTTGCTTTCTGAACTATTTGAACTTTAACTTTAACCCCAATTTTAATAAGTGTCCAGGAATTTCGTTGTTGAGCTTATAATTTTCGGACTGATCTTCAAAATAAATTCTGTAGATGTGTCCTTTGGACTAGGCCAATGGGATGACTAGCTTAAAATGTAGCATTTCATCACTATCCTTATTCTCTATCAAATACCGTCCCAAAAGATGCACAGTCATTAATTAAAGAACAACTTTGACTATTTATAGCACTACCATCAACAATTCGTGTCATTTTGTTGAGCTACCGTTTTGAACTATCACATTCTAATTTAATAGTTATAGTGTAAGTCAAGGTTGATTTCCATTTGAATTTGGAACGACAATCTTATTTTTTAAAGGTGATTTGTTATTCCAAGGGTAACAACAACACTTTAAAAATAAGATTTTGTATATTATGTAAAGTTATATGGCATTTTATATGGAATTATTAAGCGGTGATGAGAGGGATACTACTTACAGAATTTGAATTCCGATTTTTTTAAAAATCAGAACAAATACAATTTTTAAACATAAAATGGTGCAAACTTGCCTTATATCAAACAATATTTTACTATTTCAACGGACGATTCTTGATTATGACAAATTTAGTAATCTTCGATATGATAGACAGAGTGGATCTATATTTCCTTATTGTTGTCTAGTCTGTACCTTGTCAAGATGATATAGTAAATGTCCCTTTTCAATCAACAGGATCAGGCTAAAACGGGTCGAGCGGATAATACAGAAGGAAGGGGCACGGTTTGGTGAAAGATCCCGATGTCCTTTTTAATGTCAACGAACGTTAGCATTATTTTCCATCAAATCCAAAACGGTCATGGGCATGATAATAATTTCTGTTCTATTCTGGCAGAAGTCCTTTTAAGGACTTCTGCCAGAACAGAACAGAAATTATTCTGACCATAACCTAATTACTCTGACCATAACCTAATTACATCCTAATAATGCCTAGCCTAACCGACTGTCAATCACTTTGATGACTTGAAATTCTGATGAGACTTGACTGTTTTGCAGTTGCTCTGAAGATGACACTTTATTACTTTACTGGACAATTAAAGGGAGCACTGTACCAAATCAATGCGCAATTCGTGTAATCCTATAATAGTTCCGGAAAAGCACGAAGACTAGGCTTGTAAATGTGAGGTTTTCGGGCAATTTGTTTCTCCGGGGATGGTATGTTTGTATTTAAATGAACGAATGGGACCTACCCGTTGCACCTACAATGATAAAATACGATATTTTTAATTTATCGACCTAAATAGTGCCCAGGGCGTAAGCACCTGCCTAAATGGTAAACAGGCATGCCAGAAAACGTGAAAAAGTGAGGGCGCTATGTGCAGGTCCGTAGCGGATAATTTAGCTTAATAACCCCACATGGAACAAGGCTTAAATTAAAGTTGAGATGTTACTGAAAATGGTCATAGGTGACAAGTATGCCATAAATGTAACCGGAGGGTAGAAAAGGTGTCTTGAAATATGGCACTTTTACACGTATTTCAATGAGAAAGATATTTGGTGTGGTAAAATTGTCCAGTAAAGTAATAAAGTGTCATCTTCAGAGCAACTGCAAAACAGTCAAGTCTCATCAGAGTAAAGTAATAAAGTGTCATCTTCAGAGCAACTGCAAAACAGTCAAGTCTCATCAGAGTAAAGTAATAAAGTGTCATCTTCAGAGCAACTGCAAAACAGTCAAGTCTCATCAGAGTAAAGTAATAAAGTGTCATCTTCAGAGCAACTGCAAAACAGTCAAGTCTCATCAGAATTTCAAGTCATCAAAGTGATTGACAGTCGGTTAGGCTAGGCATTATTAGGATGTAATTAGGTTATGGTCAGCTTCACATCAGTGGTTAGACAATATCAGAGGTGCCATCTCATGGTCTATGCCACTCAGGAAGAATACCAATTTCAGCTATTGCTAAACAAGGTTACGAGGGGGTATCAACAAGTTTTAGAAATCACCCAGAAGTGAAGGAGCCAGAAACTTTATTTTGATAT
Source organism: Ophiura sarsii (assembly GCA_035610835.1). NCBI lineage: Eukaryota > Metazoa > Echinodermata > Ophiuroidea > Amphilepidida > Ophiuridae > Ophiura > Ophiura sarsii. The sequence continues at coordinate 18,480,314 of CM069441.1, forward strand.
GTGATCCATAAGACATCTTTACAAAGTCACTGTGCAAAGTCACACATTTCTCCCACTATTTATTACCTGTCCACAGACCGCCATTGTAGAGATGCTCAGATTGACCGCCATAGTGGGAGAAATGTGAATGAAATTCCGGCTCCTTCACTTCTGGGTGATTTCTAAAACAAACGTTTTGATACCCCCTCGTATTTACCATTACCAAGCACAACATTGTCCATAATATGTTAGAAAAGTAATAATCGAGCATAAATCGCGTGGTTATATTTAACAAAACATCATATTCATCATAAAAACAAATAAACATGCCATCTCTCATACATGCAATTTTTAAAATTCGCTGTGATTTAAAGCCCCGATTTCAATGAAGTCATAGTTATACAATGCACTTGCGCAATTTTGTGTAACAACAACCGTGACGTCATTGAAAACGGCTTTAAATCACCGCGAAATTTTAAAAATGGCATGTTGAGAGATGGCAGTTTTTATTTGTTTTTTATGATAAGTATGATGTTTTGTTCAATATAATTACGCGATTAAGGCTCTATAAATACTTTTCTATGGACAATGTTGTGCTTGCCGGATACCTTCCTTAAGTTAAGTTGTTGGTATGTGCCTTAATTTAATATATGTTCATGTCACATGTCATGGTTAAACCCCTGTCAATGTCTTGCAAACTGATCGTTTCACCTCCTGTTGTGGCAGGTGGCACTGGCCGCTTCTTGTATGCCATTTTGACCATTTATCTGTATTATTCATTGCTTCTCCTGTTTTGATATGTTCAAAGAGTATTCGCTTATAGACACACATTCTTGAACAGATCTCACAGAGTAACGTGTGTAAGGGTGTATGGTTTAAAAAAGAAAATCAAATATGCCAATCTTTACCATCGCAGAAATGGTAACAAATCAAATAAATAAGAATGCGTGATCTGTGCAACATGCCTTAGAAAGGCCTAAAAGATCACACAAATAAAATTAAGATAATGGCGTAAACTTACCAAAATATATTCCCGGGAAAATCTTACCACGTTTTAGACTATATAAAAATGACAAATCAATCCAGTGCTCAATAATGAATATACCAATTGCTACTTAGCTACTGTTTGGAAACATATAGACGATTCATTTCTCAGTTTCATTACGGATATAAACAAACACTCCCCATACAGTTTAAATAAGATGATTTTTAAAGTTTTAGTACTTTGAGTATACTGTGAGTGTGAGGAAGTCCCCAGTCTAGACCGACTCCTTTGAAAAAAACAATAATAATACAATGGATAATATTAGCTCACGAAGAAACACATTTTTCTCGAGGGGTTGGGTAACTTGTATGTTAGGGAAACGTCGGACAGTAAAGGAGTCAACTCTAGGAATCGGAAGAGTTTATAAATTATACATAATTATACAGGGTGACTCAAAAATATTAGGACTGAGTTTCATGACGGTGTAATTCTTATTATAATTATTGGACCATGACCAATTTAATCTCAATGTAAAGCCCAATTAATTATTATGATATCCTGAATATATAAGATCAACCCGATGCAAAATCAGAAAACTAGCGTTTTTTGCGTGTACCATGTCATTTACTGGTTTGTACAATGGGATGTACAGACCAGTAAATAACATGGTTTACGTTTCAATACGTTATAATTATTGTCAACATGGCAAATAATCTATCATTTAATAGCAAAGTTTAGTTTGGTAATCCATTTAATTCTGGCACAAATCAATACTTGCTAAAATAATCCGCAAAACAGATGCATGCATATATACTGTGCAAATTAAACAAGTTTTATTAAACAGTTCTCGAACCCACTGTGGATAGTTCATTGAGTTACAAGTCAAGCACTTTCATGTTACTCGACTACTGCTACCATAAATTTGAGGGAGTCGACAATGCAGTTTAGGTAATGGTAGCTTTCGGCTCCATACGGATCATTAAATTTATTTTCCACAAAATCCATCGTTGCATAATTTCATGTTTATAAATGGTGTACACATATTTCTTACTTCCGCCGTGTGTCGATACATGAGCGGCCCCCGTCATGTCCGTATTCCGGAGGGTTGATGTTTTTGCCATATTAACTTATTGATTAAGATGGACAGCCAATTTATCGCTTTGTCATTTGTTTGCGATACGCATATTTTAATTTCACTGATAACATTATAAAATGGTCAATTTTCCATCTCACCAATTGACATACCATTTTGTTTGTCATACACTTCATGTAGCTGATTTGGATTAAGGTAGCCAATTTGTTACCTTATAATTTAACTGATTTTCGCATTATCACCTTTACCTCATATAATTTGTTAATTTATAATATATTGAGCTATCGCTCCCAGTGTTATAATGCAGCATTCGGTAATATTGTGAATAAACTTAGATTAGAGTTCGTGGGAAATAATCCCTGGGTGTATATACCATTGAACAATCCGAGGTCCTCTATGTTGTAATAAGCCGGACCAAAAGGCCAATTATCCCGAATATTCAATAAACCTACAGGCAATTGTGAAAGTGAGCCATTCCCCACAATGAATACTGTCGACCGTAATTTTTCGGGCAATCACCGGCTAATCTTGCTACGGAGACACGAGACCTTGAATGGAACTCCCCTGCAAAACAAAAACTTTTACGAACATTTTTCGTTCGCTATATTTGAGCCACTGCTCTGGCCATTTGCGGGCAATCAACCGGAAATTTCCGGGCAATCACCGGCAATCTTGCTGGGAGACACGAGACCTTGAATGAAACTCCGCTGCCTATCAATACTCATTCATAAATTGTACGCTCATTATGTTTGAGCCACTGCTCTGGCCATTTCCGGGAAATCAACCAGAAATTTCCGGGCAATCAACCGGATAAGCTTGCGATCATTTGTGCCAATGTTATGGCAATTCCATATAACATTAGCACCCTCGTCCCAGGGTGGGATGAGTGGGATTTTTTTAAGCTGACGTCTGATCCGTATGAAACCAAAAACGGAATGACTGCTGTCGCAGCCATCGCCCGTGAATTCCGAAACAAGCGCGCGAACAGGTCAGCTGATTGCTGACCTAATTTATTGATGCGCGACCTTGGGGTCACTGAAAAGCTTCAACTTCAGGTAGCAAACTAGTCTTGTTTGCATGCGCTGCATAAAACCTTTTTACTGTGTAAATTCCCATTGTACAAACCAGTAAATGGTTTACACAAAGTACGCTAGTTTTATTATATTTCATCGGATTAATCTCATATCATAATAATTAATTGGGCTTTACATTGAGACTAAATTGGTCACGGTTCAATGATTATAATTTAGAATTACACCGTCATGAAACAGAGTCCTAATTCTGTTAAGTCACCCTGTATAGGGAGTAATCACACTTTTAAGAAGAAGCGAAGTATCCACATCCCCTCTTGTTGCTCAAATGAAATATCGTAACATGACCTGATTTTAGTAAAAACCTGTTAAAATGTAGGATGTTAGGCTTAATTAGTGTCATGTGAAAGTTACGAAAATATGGTTCATACCCTTCCACGCCCATGATACCTCTTTATCTTTTAAGTGTTATCTGACACATTGTAGTTATTTTGGTATTACTTTCCTAAGGTCAATCTTGAAATAGGATATTATTAGACAATACCGTATGAAATTTGACCCAAAGTTGTTGCTATGCAAATACATAAACACAAATGTCTCGTCTTTTTCAGTTATCCTAGACACAAATTATACGCATGTCTTAAAATATAATATGCCTAAAGTCCTACAATTGCGCGCTCGGCTCATCGAATACAGACACATTCAATCAAACACCCTTTTTGCATATCTGGATTATAATGTGTTGGTCTTAGGGTGATTTACTTAATAATAATAATAATAATAATAATCAGTATTTATATAGCGCCTTTTCCAAATGGCTCAAAGCGCTGTGATTTTGCTGCTTGTGAATCATCAGAATCATGTCGCATCAACTAGGGTGCTGCCAATTTCTAGCGCAAACCTATCCGCAGTTAGATTGTAACATCCACCATTTTTCAATGCAGCTCCCCAAATACCTTTGGGTCAAGGAAGTTACATTTGTAAACGTTTTGTTCAACCCGTTTTGTTAGCATAAGTGTTGTTTGAATATTATGAAAATAGGGTTCACATCCTTCCACGCCCTTGATACCTCTATTGTCTTCCATTGTCTTTTAATTGTTATTTGACACATTGTTAGTTATTTTGGTATAACTTTTCTAAGTTTAATCTTGAAATAGGATAATATGATAAAATACGATTACAAATTGGCCTATTAAAAGTTTTCGACATGACATAAGATTCTACTGTCGGTTGCTATGGTAATGCATAAACAAAATTGTCTCGTCTTTGTCAGTTATCCTACACACAAATTACACGTACAAGTACATGTATGTCTCAAAATATAATACCGGTAGCCTTAAGTCCTATAATTGAGCGCTCTCACCGATTGCTGCCAGACAAGGATTACAAAATTATAGATCGCACACGCATAACATGTGGAGCGTTAATCCGCCGCATACCTGAAATTCATTTATTGTGCAACCAACCAGCTGTATTGCAACGCCCATTGAGTAGTTTAAACGCATGAGCGTGGATGTAATTTACAACATAATGGAAACTCACCCATACGTACAGGTAGCAAGATTACAGCTCGTACACGCCCCGAATTTAAATATACAACCAGGCAATGCTCTCGTAGTTATTGATAACAATAGGTTTACCAGACCGAATTAATAGCGCTCCTAAGCGGGCAATAATGTATATGTCATGCCTCTGCCACTGAAAGAAGACGAGGTTATTAATAAACATTTGTCAAATGTGTATTGTTCTCTGAAAAGCAATTATGAAATGATCATAACATAATGATGATGTGACTCAGGTGATTAAAAGGTGTATACCAAACTGCCACTCCACCGACTACTTGCAATGAGGGTGGGTGGGTGGGGAATATTTTGAGATCCTTCCGGTATGATAACAGAAACGATATGACCCGCGAATGGAGAACGAGGAGGGAGGGAGGGCAATATCGGCTGATCAACAAAGCAGATATCGCGGGCTGGCGAATCCCTTCATGGGATTGGTCAGCAAAAGAAATTCCAACAGAGGCCGTCTGAAAAGCCAGAAAAAACGCACTGGCAATCCTAGAGCATGGGCAACTCAGAATTATGTTAGACAAGCCACATAATCTTTTATTACAGACACATTCAATCAAAACACCTTTTTTACATATTTGACTTATATCGCTAATGGAACTTTTGTCTTAGGCTGATTTCCTTACATTTGTAAACGTTTTGTTTATCCCGTGTCCTGTATTTGTTACCATAAGTCTTGTTTGAACATTATGAACAATCTGGTTCATAACCTTCCACGTGCAAAATTACCCATAATATTTTAAGTGTTATATGTGCTACTTTAAATGAATGTTGGGTATCAAGGTTCAATAGTCATTCTTACAACAAATCTACAGTTACATAGCGTTGTCACTGATTACAGATGCATCATATCAATACACTTCTGCAAATCTCAAATTAAATTTATCTAGACAAATGTATCTTTCTGTTGACAGCAACCAATAATCAATTTCAATAGGCTTTAAGAAAGTGTTAAAGGAAGTCTTTAATCTGGACCCCAGCTGTGATATCATGGCTTTGCAATTCAATGATGCATCCTGTATTGGATTCCATTGGTATAATACCGGTACCGGTGCTGTAAGGAAAATGTTCTTGTATAGGTCTACCAAATGTTGTTATAGTAAGTCATACAAAATGGTTATCAATTACCCAATAAAAATACCAAGAAAAGGCCTACTGCCATGCTTAAACAGAGGTTGGTGTTCCCGCCAAAATGGCCATTCGGCTAATCAAAAGCACGTAGTCTCCTTCACTAAGATTGTATTAAACAACATGAACAGCTGTGTTAGAGTATGACCTACGATTGTGGGATGATGCTCTGTATCTGTCCAAAGATTTTCTATCTGTCACTCTTGTTGCCCACCTCTAAGGGAGCATGTCAATATTACCATTACCAACATACACACCTATAGAAAAATTCCCCTTACGTTAGGTATTTTGAACGTTTATGAGTAATTCCATCTGAAAGTTGCAAACTCTGTATAATTGAATGGGGAATTTCCTAAGTCTACCAAATGAGGGCGCTATTTTCGTCAGTTATAGTTTAAGCATAACAGTTCAATTACTTTAAATGGTTAAACAAAATGTGTGAGTGCAAAGATTCTCATAAAATCATTTATTCTATATCGTTTTATAAGCATTTCAGACCTAAAATAACATTAAAAATGTGTTAAGACTTGACTTACTTGACTTGACTTAGGGCGGATGATTTTTCCGAACCACAATGCCTCTCCAGATCTTCCTATCCAACATAGCTGTCTTGATTTCTTCCACCTGCAGTCCTGTATCACGTTTGAGTATGTCAATGTAGGTCAGGGCTGGTCTACCACGCTTTCTTGCTCCGTGCTTTGGGATCCAATGTATAAGTTTGTGTACAAGCTCCTTGGACCCTCTGAAGCAGTGTCCAGCAAATCTTGCTCTGCGTTCTCTGATCTTGTCCGAGACTTTTGGCATGTCCCCATACAGGTCCTTATTTGTCACATACTGACTCCAGTTGATGTTGAACACAGATCTTAGCATCCTAGTGTAGCATCCATCCAGTTGTTTACCAAGCTTTGGGGTGACTGTCCATGCCTCACATCCAAAAAGGAGGACGGATTCTACTGTAGCTATGAACAGTCTTTCTTTGAGCTTTCTGGATAATGATTTAGCCTTCCATAGCTGACTAAGTTTGCCACAAGCTCTCCATGCAGCTGCTTTGCGTGTTTTGATGTCCTTTTCAGTGTTGTTCATCCAGGCTCCAAGGTATTTGAAGTCTTCCACTTTATCAAGGCGCATGCCTTCACTTGTGGTAATTACAGGTACTTGCGTCTGGTTGAAGGACATGTACTTCGTCTTTGCAGCGTTTATTTTGAGCCCAACTCTTCCCACTGAAGTCTCCACTCTATTGAGTAGTGATTGCGCTTGAGACACTTCCTCAGACAACAGGGCAATGTCATCAGCAAAGTCTAAGTCTGTTACTACGGTTGGTCCTATTCTTCTGCTGCTTCTTTTTGTTAGGTGGAATCCTAGCTCTTCTTCTCTGCCATCTATGGCCTCTCTTAGGGCATAGTCAAGAACAATGACAAAAAGATATGGAGCCAGGGGGTCTCCTTGTAATACTCCAGCCAGTATCTCAAACACTTCTGTTTCTCCATCTGGTGATATGACCTTTGCCTTGGTGTCTTTGTATATGTCTGCTATCGCATTTGTAAGCTGATCAGGTACACCATAGGCTTTCAATATTTGCAGCATTCGTCCCCTATGTATTGTGTCAAACGCTTTCTTGAAGTCGATAAAGGTTATGATGGCTGGCAGGTGATTTGATCTTATTCCCTCAATAATTCTTCGAAGGGCAAGTATATGACCTACAGTGGTACGTCCTACTCTGAAGCCATTTTGATTAGCTCTTAGGTGGACGTCGAGCTCCGGTCTAATTCTGTTGAGTATCATCTTGTTGTATAGCTTGGCAACAATTGAACTCAGGCTTATTCCACGGTAGTTACCCCCCAAGCTGAGATCACCTGATGTGTTAAGAAGCAACATGAAAGAGCCAACGAGCCTGGTTAGTGTGTCTTTTTTGCTTCCTTAGCGTTTCTAGTAGTGCTTAACCCTCCTCCTTCAATACATCAGTTGGCAACTTTTGAATTAAGGTATTCCTCCATTCAATGTGTGCTCATTCAATTCAATCATTACAACACCTGCGTAGCCCCGTTCTAGTGTTGCTGTGCACACGTACATTATGTGTGCCAAAACTCGTTTCGATGGAGTACCTCATTTTAAAAATATGAGGCATAATCTAAAGGGGAACGTATTTTTGTTGAACTGTGTATTTTGCCCTATCCCCCGAAAACTTAACACCGGATAGAAATACAATCATTGACTTTTTTTGTTCCTTATGATCTCAGAAACAGTTTGATACGCATAACACCATAATTTGTGTGATTTTGCAATTTAACCCCTATAGTATTTTGACAGGGTGGGTGGGGAGAGAGGGGTCAGGGGGGTCGGAGGTTTAGACCCATCACAAAGTTCACACAGCTCATTTTACAGGAGAGCGTCAACTTTTGGTTTTACACGGGGAAGTATTGGGAGAGCGTAATTTGTTTTAAACCCAGGGTGCATTTCTTTGTTGAAAGGTGTATCATGGTATATTTAGCACAAAAAGTCCCTGACTAGGCGCTTTGATGCTGGCTAATCCAAAATCAATAATCGAAACGAAAAATCTGAGATACATTTCATGAGCAAATTTCTTCTCCGTAGTTTGATACCTCGTTCATAAACATCGTGTGGATATTGTTGATGTTATGATTGTCGATGATTTCATGTCTAAAGAGGGAGACATACTCGATAAACATGCAATCTCGTACTTTTACTGCACTGTATATCCACCATCTGTGATATAATGAACTGTGAACTTCTACATTTTCCTAGATAGTGTCGGTTACCAGCAAACATCTCATTTCAAACTAGTGGAATATATTTATTTGTACGTTCAAGTTTATTTCACGAATGTAATAAGGTCAAATATTGAACAGTTCAGAAGTATGAAGCATTTTATATGATTAGTGCAAAGTTCACCACATTGAAAAACTACACCACTCTCGTCTCGGCTACATCGTTAGCCTCGTTTTCGGAGCACTAATTGCTCCGAGCATGTTCAGTTGGCTAGTACGGTCCTCTTTTGACGTAAATGCGCCAATTATGAATAACGTCTATTCCTGGTTAGTCTCCAAAATAATTTGAAAAACAGTAAATAGGCACACGACTTGTCTACTAGAAAAGGATGGTGGTCTGGACAAGATGGATTATATGGTTCAATGAAAAACATTTTGTCTACAGATAGCTCCGGTGGCTTGGATTCTATTCCGAATTCATAAACTAAAATTACTCATGGGAGGAACTTCACGGGAAGTATGTTGCTAAATTTAGGCTAGAGGTTTACGTTTATAATTTCAAACCGGAGGCGGTTAAATTAAATAACCCGGCATCGAGTGGAATTGACCAAGAATCCAATCCGAGAGTACATGTAGTGTAGCTAATTTATAGCACAGAAGAAAGGATTTGCTCCCCTAAGAAGTAGAAACATTTCCAATTTTTGAACTCATTCGGTGCGATCTGGTATTCTGGTGTATACTTTTGACCAATATTTTATTGAAAAGCAATCACTTTATTTCCGATCAATATTGGTTTTTTATTAGGCCTGCCAGAAAGAAGTTATACTAGTTACCTCCAAAAGATCAGATTTCTCGTCAACGTGCGTACGCGTATGTATCCTGACCGACGTCCAATAAACTCCAAACGTTCTTATGTCCCTCGCATGCCTCCCTTTTCCCCCTTTTTTGTGGGGGGAGGGGGGGGGGGGGGGGGGGGGGGGGGGGGGGGGCGTCGCCCCCACCGTATCAGCAACGAGAAAACTAATGTAGTCTATAATATGGCGGTGTTAATGATAAGGCAAATCCCATCCGAGAGTCAAAATCACAATCTTCTGCATCCCATATGTTGTCAAGAGGTCAAACTACTATAATCTTTAAAAGGTTCGTCTGAATGCTTAGATGTAGACTTGTTTCAGACGAATTACTAAATCTAATTTGGAACAATTTGAGATTAATCCTGGTTTAAATCTAAGCAACGCCAAGAGAGGTCCAGAAGTATCTTTTCTATAGTATGTCATATTCAGGGGCGGACTGGGACCTGCAAAATTATTAAAGACGCCCTTTTTGACCATGTCAGCGTAGCGAGCGGGAGGGGGGACATTGTACGACAAATTTTAGTCCAAAACGGCCCGGAAAATGTATAAAATATGTGCTAGATTTTGTTAAAACAAATACTAACTCAAATCAAATGTCTCTATTTGTATCTTTACAGTTCAAATCAGCACCTGCGTCCCTTACTTTCCGATTTATCCAGAAACCCAGATAGAAGAACCTAACAATTACAACCAAGATACTCCACTCTGGCTTACCAAAGATGAGGAAACTCCACATTTTGCTCCAAAATTTGCTCAAAGGGAAAAGTCAAATACATATATACCGAGTTATATGAGGATGCTCCCTGGCGGATGGAGATATAATGCTGGACTTGAAACATCTTTGCTTAATAGTCAACAACAACCAAGCAGATATAGCACTAACTCAAAAGACATGTTCCATCATTATGCCAGTGAAGGTGGGAATGACGGTGATGGTGGTTACAAACCTTATCATTCTGAGAAAAAGGACAGTGACGGAACACATTATGTAGCCCATAGTAATGACAATGATAGGGACGTTTACCCTAATATTCCCGGCATTGGTCCCAGGCCCGGTGACCCCGGCGTTGGAAGAGGAGGTGCCGGTAATGGAAAACCTAGAATCGGTGGTGAAAGTGACAGTCGCGGTTCGGGAGGAAGAGGCGGTGCTGGTGGAGGTGGTGCTGGTGGAGGTGGAGCGGGTGCTGGTGGAGGTGGAGCAGGTGCTGGTGGAGGTGGAGCAGGTGCTGGTGGAGGTGGAGCAGGTGCTGGTGGAGGTGGAGCAGGTGCTGGTCGAGGTGGAGCAGGTGCTGGTCGAGGTGGAGCAGGTGCAGGTGGAGCAGGAGTAGGACCAGGATTCGGTGGTGGTGGTGGAGGTGCCGGTGGCCCCGGAGTCGGTGGAGCTGGAGGAGGTGGAGCAGGTCCAAGAGTAGGTGGTGGTGGAGGTGGAGCTGGTGGTGGTGGTGGCGGAGCTGGAGGAGGAGCTGGAGGAGGAGGTGGTGCGGGTGGCGGTGCAGGCGGACCAGGCTATGGTGGTGGTGCTGGAGGTGGAGCAGGCGGACCAGGTTATGGCGGACCAGGCTATGGTGGTGGTGCTGGAGGTGGAGCAGGCGGACCAGGTTATGGCGGTGGTGCAGGAGGTGGAGCAGGCGGACCAGGCTATGGTGGTGGTGCTGGAGGTGGAGCAGGCGGACCAGGTTATGGCGGTGGTGCAGGAGGTGGAGCAGGCGGACCAGGTTATGGTGGTGGGGCAGGAGGTGGAGCTCGTAGACCAGGCTATGGTGGTGGTGCAGGAGGTGGAGCTGGCGGACCAGGTTATGGTGGTGGTGCAGGAGGAGGAGCAGGCGGACCAGGCTATGGTGGTGGTGCTGGAGGTGGAGCAGGTGGACCAGGTTATGGTGGTGGTGCTGGAGGCGGAGCAGGTGGACCAGGTTATGGTGGTGGTGCAGGAGGTGGAGCTGGTAGACCAGGATATGGTGGTGGTGCAGGAGGTGCAGGAGCAGGTGGACCAGGATATGGTGGTGGTGGCGCAAGAGGTGGAGCGGGTGGACCAGGTTATGGAGGAGGCGCTGGAGGAGCTGGAGGTTCTGGACCAGGATTTAAAGGTCCTGCCCAGCCCGGTGCTCCAGGTAGACCGACTTTGCCTGGTAGACCTACGTTACCTATTCTGCCAGGAAATAGAGCTGTTACTGTAAGACCTCTAGGAAGAGCAAATACAATTGGACCCATTGTTAATCAAGCAATGAAAGCGAACATGTCTACATGGACAGTAGCAGGTGTTACCTTAGGTGTAGTTGCTGTAGCTGCCGTACTAATAGTCGGTGGTATTGTGACAGGTGTTTCAGTTCATAGATGGAGGGAAAGGCAACGGATGAGTCAACCAGGTGAATACCAACACATAAGAATGTCAACTATATCGGAGACAGTGTAATTCTTATGGAATATTTTGTTAATCTTACAAACGACATCTACTGTTTATATCATCGTTGGCAACAAATGATCACACAGTGATTGCCATAAAGGCGTTATCAAGAATATTCATTTCATTGGATGAAACGTTTTGTAGCAATTGATTGTACTGCTTCAATCGATAGATCTATCCGTCGATCACACTGATTCATAGAATTAATATCAGAAGCCGAAGAAATACAAGATCATTCCATTATCAATGCATTTTGGCGGCAATTTTAAAACATTTATTTTTAAATATGCGGGATCTTCGATGCAAATTTTGGAGTGCTGTACATTCAGAAATGATCGTGTTATCAGCAATCGACAACGATTCAGCGGTGACATACGATGACAATCTCGTTCACATTGACTGAGTTCATGATAGACGATTGATGTTAATGCAATATAATAAATTGCATACTTCAAATAATGTTGCAGCGATCAAATTGGCCTCCTACATAAGCAATATATGTTGATGAATGTATGAAAGGTACAAACAAACAACAGATTTGCCGCAGGCTATATTTTAATACATTGAAGTTTGGATGTTACATGCGAAAAATACAGCTTGAAAATGTTTCAATCAATCTATTTATTTTTTTAGTAAAGAAATACATGGGATTGCTATATATGGTAGCCATGTTGTATCACACGAACTATTTCACTATGGGAGTTTTACGCAATCTACGTTAGGTTGTACGATAGCAAGAATCTTGATCTGGCAAGTTGAATTACATATCGTGTGACAGGAAAGAAATCTTTCTTGACATTTTCCATATTTACACATTTTAAATTAAAACAGTAAAAACCACCAAAGGATTCGAAATGACTTAACTCATAAGAAGTATGTACAAATTATAACAGGCTGCTGTAATGTCAGAAAAAAATATGGCATTACTAAAGTCAAAATACGAAATAGCATTAAGAAAGTCAATCAAAATGCACGTTCAACCGAATTCGTTAAGTTTGCTATTCTGGGTGTGGACAGCCTAGTATTACGGTTGTTTGTTATTGGCTTAATACTACAGAGCCTGACACCACAGAGGCATGATCAAGATTGTTGCCACCATAAACACAACGCAAGTGTTGGTTGCGTAAACCTCGAAATTTAAACTACAGTTAAACTACACTCCAAAAAGGTTAACGAGCACTAGTATCAAATCCTTCTGAAACGGCGGTGGTATTACATAGAGACGTATAATGTGTACGTCAAAACCTTAAAACAAGATCTTTATTAGTACACCAAATCAATTATTTTATTATTTTATTAATAATTAACTAATCAATTTTTAGCTTTGGGACTTTGTAAAAATAATGACGGAAATAATATTCAAAAACAATAATTTAGGTCTATACATCAAGACAAAAGATATTTTACCATACGTCACTGTGTAATTACTGACCATACACCACTATGTAACACCACACACAGAAAAATGTTTACATAATTATGTTAAAAATAGAACGCCATAAATATTATGTAAACCTTTCACACAGTATATGTGTACAAATTACACAAGTTATGTAAACATAACTTGTGTATTTTGTGCACAATTTAGTTGTGTACACAATACACAAGTTTTATTTACATAACTTGTGTATTTTGTACACAAATACTGTGTGAAAGGTTTACATAATAATTATGGAGTTCTATTTTTAACATAATTATGTAAACATTTTTCTGTGTGCACCGACGATTTTAGCGCAGTAAAAAGGCTTTTTCTTAATATTATACTCCAAAATAAGAACACTTACTGGCCAATCAATCAAATCCAATGCTTGATTTGTTTGCCATGATGTTACGTATTTTGTAGCTTATTTATCATGTTTATTCTGTTATAATTACAGGGTGAGTCAAACAACTCTGTAATAGTGGAACGAAGCCATCTTATTTATTAAACCAAGTTGAACGTTGATACTTTCTATTTAGACGTTGCAAGAATGACATATGATAATCGCATTTTTCATTTGTCATCGGTGGACTTATATACTAAACAGCCCTATTCACGCGCACGAATATTTATTTTCAATTCAATTGAAAATTGACTCTGCATTATTTCAATCTTCACGTTTGAATAACCTGCTATCAAACATTGCAATAATTTCACATTAATATTCAAATTTAGAACATCATAAACCTGTCAGAGCATAGGTAAGGTGAATTGATTATATAACTCTCATTGTATCAAGAAACGGTGCATTACATTCCAATTATATCATTTCAAGTTTGTAAATTTCGATGAGAGACTTATTTGCGCTCTAATGCATTTATATTTTGTATCATTGATAGATGCCTCGGTAAAAAGTTCACCAGAGGTAAACGAAAAATGTAATTTGTTCATATGTTACTAAAACATGCTGTTCTTATGGATTAAAAAGGTACAATATTAATTTTGGTTTTCAAATTAATATAGTGCACAATTATTTCTTTCCACTATTGCAGATTTTCATGACTTTTGAAGGACTATCATGTACATATTTGTATTTGTATTGTATATACTATCAATTGTATGCAGTTAAGATCTGGTAGATTTTCCGTTGGATCATTGTCTGGCAAATGTGAGTTTGAATCCGATTGCTAGGCCTTGGGCTGGAAATGTCTCATTCTTGGTGGTTACTGGATCTGCTGGCCAGAGACAATGGCCAGCTCTGGATATTGATGTCTCCGGTGCACAGCTGGATTGGATCTAAACTTATGGCCCGCTATTATGGCTCGCCAGAGGCCGGGCCATAGGCCCATCGTCATTTGTATGGTCGGTTGTTTATTTAGCCATCATGGGGAGTAAAGACGTGCATTAATCCCTTCCCTTGTCTGGATAATACACATTATATATACCCAATCCCTCAAGTCTGTCTGAATATGTTGATAAAATGAAATATTTAAATTAATCCAAACTGTCGTCAACCAGCCATACTTTCAAAATAAGATAAAGACACGCATACCGATCACAAGCCAGCCCCCAATTGAAAACCCTATTTAAACGCATGGTCCGGAGTAGCTGACAATTAATCCTGTACACCAGTTACTTTTATATCACGTCGATAGCAAGGTCAACATGGTCAAGACAATCTCAAAGGCTGGTACACCCCACGCATCCATATCCGCTTGCAAGTGTATCTTATATTTGGCAAACCATAAATACTGGGCCAACTGATTTTATTTCATTGATCACAAATAAACTGCCTTATTTGATTGCCTTATGTCCACGAAGCATAAGGCAATTAGATTAAAGTGGTAAATCTAAATTCCACAAGTAGAATACACTTTTAATTCCGTGGGTGTTCCCTGAACATAAGTAAATCTAAAATGGCTTGCCATTTGATGAATTGAAGCAATAGTTGCAGCGTATGGATCAAACTCGCTAGTCATAAGGGTCGCTAGTCATAGGGTCACTAGTCATAAGGGTCGCTAGTCATAAGGGTCGCTAGTCATAAGGGTCACTAGTCATAAGGGTCGCTAGTCATAAACCCTAACCCTAACCCTAACCATACCTAACCCTAACCATAACCATAACCATACCCTAACCCTAACCCTAACTCTATACCTATAACCCTAAACCTACCCTAACCCTACCCTAAACCTAACCCTAAGATACTTTTATGACTAGCGCACTCGTGGTATAGGAAAATACACGTTATGACTAGCGACCCTTATGACTAGCGGGTGGACCCCGCAGCGTAAAGTATTTTAGTACTACGAGTACGATATTAAAGGTGTAAACATAACGGCAGCTCACATTGTTCATATCATGTCACAGGTGCAATTAGCACGAGTTGTGGCATATGACTTGCTGTATATGCACCACATCATTATAGCATATCCTCTAGCATGCCCGCAAATAACACACATCGACCCCACAAATGACCATGTGACCTGTCTTTCTTAATGTAAATGCATGTACGGTCAATAGTTGAGGCACATGTGAATTGGCTTTGTTTCAATGATACCTTCACGTAATTGAGGCTTATGTCGCCGCTATAGATCCTATGTGAGCATACGTTTTGTTGTTGTACTGAATTACATGGATGTTTTGAATGCAAGAAGATCATATGCGAACTTTCACATTATTGCACCTTTACGCACTTAGGATCGTCTTGCATTCAAATAATTCGCGAAGGTGGATAATGGCGGCGATGTTTAACTACTTATTAATGATTCCTATATGTAAGTTTTAAGAGCTTTCAGGTCAGGCTAATGTTTAACTGGTTTAATTCATTCATTATGACGTAGCTTCTCGGGTGTAACTGCGAAATGAGTACGCGTGAGTCTAGAGTAAACATATTTTCTTTACGGTATTGGCCCGTCCAACAAATGTCTATACAACTGAATTGAGACCAATGACAATGTTGCCAAATCTGAAAAGAACCATCAATACCATTTTCTTTGAACATTGTAGAATGAGTGATGCCAACAACTCATTCTTGTAATACTGCTAGAAGTGCAGGATGGCAACACTCTGGAATTCAGCGAGCCATTATCGCAGGTCTTATTAAAACCAATTTGGCTATTTTAATAAACTCATGGTTAATCACAAAAACAACAATGATGGTTAACTTAACAATAGCCAAAAGTATTGGGGTTTTTTTACGCCTGAGTACAAAACCAATGTTATATTTTTATAAAATGTGTGTATTCACTTTATAATAAACCAGATAAAAATAACCTCTGTGTATATAATTATGGATTTAAGGAAACACTGCAAAAGTAGTACGCATGGCTCTTACGTATAAGTGACGTAAGACTTATACGAGAATCAACCAAGTAATATTTGCATCATAGTAGAAACCGAGACAAATGCTGTTATTTCTATGTTATCATGGAAATATCTGCATCGATGTCTGTACGTATTTGATGCAAAATTATTACGTTGGCGACTATTAGTCTTATATAACGTACAAGTCACTTATAGCTTTGAGTCAAACGTACTATTTGCAATGCTTCCGAAATGTGAGTGTTTGATATCTAGGACTAATATTGAAGGAATGCATTGCTCTTAAAGGAAGGGTCCCGCAAGCACAACATTGAGCATTATTTGTTAGAAAAATAATTATCGAGCCGAAGTTACGTAATTATATAAAACAAAACACCGTACTAGTCACAAAAATGAATAAAAACTGCCATCACTCAACATGCACTTTTTAAAATTCGCGGCGATTGAAAGTCCCGGTGTCGATGACGTCATGGGTATCGGTGCTCAAATTTGCGCATGTGCATTGTACAACTATGACATCATCGACACTGGGACTTTCGATCGCCGCGAATTTTAAAAAGGGCATGTTGAGAGATTGCGGTTTTTATTTGTTTTTGTCATAAGTGTGGTGTTTTCTTCTATATAACTACAAAAGTTGGGCTCGATAGTTCTATTTCTAACATATAATGCACACTTTTATGCTTGCGGGACACCTCCTTTAATATTGTCACTGTATACAACATAATACAGTCAACAC
Source organism: Ophiura sarsii (assembly GCA_035610835.1). Classification (NCBI taxonomy): domain Eukaryota; kingdom Metazoa; phylum Echinodermata; class Ophiuroidea; order Amphilepidida; family Ophiuridae; genus Ophiura; species Ophiura sarsii. Next base: position 18,497,559 of record CM069441.1, read on the forward strand.
AATAAAGTAACTGACTAGGTAATACATGTACTGAAAATCATACTTGACATTACATTTGGAATCGTAACTTCCTCAATATTCAACCATTCTTAACGTGCAATATCTCATATTAAAGAAGAGAAATGTTGCTACAACTTTATAATTTAATATGTCTATGTAGGAGTCATACTCTTAGAGTTATCAACACATGTATTACCTGGTCAGTTACTTCTAGTGTTGACTGTAGTCAACTATCATTGTGTTAGTTAATATTTGAATTTCTAAAGCTAAATCTGTGTAAAACAATACAACTTTTCATGCGAGGAGAAGGTCTTAAAAGTGAAAATGTTGATTGCAACTACAGCAATGCTTCAATGTATTCTCAAACTAAGTGTCTGTTATTAGTCAATGCGAATACTATTCACGAAAATAGGAGCACTGCGTGCCTACTGTATAATTGCTATGTAAATTGATGTATTTATCTGATAAAAGGTCATTTAATGGATTGTAAAAATTACTATGATGAAAAAGACAAAACAATCTTTAAATTTTAAATAAATCTGGTTTCCTAATTTCTGTTTATAACTGTTTAAATCAATCTAAATAAATAAATGGTCGTTACAGAGTTTTTGAAGTATGGTAAGGATAATTTATGTACAGTATTACCATAAATATAAATATAAAAATTCACGTACTAAATATGTTGGTGAGATCGGAAATTAATCTTGATTGAGTACTTCCGATATCAAGTTCAAAGGGGGGAACATATGTTTGAACTTCTAGTACTCTCCTTTGTATATTATTTAGTAATACCGATATAAATGTACACTGTGTTAATGACCCCTGACTAGAAAGGCTAGGAAGTTCAAGGCAACGAACACAAATGAACAGAAACGGGTCAGTTCTTTAAGGCAAATAAAAAAAAGAAAAAAAGAAAAGGTACAGAAAATATAAGCAACCTGTGACAAACATACCTAAAGGGATTAGAAGCTTTATTTATACCTACTATGTGCAGCGATCCAGGTCTAACATGGCATTGTTATACAGTCATCAAAAAAAGTAACTATACAGGTAATAAATGGGCTTCTAACTCTTAAAATATATATCCTACCTATAAATATTAAATTATAAAGTTGTTGAAAAATGTGTCACTTCATTTCCACATTTTTATTTTCTACACGCGGACCAATCTACGGGTACCTTATTGATTACCGGTAACTGTAATTGGGGGATGCATGCTCAGGTTAGACAGTCGGCCGCATTGTTCCGATGGATCAATACGCCACACACACGCTACCTGTCATTCTCTTCCCGGTGTTGAAATGTAAAATGTGAATTTGAAATTGTGACTTTACCTTACATTTTGGATTGTCGCTTCTTAAATATTCAACCGAAAAAAAGATAAATTTCTCAACAACTTTATGATTTAATATTTCTAGGTAGGATATATATTTTTAGAGTTAAAAGTACATTTATTACCTGTATAGTTACTTTTTTATGACTGTAGTTGATCATGGCCAATTCATTATCATCAGTCAGTTTAATTTGTAGCACGACCTCATTATGTGAGTTACAGCGCTGTTTCAAATCTAGCGTTACCCACACGTGTATTACGATTTTCTAAATAACATGAACACACTGTAGTATTGGATGGTTATACAGAGAGACATACGACATAAAGACTGTGATAGATTTCTAAAATAATTATGCATTTATATTCCTAGACCTATGGCATTTCAGAAGAAGTATGTCAATTAAAACCTACTAGTAACCTGTTTCCACACATAAACAATGTAAACACTGCACAAAAAGAAAGTATCCACCTGTGTTTAATTCTTAGGACCCTAAATAAATTCAACAAGTGGGAAAGAATAGGAATTTTCTCTCGTGCATTTTTTTCCACCTCATTTGTCACAATAGCACCAATATTGATGAGGCACTGGCCATTTGAATAACAAAGTAATGCAGTGTCCATTGTTGCACTTAACCGTATACCCACTATAATAGAGCATAAACAATCAGTAAATCTAAAGTGTACCTATTCTTTATCTCTCTCCATGTAAAGACAATCATAATCCGTCAATTGTTTCCAACACCTCTCTGTATATACTAGTGTGAGACTCATCCTTTACAATGACCAGGATCATTCATGATGTTTGTAAAATGTTAGCAAACACCTGTCTCTCCATTCCCGTGCAACCTCCTTCTAACTCCCAATCGACGAGTAACTTCAATTACTTTTCATTGAGAGAAAGAAGCAGTACATTTACTGTTTTGTTAACGCTCTGTTCACGGGTATAGGGTTAAGTGCAACAATGAATACTGCATATTTATTTATTCAAATGCACTTTACCCTAAAACCTTTGAAAAGAGCGTAAACAAAAAAGTAAATATAAAGTGTACCACTTCTTTCTCTCCATGAACAATTTCTAGAGTTTCTGTAACTGAAGTTCATGCTCTTCGATTTGGAGTTACAAGGAAGGTTGCACGGAATTGAAGAGATTGGTGTGCGGGCTTACAAACATCATGAATGATACTGGTCATTGTAAAGGATGAGTCTGACACCAGTTATGTAGATACAGGTGTTATTGTCTTTTCATGGAGAGAAAGAAGAGGTACACTTAATTTTTTTTTGTTAACGCTCTTTTTATGGGTATAGGGTTATTAAGTGCAACAATGTAAACTGTCGGGTCCTAAGAATTAAACACATGGCGCACATTCAATGTTCGTGGTTTGTGTTAAGATTTAATATGAATTATAACACACATGTCTCTGGATGTGATTCAGCTGATGAACCTATTTTTTTACGAATAAAAATATCAAATTTGAGATATTCCCAAAGGATCTGGCTGGAGTGGTTTAAGACCAAATGGCAAGCATATACCTTTTGTGGATTTAAAAAAAAAGTTACCACGTCTATGATAATATACAAAGACACCGATTTAGACGCATAGTTGAGTCCAAATTACCCTAAGTGTATCGTAGTTCAGATTACAAATCTCTTGATTACGAACAGAATCTTATCTCAAAATGGACTTTGAAAATTCCAATTTACTAAGGTTGTTAAGTTTTCCTCACTCGATGGTCTATGCCGCGCCGAACTCCGGTTTGCGATGTATCTATGAGCGTTTTTCTGCTGGAGAAGAAACCGTTAATAAACGCTAAGTTTTCCCAGTAGAAACAGGCAGAACCCGGCAATAATCGGTATTTTTTGTAATCCCAAAAACCTTCACAAACCAGGTTTGGAACCGGCAATAATCGGATCGGCAATAAACCCAATAGAAACAGAAAGGCGATTCTTAGCGGTTTGCGCCGGGAGCCGTGTCACGCTGGGTTATACACATTATTGTGAAGCAATCTTGTTCAGGTGCGGTGGCATTGTTTAGTATCACAAAAGGTCAAATGTCGTGGCCCCATCGACTAGGATCGATAAACTTAGCGGTAAGTTTTTGCGATTAAAAACTGACCGATTGAAACTTAGAGCATGTTTCTGCTGGGGAAGAAACCGCTAATTTTGTACAAAATTCCTTGTGAGAGATATCTGCATTTACCAAAAAGTAATGAGATACGATATTTGTTCCAGGGAATCACTGTCATGACTGTGAAAGTGTAATTAAAGCCAGCAATGTTGTAATAAAACAACATAGGGTATATTGGTATTACCATTAATTATGAGGCTTAAATTATTTACTGCATAATTAATTTGAATAAGTTTGGTAATCATTGTGGTGCTATGTGTTTATATATATCCGGCAGAATTGTGTCATATATGTCAAATATGAAATAAGACAACAATATATGTTAAGGTCTCATGAACTCATAAAAGTTATGATAGTCTCACAAATCCTAGTATACAATGCGTTATACATACAGCAACATTATAGTACTTTGGCAAAAATAATATGTCAGTTATGTCAAAACCGCAACACTTTTTTTCAGAAAAATAGGATATTAAACTAATTGGGTTTAAGATTAGTGGCTATCAGTGCACGCGCTACGCGCGGGTTCTCGCTAGCTCGAAACTAACAATTATAACATCCCAAGAATTTTCCCGTTACTTACCTTAGATTAACGTTGGAAAAGGTGTACTTCAGGTCCCAGATTCAGGATTCGATACTAGTACAAAATCAGTGTTCCAGTATCGGCCGATACTGGCACATATAAAATGTTCCAGTTACGGGCGATACTTGAACATAATTATGTACCAGTATCTCACCGGTATCACGTGTACCGGTATCGCCCGATACTGGAACATAAAAACGTTCCGATTTCGCTCGATACTGGACCACAATTTAGTGTTCCCGTATCGACCGATACTGGCAACTTTTGTGTTCCAGTATTGAACGATGCTGGTTTACCCCATTACCAGCATCTGGGCCCTTAAGTTCACTTTTTCCTTATTGTTCTGATGGTTCTTTGGTATGCAGGATAGGATAAACGATGTAAATTATGATTTCAGGTCGTCTACTTATTAGCAGGATATCTGTTTTGTTGGGTGATATGTGATTTGCTGTAAGGGTATAGTGCTCGCCAAAAGGTGTTGCGTTTTTGTGTGGATACACCCTGTATCGTCTTGAATTTTATAGTATATGTTAGACACATCATTACCCTCATTTATAAACCACAAACCTGGTAACAACTCGATATTTGGATTTTTTTTAGCGAACATTATAGTTCTGGCCTATAATATTTCACTGTACGAAAAATACAATGGGCATCTTGAAGTCGGCTATGTTTACGTCGTCATTGAGACGTCATGCGTGGAATATTTGTACTTGAGACCACTAGCTATGGTATCAACATAAGCATACTCTGCATCTCTGTTTGGATTTGATTAGGGCAGGGACATGACCCTGATTAGGGGAGCTGTTAACACAATCACCTTGTTTAAACTACACTCTTAGAAGGTCAGGATCAAATATGAGACGAAAAGGATCAATTTTGATCCAGAAGCGGAATCCATCCAGCGAAATGGGATCAAATATTTCTGTCAAATGATACTGAAACGGATCAAAATAATGATCCTTAATCGGATGTACCTGTAGCTTATGATCCTACTCCAGGATCAAACTGAATCAAAGAAAAAGTGAAAACATAGGGGGTCATCGGGTGACAGATTGTAAAAACAAGCATGCATGCAAGGGTCTTTCGGTGACACCGGGCCAAAAAAAGGGGGGTATTTTTGATGGAGCCTGGTGTGAAACCTAATATTGATTGAGTGCCCCCACCCCCGGGTGCACACTGCAGACTATATATCGAGTGCAGTAAGCTTACTACATCGTGTAGGCCTAGTACATCGCAGTGATCGTGACATTTTGTGAGGAGCATTTTGACCGAAAATCGTACTGATGGCACTGGTCAGGTACAAGAAATTTGTTCACAAGAATAGAGCATGTTCAAACATAAAAAAATAAAACTACTTTACCGACAAAATCATGTAACATTTTACAGATTAGACTGGATAACTTACCGCGGTATTTCACCCTTGTTTCAACTGTGGCGACCGAATTCAAAAGATCGTCTGCTTGTCGTCTATCGGTTTGCGAAAGAGTGACGTCAGTCACTCATTGACCAATGAACTGTTTCATCGAATTGATTCGGAAATCAGATCAAAGTTGATCAAGGTGAATTTGATCCGTTTGTTGATATCTATCTGGAAACGGATCAAAACGATCCGAAAACGGATCAAAACGATCCGAAAATGATCCTTAAAGGATCAAAACAAAGTGAGCCGGAAATCTACTCATGTATTTGATCCTGACCTTCTAAGAGTGTATCATTTAAAAATACATTTTGACAACATTACATTGGAAAAACACTATACCGTACACTACTTCAGCACTACAATACAAACGTGTACAAATGTAATTAGTGTACTTAGGTCCCAATCCTGCTCCCAGTCAGTGGCGTAGCTCAGGGGTGGGGGGCAGGGGGGGGGGGGTAAATGCCCCCCCCCCCCCCCTGACGAAAAAAACCAATTTGGGCCCCCGCCCCCACCCCCCTAAAAAAAATAAAGGGGGTGAGAAAAAAAGGAAATAGGAAAAATGTGAGAAAAAAGATCGAGCTTATTAGCCAAATAGAAGGAAAAATTGTACATGTAGTACATTTATTGTGCGATTTTTTTTTGACTGTGCGATATTTTTTTGACTGTTCGAATTTTTTTGACCTCAATACCCCATAATTTATAGAACAAAAGATGTAAATCAGTGGCATAAACATCCAGGAGTGGGAATTTAGTCTTCCCCGTGCACGCTTGACCGTAACAACACAATTAAGGGACATTAATTAGTGTCCCATCTCCACCCTCCAAAAAATGCTGAACTTCTCAAAAACAAAACAAAATTAACCGCCCATGCAGGTTCACTCAGCGAACCCAAAATATTAACCGCCCAGGTTTACTCATCTATCCAAAAGCCACTGTGTCAGTATCATCTTTTCGAATGTTATTGGTCGTTCGTCCAATTCGCTTGATCACGTAACCCAGTACGTATAATTTAACCTTGAATATTCGTTAACGAGCCCATGCCCGGCATCGTCTGGGCGCGGAGACGTTGATGATAAGGATACTTTTCGAAGGGAAAGATAGCCAAGATGGGAATGTACAAGGCTGTCTTGTAGCGATTTTCTAAAGACTGTATACACGAAGGCACATCAATTCTCGCGTGATTTCTGTTTATCAGAGCGGCAGCGGGAAAAACCGTCGTGTACGAGATATACTATAGAATCTGGCACAAGGCTCATACCGCCGAGTGCACCAATGGGGACCAATGGCGAGTAGTTGAAAAATAGCGCTACTACCTCGTTAGAAACTGAGGCGTAACCCAACATTTTGAGAGCACCAAACAGGGTTAGCACCAAACAGGGTAAGCTACTAGGATAGTAACTTTTGAGTAATTTACGCTAAATCTTATACCTGACCGGACCCAAGAGAAAGTTGGGGCATAACGTTGTTATATGCCACAAGTAAATTGATTCTAGCAGTGGCGTAAATTTGTTGTGGACATTGGAGAGGTGATTCGCTGATGCGGCAGGACCATTTGCGCTTGCATGCACAGGGAGTGTCTATCTGAGGTGGGATTTGACCCTCTTCATAAGCTTAAAGATTTTGTGTTTTTGAAACTCCATTCATGCAATTTGGTGAATACTTTTAGTCAAAATTTAGATCAACTCCTTTTGCCCATTCAAACACTAAGCACACCGATTTTTGGTCCTATTAAGGAGGTAGACAGATGAATGGCTAAATAGATGAATAAATGACTAAATGAATGACTAAATAAATAAATACATCAATACAAATTGTGAAATCTTATAGAGGGCGCTAACACTGTTTTACCGCCACATAGCCTTGATGAAAGGCTATCCTGATATTGGGGGATAGGACTCTTCAGTGGCGTGTGAAATTGAATTGAACTTATGCAATCTAGGAACATTCACTGGCCCAGATACTCGATTTTCAAATTGATTCTTTAATTTTATTTTCACCTATTAGGCCTCTCACGAGATATCCTAAAAGGGTGTTTCCCCTTCTGGTGTACCGGCGTCGGGTTCGGGGACCAATTAGACCCCATGATGATTTTTAATTAAAGATGCTTTATCCCGACCCTTTTGCAAGCATTTAGCGGTGGATATAAACAGAGCTATTCGCCAGCATATCATTACACTTATAGCTTTTTGGACGTTGTGTGTAACTTCTTTCTTTCTTTTTTTTTGGGGGGGGGGGGGGGGGGGGAGTGCTGGATTGTTGTTAACATAGGATCTGGTAAGCTTAGATCAAGAATGGGCAAACATTTTCGGACTGGAAGCCTATACCTGAACTAAATGTCCATAGTAAATATGAAGCTAATATTTTATTTTTATTATACTACATGAAATGGAACAACATGCTTTATAATTTAGCCAACAGCGTCCCAAAATTACATGTCTAAACATTTTCCTGGTTCCAAACTCTTGAATACCAGCAAATTACAACTGCTTATTTTCAATGGAGATTTTTAATCCTACTGTATTGCTTTCGCCTATGATCAATGGGTGGTCATAACCGACTGCACATATGAGATTGTCATTTCATTTCGGAGGATGGGGGCATCAGGGTGGAAAGCCTGGCAGGGAATGCCCCGGCTCCCTCAGCTTAGCCTCGACCCGAGGCAGCTGGGCTCTGGGAATGGGATATACTTTTTATTTGTTCAAATGTCTCCTCGGTTTTTTCTCTCTTTCCCCTCTTTTTATTCCATTTTTAATACCCGACTTTTTGTTGGTTGACCTCCTACCTCTGTTGTGGTTAGATTGTTATGCAATGGCGATCGAGTAATTTCAGGCATTTTTGAACATGCGGTAATATCGGAAAAGTGATGTTTGCTCTAAAAGAGTTGCATATCTAAAAAATAAAGCCTGGTGCGTGGTAAGTATGGCCTATATTTAAAATATAATGTTCGTTTTTTGTTGGGGACGCACCCAAGTAAAGTGACGGACATTGACACACCCCTTCGTCAATTTTGTGACGGACCAAAGCTTGCTATTAACGTACCCTCTGTTGTGGTTAGATTGTTATGCACTGCGTGGTGTAGCGCATTACTGATCCCCTATCTTATCTGTGACAATACTCTCTCAATGAAAGGTGTTGTGGTCTTCTGTAGGTTCCTTGTTTTTCCGCCCATTGACGATAGAAGGTAAGTTTTGCACACTTGCAATGGCGATCGAGTAATTTCAGGCATTTTTGAACATGCGGTAATATCGGAAAAGTGATGTTTGCTCTAAAAGAGTTGCATACCAAAAAAATAAAGCCTGGTGCGTGGTAAGTATGGCCTATATTTAAAATATAATGTTCGTTTTTTGTTTTTTGTTGGGGACGCACCCAAGTAAAGTGACGGACATTGACGCACCCCTTCGTCAATTGTGTGACGGACCAAAGCTTGCTACTAACGTACCCTCCGTCAAGAATGTGGTGGTAAATGACGCACCCATGACGCACCTCTCATGGAGGTCGTATTGTGCACCTTACCAAAAAGTGTATCGGCAAACAATACGATATTGCAAAATTGACTATGATAATAATGACAAAAAAATCTTTAAATTCTGTTTTCATATTTTATTTCTGGTTTTGAATGTTTAAAGAATCGATTCCATTTCTATAACAATATTATTAGACTATGAATAAATGGCCGTCATACAGTTTTTGAATTACGGTAAGGATTGTTTAAATGATATGACGATTGAGTACTGTCGATATCTAGTTCAAAGGTAGTCCGCTGCATTGGTAAGATTCGTAAATACCTCACCAAAGAAGCAACTCAACTCATCGTTCACTCACTTGTAACATCTCGCTTGGACATGTGTAATTCACTTCTTTATGGAATACCTGGTAATCAACTTCAACGTCTGCAACGTGCCCAAAATACAGCCGCACGTCTCATAACTCTCACCAAGAAACGCTCTCACATCACCCCTGTACTCATTGACTTGCACTGGTTACCAATAAAACAACGCATTGACTACAAGATTCTTGTTATTGTTTTCAAATCACTCCATGGATTAGCACCATCATATTTAGCGGACCTTCTTCACGATTACGCACCTCATCGCACAGGACTACGTTCCGCAAATCGTCAATTCATCTGTGAATCTAGATCAAATAACTCTTTCGGTGATCGTGCATTTGCAACATGTGCTCCAAAACTGTGGAACAATCTTCCCATACATGTCATGAACTCCTGTAGCTTATCATCGTTTAAGACCGCTCTAAAAACTCACTTATTCAAAATTGCTTTTGCCAATAACTTGTAATGTTGTATATCACATGCATGTGTGTTGTATAATTGTAGTAGTATATTATTATGTTTCTGCATTTGTATTGCTTTTTATCATGTTCTCTGTTGTCTGTAGCGCAGTGAGCGGCTTTGTTTGACGGATACTTGCGCTTTATAAGTTTCCATTATTATTATTATTATTATTATTAGACCCTTTCATGTACCGATAGAGGGCTCACTCACTGTGACCGCTACCCATCAGACTGCTCCCTGGGTACCGCGCCATTTTGCGATATTTTGCGAAACGATCGTGGTTAACGTGATACGTATCGTTGAAAAAATAATTTACACCGTTTTAACGAAATGCACTGTGGGATTGTGTTACCAGCCTAAAATCAAATAGGTCGCAAACTTGATTATAATTGTATATTACTAGCCTATCTATAACAAGCTAAAAGTGACATCTCTGAATGTATAAACAAAGTGTGCAAAGGAGAAATTGTTGGGCACACTGGTAAAATGGTTTTACAACAGGTTTTGCTATCATTATCAATCTGAACTCAAGTTAAATCACTTATTTATCGAGCAATAATATAATTATTTACGCATTTTAATTGTTTATATAGATACAAAGTTAAATAAATCAAGAGTTAAATGATAGATAAATAAATAAAAAGAAAACTATAAACGCATGGGCGGCCTTTATAATTCATAAAAATTGACATAACAATGATGTTACATTAAAATCCACCATCAAGTTTAAAAAATAGAAAAATAAAATGAAAACAAGGATTATTCGCGAATCGAACCCGTGATTGCCGATTACCAACCACACGGCCAACGTATGCACGCCACAGAGATCGACGATGATAGTTTTATTGATTATCCATATCCATTTATTTATAACGAACGGATTTTTATTGTGCCATTTTTGCCAAATTTGTGTGTTTCTCTCGCACAAAATGTGTTTGTAATGTTATAATACTCCTTATTTTTGAAAGAACGGTAAAAACGTTGACATTTTCGAACACAAAAAACGGCGTCATTTATACGGTCCAAAATCATTGGGTAGCGGTATGGTGTAGAAGTCCCAAGTATGCAAATGAGCTCACTGAATACAATGTCATGTTCCACCACACATCTACCCAGTACTCAACAACGGAATAAATATCCTTATCCTCATTTGCATACTTAGGACTTATACACCATACCCTTACCCAATCACTGCTCGACTGAACCATACGATGTGTCGTGACAGATGACGTGACGTGTTGCATTATTCATGTTACAATCTATACACAGCGAACATGCACTGGGGTCATGGGTTAATGCGCTGTGTATAAATTCTACATTCCCGGCAGACATTCTGTTCAAAGGCACAAAAAGTGGACTTGTTTAAAGCATTTTTTAGCATATATTTTGCACGTAAATCCAATACAAGAGTTCTGAAAATCGACAGAAATATGACGTCATAACCATTGCTTCGGGACAAAATGACGCGGCCCCCCCCCCCTAACTGATCCCCATCATCCGATCTTACCCAGGAGAGAAAGGGTCTACTTATATTGGATACGACCTCCGTATACCGTGTTACACTGCGCTACATCCAGCAGGGGATCACAATTGACCAATGAGAGGCACGATAAATACGAAGTATATGAATATTTATATACGTCTTCCTCTAATTTTGAGATAATTCCAATTGGCTATGGATAGCCACCGTTCGGTCTAAAATTGCAGCTTTAGGAATAAGCCTTGACATTGGTCCTCACCCAAAATATTTTCCTCTTAGCTACATTTCCGCATATGTGAATATTTCCATGCTATTTAGGACAAGGACAGATAATTTGATCGTTGTTTACGATAAACTATAAACTCTTACACAGATACAGATATATCACCTTCACGTGTTTCTAAATGTACAGGCGTCAATTTCAATAATAGCGCGTTATAAAGGGGTGTGATACTATCGTGACATGAATTATGCATCAAAAGCATCGACCTTGTGCTTAAAGCACAGATATGCCGTAGATCGAATGTGAGTAGACCTTGTATTGGGCGGTTCTGGATGGGAGCGGTTTTCGGCAAGGCGAAGTACCAGAGTGTGTTGTTCGATTGTGTGACAGTGAAATTCCACAAGGTCTATAAAGTCGACTAGTTCAAAAGGGGGAAATATTTTTACTGTGAAATAAACGTACATTGTGTAAATGGTAAAGACCTCTGACTAGAAATACTAAGGCAAAGAGAAGCCACTGATCCATACCCGTTAAAATGTTTCCCGTCATATTCGTGGACTTTTACACCAAATGGCAAATAACCTTTCGTGGAACATACCGCGTTAAGAAGAATAATACACAAATACACGGTACCGTATTGGACACATTAAACCCTTAGGTCCACTCTAAACAATCTGATCCTTTGGGAATATATATTTGAGATTGCTCCATCTTAACACTATTTCATCAGCCATCAAATGAAATAGTCTCACACTGTTTTAAAAGTGGTCACTACAAAGCCTTGATGACAGGCTACAAATGAACAGGTGCAAGCTAGTTTCACCAGGGTGAACTATTGAAAGTGGACCTATGCCTTTAAGGAGTAAAACATGTCCACAAGTTAAGTGGCTACGCTTACAATTGGTTAAACAACGGCGTATTTAAACACGGTTTTAAAGCTAAACACGCGTTTAACTTTGACCTTTTATTGCGTTTATTTAAACGACGTGTTTAAAAACACGTCGTTTAAATAAACGCAATTCTCGAACATTTGTTTAACTTAAACACGCGTCTAACTAAAGTGTCTAATTTTAAACATAGGTAGGGGGGTAATTTAAAGCGCGTTTAAATTAATCTCATTCACCAAATGAACAGGTGTAAGCTATTTCACCCTCCCTGGGTGAACTATTCAAAGTGGACATATGCCTTTAAGGGGGAATTAGGGGTTGAGAGCACATTTTACTAAAACTAATTTTTCTCCCATATTAATGGAACTGTTAATGTTAATTGGGTATGTACTTAAACCTTAAGTGTGTGTTGTAGAATAAATAAATATCGCTACTTGGTCGGTCATGTGACTCGTTGCCATGGAAACGGCGGCCATCTTGGATCATCTTATTTACTACGAGGACACCTTGCGCGCAAGATATCTCAAAAACTAATTATTGTAGAGTATTGGCACAAAGAGCAAATGCAAGCTGATTAATAAGGCTATAGAATGAACTAGGATCTAAGCAATTGGACACTATTACCTAGGGTAAGTATTTGATTTTGTGTTCACCAGAAAAGTTAATAATTATCTTTTTGACTAAGATGTAAACAAATATGTTCTCATAGGGTTAGTCTACATTTTGATTCATTTTAAAGCTTATCTTATTAACAGTATTCTGGCCAAATTTGAAGGTCCTAGCCCCTTTAGTTTTCCAGATATCCTGCGCGCACGGTCGCAAAATGGTCGAAATTAGTTACGGAGATATCGTCAGTTAAAAGTCGGGTCATTAGTAAATACGAATAATGAATAGTCATTATAGGTAAATAATCGTGGAAGTTTGCATTACGAGGCGTTCCATGTTTTAACTTATTAATACCAGACGGTGGACGTGTCAGACGACGGACGATACACATTTCTCAACTCTAAAATTCGTATTGGTTTAATGCTTAATCACAAACTTCATTTAAAATATTTCAAAAGAACCACATGTCAAGTTAAAAATATAATATGAACCCAAAACAGTGAACTCCAGTGTAAAACCATTTTTTAACACCCATAATAATATTGATAAACGTCTTTTATAAATCGCATGATTCGGCTAATGTTCGGTCGTTGCCGCCGCTGGCGGCCCTATTGTAGCCGATGGCGGCAGTTCAAATCTCGGTGCTTGTGTTGCCTTTACAGCCGTTGTTGCCAATTTCGGTGGTTGTGTTGTCGTTACAGCCGCTGAAAAAAAAATTCCATTTCAAAAATTAAAAGAAGTAGTCGCAAGATACACATAGATGTTAATTTTCAGATAATCTTACTCCAAACCCCGAACCGTCTGCACACGTACACGCATAGGCCTACTATCCTCAAACAAATGCTCTGAAGGTAGTCGATCCTAAATTATTGGATTAAGTCGGTGGATATGTAGGCTCTTCAATGGCGCGTGAAATTGAAATCAACTATGCTCTCTGGGAATATTCACTAAATATAAATTAAATATTCGATATTCAAATCTTGATGATCCCAAGCTGGTTTCTTCTTTTTTGTTATTCAAGGGAAACCATTTTCGTGATCTTTTAAACTGGATATTGGATATTATTTCCAATGTGTTTTAAAGATGGCGCGCAGATATATTTACGGAGGTGCGATATTGGCTCAAAATGGTAACATTTGACCTTTGACCTTGATTATATCCGTGCGCCAACGAGATCCCAACAATATTTCCTTTTGAATCTGTTATCGGCTCTGAGTTCTTTCATATGAGCTTGTATATTTATAGCCTAGGACATGAAAGCGAATACAAGGGTGTACCCTGACAAAATTGCAACATAATTTTTCTTTTGTATTTATCGTTTCAAAATGCCCTTCCGAACATTATATTAAATATTGGCCTAATTTGAATTTGGGGGAAAATGCTAATTTGCAAAACAATTATACGTTCCTTTAGCCATATTAGTCCGGTATATACAGGGGTTACCCCATCCCAGGACTCCCCCAAACCAACTATTTTTACTTCTTTTCATGGTCCTAAAACATATAAAGGATGTTACCAAAAACAATTTCGTGTTATTCAAGATAGCAAGCAATCAAGGGGTCTACCCGCTAGTCATAAGGGTCGCTAGTCATAACGTGTATTTTCCTATTTCACAAGTGCGCTAGTCATAAAAGTATCTTAGGGTTAGGGTTAGGTTTAGGGTAGAGTTAGGGTAGGTTTAGGGTTAGGTTTAGGCTTAGGGTTAGGGTTAGGGTAGGGTATGGTTAGGGTTAGGGTAGGATTAGGGTTAGGGTTAGGGTTAGGGTTTATGACTATCAACCCTTATGACTAGTGACCCTTATGACTAGCGACCCTGGACTAGCGAGTTTGACCCAATCAGAATGCATGATGAAAGTATAGTTTTAATAATATCCAAGATGGCTGCAAAAAGTTTAAATAACTGAAAAGAAATATTAGTTTATTGCTAGTGCTACGTTAGAAATGACTTAATTATTATACGTAGGCCTATATCTTTGAATCCACCCAGTAAACGTATTTGTATGTGACAAGATATGATTGAATGGTATATACTCCATTTTTACAATGAAATGTAAAGATGGCCATCATAATGACCATTTAATTCAAATTACGTCAATGGTGTTAATCAACAACCAATCATAAGCCAAAATGGTAATTTTCGGAATAGGCCTATGCTAATTAGCATTTTCCCCCCATTGCCGATTTTGGCCGATTTTTGATATATTGTTTGGAATGTGATCTAGAAGAGGTTACAATAAAACCCATTTCTGTTGCAATTTTGCACTGAAGGTAGTCGATCCAGATATTGGTGGATAGGGACTCGTCAATGGCGTGTGAAATATTTGATATTCAACCCCTTCGTAGTGATTGTTCGCCAAAATTTATAACACAAGGCGTATAAAATCCCACAGTGTGTTTAAATACCACCCGTTAATAATAGTACATGTATATTGTATTGCAGCACACTTGTTATTTGATGAAAAATTTAAAATGGTATTTTCTTCAATATTCAAGCCTGCTGCAAAAATAAGACTATACGCTATTTCAAGATCCTGAAATGTATTTTACCTTTCGTTGGTGGCTGGGGTGTCGTAGACTCCTCGCAATCAATGCCATATGCATGTCCACGAGCCCGTTCGCACCTACATCCCGAACGTTCTATTTGAATTGAAATAAATGTACCCAATTATATTATTGTGTATTATTAGTCTAGATTAACAAAAACTAATCAAACGTCATTGCTTTTCCAGTATACTTTCACTTTGACAACAAATACTGTATTACAAAACAATAATAGCTTCTGTGTGCGGACCCTTCCCATCCGAGGAGTTTGTTTATATTTTGTAGTATAAAGGTCTTACCATTAATGGTATAAAAATGCCTAAGCTTCGCTTTATATGATTTGAAAGTTCTTTTGGATGTTTGATGTTTGTGTTTAAATTAAGGAAAAACTACTGAGATTAAAAATACTAAGTTCTGTCATCCTAGTTGCGGAAACAGCATCCACGAGGCAGTTAACAGGTTGCTAGTTGTTTTTGAATTGGGAGCAATTGTTGGATTATTAGGCAGTAATCACAGTAGAACTACATGGTAGGATTCGAACAGGTGTACCTACCCTCAAGAGGCATTGTATATGTACATACATACAATTACAAGGGCAGAATTCATGGTTGACTTGTTGAAGTTCAACTGTTGGAATAAAATATGCAAATTCATTTCGATTATTCAACTCATATATTTGATTGGATGATTAAATGTCAATACATGCGTATTTGTCGTTTCAAGAGAAGTTAGAAAAATTAAATGCACTTGCGTTGAAAAGAATATTAACGGCATAATATGTTGTTGTTTTCCAGAAGCAAACCATTGCACAGCATCAAGAGAAGCACATCATTGAAATATGTTTTATCTTCCTCAATATCATTAACTGTTCTTCTTTGTGTAGTCATATGTTTCTTTTTATGTACTGGGCTATTACATGTTTTATGAAAGGAATCATCCAAAATCATTCCTTTCATTAAAAACATATCACGAGTTGCTAAATTGCTATCAATTGAAAACATCACGTATAATACTGATATACATATGTGCATATGTGGCAATAATGCAGTAAGGAGATCAACATTCGAGCAAGATCCTTGTGAGCATCATCATTTGAGCAAGATCCTTGTAAGCATCAACATTTGAGCAAGATCATCGTATAATATCAACTTTAGAGAGAGATCATTGTAAGCATTAACATTTGAGGAGCAAAACCATTTTAGGCATATCAACAGTTGAGCAAGATCATTGTAAGCATATCCATATTTGAGCAAGATCGTTGTAAGCATATTAACTTTAGAGAGAGATCATTGTAAGCATCAACATTTGAGCAAGACCATTTTAAACATTTCAACAGTTGAGCAAGATCATTGTAAGCATATCAAAACTTTGAGCAAGATTATTGTAAGCATATCAGCATTTAAGCAAGATCATTATGTTTTAAACGCAGTTTAAGTAAAACACGCGTTTAATTATTATTAAATACCATACCGTACATACAATCGCACGCTTAATAAACGACTTTACTGGGAACGATATGCATCGTGTTTAAAAAAGTATTTTTTTAAATGTCCTGTTTAAAAGATAAACTTGCGTGTAATGTTAAGACAAGAGTTTAGTTGGCGACGAGTTTAGGATAAAACCGCGTTTAACATGTTTAATACAATAATACGGCACTGATGTTTTGTTTTTAATGTTGTGATAGTCAACCCTTTGGAAAGAAAGATCAAGAATTTAAACCAAATTTTACCTTTGTTGCGCAAGTAACACCGCAGTCTTAGTAGATATGTGAACGCGTCCTGTCAGTCCGATATTGAATGCTTGGATGTTAAAGTGTGGTGCTTATATATCTTTACGTTTAATAATATTCGGATAATACGATCAATTTATTCGAAATAAATTAGACAAATCAATGCACTTGCGTTGTTGGCGCACTGATTACCAGAATGATATGTTTCCTATTCAAAACAATTCGTGATATGAAAGGAATGATATTTTTTTTGGACGAGTCCCTCTAGGAAATACGGTATCTCATGACTATTCGTTTGCATCGTTTTTAAATTATGTACGGCAACACGTGCTTAGCACACTTTTTGAAAACCATTAATCACCACGTGCAGGCATATAACAGCACTGCCATGAAAAAGCTCTTTAAAAGAATTATATTGAAATACAAGGGACTAATGTATTCCATATATTTTATTGGAATAACGACGCCAATTTATTGTATCTTTACTTATATGCATATGTAGGCATAAGCGGGTGTAGCAGTGATTGTTAGAAGGTCATGCGGCATAAATTGTGGTGGTGCGACATTTTTACACTTTTTAAAATGGCTCGGTTTATATATTTGTAGTAGTATATTGATGATGTTGGTGCCAATGTAATGGAAAGTACATGTATAATAACAAAACTTTTTAATACAAAAGTGGGCTTTATTATTTCAGCTGTATTTGTTTACGAATATTCAATGGCAGTGGCTAGGCAGCCTCTCTCATTAAAACATTGTGAACTCATAGCGTATGAAGGCATGGATGGCGAAGTGAGGACTTTCCAATGAAACTTAGCTCATGCCGGATTATGAAAGCTCGCTTAACACAAAAAACCGTATAGTCTTTCGCACTGTCACGAAAGAACTTATCAAAATCCATAAATAAAACGTCACGCTCGTTCCCAGTATTGATTTGGAAAGATGTGCTTTATTGTCCATCGAACACGTGGGTTCGAGTTTAGGTGTTATTTAAAACTGGTTAAGTGTATGTCTTATATATTGCAAATATATGAATTATCACCTTGGCTTCATTTTTCACCTCTTTTTTTTGTATCCTTTCAGCTACTATTGAATATGATGTTGCTCCAATCAATGAATTTCTAGTACAGCATGTGTCACAGAAAAGACTCCCAACTCAATGCACATGATACAAATCGGTTCACTCATCTTCAGATTTATTAGGTGTCGAAAAACATTCTCTCCTTGGTACTTTTATTTGCATCAAACCAATACCATGCCCAACAATTTTAAAACTGAGAATATACCTAAACTTTGTTAAACCAACATTTTCAAAAAGAATTTAGATCACATTACGGAGATTTGCTCAATTCGATAGAGCCAACAGTGAACGATATTTTGATCATATCAAATAGATCGGAGACCAATTTGTTTTCTATTGCATTTTGTTTCGTTTCAAGCAGAAAACCATTTTATGAAATCACACTTCGTTAGTCACACCTGCTTTTGTGTTTAATGATGAGATAGCGATTAGCAGGCATAGATCCATGAGCTCAAGCCCGTATGAAGTATATTTTGGATGCTGAACATTTGCTTTAGTCTTTAGTCTAAGGTCACGAATTTTCTGCTTTGTAATTGTCGAATTCCGCGTTTTTCCGCTTTGTAAATTTTGCATTTTTCTGTGATGGAATTTCCCCCAAGAAAGCTTAAAATTTACGATCTATAAAACCAAAATAAACACACTTTACAGAAAAACACATCATTTTAGATTTTTAGGCTTACTTTATTATTACTGTAGCGGTAGCCGACCCTCTATATCACCATTGTATTTTAATATTTATATTGTTTTATTCAAGACTATTTATACATTTTGTGTTTTGGACGTTTTTTGTGCATTTTTCCCCCTTCTTTCCATCAAAATGTCGTTTTCCGCGTTTAACCTCAATTCCGCGATTTTCGCGGAAATTCCGCAACGCGGAAAATTCGTGACCTTACTTTAGTCAATACGGCGTGGGGTCCAGGTGGCCGAAGATGTTGGGTTTTAGCGTGTTTGAACACGTTTTGACTATCTGTGGTTAGAATGGCCTAGAAAAGCTCTCCTTGCTATGAATTTGTAGTAAACTTCGACTTGGTTCATGAGCTGATGAACTTTAAGTGTAAATAAACAGGACAGTTTATTTTCCACTCTAAATTCACTCCAAAACCATGATTTTGAAGTGATTAGGAATCGTATCGCTCTGTAAATTGTACTATATTCATGATTTATGATCTGCAAGAAAATCTACTTTCTAAAAAAAAAATCAGAGGGCGCCCCCTGGAAAAGATCACATAATATGCCTTTAAGTGGCCTCCTTTAACGGAATCATCTTGAGCATGGGCTATCCCTTGTAACTGGATTTTTATTTTTAATTCTGGTTCTTCAGGCAATATATATTTTCATGACTTATTAGATCTGGTTCTTATTTTATTTGAAAATAATTGCTTCATGATTTGGAAATGAGTTTACAAAGTTGACAGATACGTTGTAACCGGCATATTGGGTGCAATATTAGTATACTGAAGGAGCACTGGAAAAATGAATAGTGTCAATATATAGGTACATAGGGACACTGAAGTGTATAATGAGGTATGGGAAAAGGGTTGAATGATGGAAATTCAGTTTGTTTGTTTGTTTGTTTGTTTGTTTGTTTGTTTGTTTACACGGTCGGTCCATACAGACACACGCTTGGGTCCTGAAGGGACCAGACTCAAGCAAATTGCTCGGGCCAGGCTTAAAAAGCCTATATAAGCATGCTGGTTGAATTATTATTAAAAACAGCCACTCCCAACAAATGAAGTTAACAATTTTGCTGTCAGCCTTCAGACATGAGAAAAGAATAGTCTTGATCCAATCTCATGTATGCCACAAGGCTGGCAATGTATGTGGCGGGCGAGTGCTGCTGATCATTTCGATGTGATCTACATCGATCGATATGAACAAATCTTGACATTCTATATGATAGACGGCGAAATAAGGTAAATGGTTTCAGATAGTAGTTAGTATACACCTAAGTAGCCTATACCATAGGTGCAAAAAAAATCCCAGATTTCCATGAAAATTAAGGGCGCACTTCATCTCTCAATGCCCCTTTAAACGGTATCTTGATTGCAAACTTACCAACGATTTTGATATTTAACCCGGAAACCTTATAATGAAAGGCAAAAAACACGCAATCATGGAACTAGTGTGGCGACTGTCATGACTGTACCATACAACTGTTTTAGTGACTGGTCTAATAGACCTAACACAATGTTTCGTCTGGTTCCAGTAGAAATAGTAATTTATCACAAGGAACACTTGAATGACATAAAGAAATCACACAAATCTGTGAACATTTTGTCATTTGTAAACAAACTAAAAAGAAATCCTCAAATATTTTGCATGAAAGGTCATCCTTAAGATTATCGCATTCCAAAGTTTGAGTTGCATAACTCTTATGGTTCTTATTTTAGAAGCACAAGGTCTCAACAAAATTGCCCATTGAGTAATACATAAACTGGCGGGTGGTTAACCACCTTTGACAGTAATTCACCACATTTTAGCCTATGATTTCTAAATGGAACATTTCTGGATCCTAAGATTTTACAGACATAATGAGAACAATATGGGGATTCTTCTGATATCAAAATATCTTGATGTGAAATAAAAAAATATCATAGCCCCCAAATGGATTAGAACATACACCTTTAACTGATATCAATATCGCTACAATTTCCAAAATCATCAATTAGAATTACTTTAATTCTCATGGTCGTTACAATAACATATCGTCAGCCTGCTTCGATAATTGCCTAACTCACTTTTCAGGAAAATTGAGTTTTTTGCATAAATCATGACTTCATTACATTATGCACATGCTGTTATAATACCTAAGTCATTGACCAATCAAAAGTGTTGATAAATGAAGAGCTTTGTTGCAAAAGGGCCACCAGACCACTCCAACATGTTACTCATTTTGCATTATTGAATTTGCATTGACAAATCCATGGAATTAATCAAGTTATTGTATGGCTGTGTTCATCTGTTTCTATATGACTTGGATTAGTGCATCCATGCACGCCAATTGAGGCATCAACAATACAAAATGTGTAACAGGTACACAAGTAACAGGTTTCATACTTTTGTTGTTTTCTAAGAACTAGACAAAATGAGTTAGGCAATTATCGAAGCAGGCTGACGATATTTAGCTGATCATTATAGCTATTTACCCAGTACATTTTGTGTTAGGAATTTGATTATGCAAAAAGTGCAAAAGTCGTGGCCCACCGACTAGGATCAATAAACTTAGCGGTAACTTTTCGCGAGTAGAAACAGGGGGATTAAAAACTCACCGATTAAATCTTAGCGTTTATTAGCATTTACTTTTTGCAGTGCCCCAGTAGAAAACGCTCATAAATTTTAGATCAGCTCCACACAACATTTCATTAGAGATAATCCGGGAGATAATCATTTTCTCTATTGACGATCTATGGCCTTACCCATAATCAGTCAGCTGTAGAACGGGGCCCCGTTTCAATTTAGGGTGCTCTAAAACGCCGGTGTAGGTAACCAAGGTAACGCACACCCGTCAATTTGCGCAATGATTGAATTTTCGCCTTTTACCCCAATTATCTGCAATAAAAGTAACTATCCATCGAGTTGAGGGCAGCATAAGGTTTCACACCACTAAATAACGTCTGGCCCTACCCCCTTTGAGGCAAAGGTCCAAAACCGGCCCGTTTCTATGCCGAAACGGGAGACCTATTGTAAATTACAGTTTAAAATTAGGGTATTTACTACAAGTTATGGCGAAATTAATATAGTGTGAATTTTGACAGACACATCAGCGTTCTTCAGGTCCAAAAAAATTGATGCAATGATGATTTTTTAATATTTAACAGAGACATTTGTGTTCAGGTCATTTCCGGTATCTGACGCAATAATCTTAATCAACAATGGCGTGTGACCAGGAAAACTCAACTCGTACTTTTTGAAAAGGCTCTAGCTCAAAATTATGCCGGTTACCCCCCATATATGAGTTGTTGAGTTAGTAGTCATGGCTTTCATCTTCAAGTTGAAACCAAATTTCAAGTGACCAGTTTCTTATAACGTCGAGAAATATCCATTTTAAAAGTGTGCATTTCACGTGTAACCCTATGGGAGATGTATTTAGTGGTGTGCAACCATAAGGTACCAGAACTGCGATATCCAGTTCGATGATTTAATTTAACCTTATACCCCAACAGCATCACGATACAAGCTAAAATTATGTCTTTTTTGACCGGTTTGCTGCGATGAAACCACCATTTTATAGACGAGATTACACCATTTTATAGAATGTTTAGGGTAATTGTGATAATTTTTACATTAAAACTAAGCCCTATAGTGTTCAGAAGTGATGCCTTTGTAACGGTTATCTCTGTGATAAGAGAGCTATTTCGTTGTTTAAAATCGGCAAAATCGGCTTTTTATGAAATTTGAAAATGACTGTGACGTGAGGCCGTTCCCTTGGAAACGCAGTCCCGCTCCCAAGCCCGCCCTCTATTGAAAAATGTGTTTTGTTCGCATTCCGGCGGACGACTGACTTCCGTCACTTGATGAATCGCCGTGCAAGAAATGACGGCAGTGAGTCACTTTTTGCGCCCTACAGCTGACTGATAATATTACCTACATTAGCAGTGGTTTTGAATACTTAATTTTAAAGACGTAAGCGATTATACTCGTATGTGGTATACACCGTTTGTTCAATTTATACTTATTTAGATGGTTATAGAAAACACGCATCATATTATTTTAAAAGAGTGAATGTTGGCTTCTGGATTGGCTTGTGTGCATTTTTTTGCTTGAAAGGGTTCAATGAATCCAACCATTATCACGAAATTGACCATTTTGGAAAAAAATATAAAAAACACGTTTTTTGAACCATTTTAGGTTCTGCAAAGATAACTCAAAATATATTGTGGCAAATTTTGTCATACTAGTTTTATTATATTCCTCATACAAATCCCTAGGTTTTTTTTTAAAAATCTTTATTATCTTTTGAATTATAGACCAAAAAGTGCTAAAAACGTGATTTGTTACCTCCAAAATCGTGAAAATCACCATTTTTGTTTTTAAAAAAAAAAATCAAATTTTTGACACTTTTTCAATGCTGCTGATCCTGTTAGCCAACATGAACGATACTTGATCAAATGGATGGATGTTTATTGGTTTTCTAATGCATTTTGTTTCGTTTCAAGCACCATATTTTTCCCTGAGTTTTTGTATAATCATGAGATAGTGAGCGATATGTCTGCATCGTAACATAAACTAAACTGCGCCAATAAAGTATCTAAACACTTTCAAATGGTCAGATTTATCGGAACCTGAAATAGTATGCCAAAAAATAATTAATTAATTTGATTCACAGTTATCTTCTGCGCATTTTGACACCTCTTTTGTTGCGCTACGATGTTGTTTGGCGGATTTATGGGCACTTGAGGGGCTTAAGGTCGAATTCAAAAGTTGCAAAAGCCCCTATTCAAGCAAGAGCGTTGTACTGTGACGAATAATATCAGCATTATTTTTGCCTACCTTTTATAAATGATTTGTTTGTCGCGTGTTGGGTTAATCGATTGCGATGAACATCAGCATTAATTGTCAATAACAAAACAAAAGGGTCAGAGATGGGAGGCATAAATCAATAATTAATCAATCATTAATTGTCATATGGTTAAGTAAACAGAACAAATTGGTTTCTTTTGTCTTGATTTTGTCTGTGTGTGATGCCTGTGTGAGTTCCCTTCTGGAATTGGGGGTGAATAGGAGCTTTTGCAACTTTTGAATTCGACCTTAAGCCACTCAAGTGTCCATAAATCCGCCAAACAACATCGTAGCGCAACAAAAGAGGTGTCAAAATGCGCAGAAGATAACTGTGAATCGAATTGATTAATTATTATTTTCATACTATTTCAGGTTCCGATAAATCTGACCATTTGTAAGTGTTTAGATACTTTATTGGCGCCGTTTATATAATTGTCTACGCCTCTACCATATCTGACAATTTGCTATGACTCTACCACATCTTATGTTTCATAATATCATGAGCTGACTGAAAACAACTATATTTTATCAAAAGTATTATAAAACAATATTGATGAAATGATTTTATTGGAATCTGTGCACTCAAACTTATGCTTTATCTATATATTTAAAGAATGGACTGGTATGCTAAAACCAAATTCAATTATGAAAATAGCGCCCTCTTTTGGGAAACTTAGAGAAATTCCCCATTCAATTTAATATACAGGGTTTTAGGTCAAATTTTGGGATGGAATTACTTATTAATGTGCAACCTACGAACGTGGGATAAGGTGAATTTGTCTTTAGGGATGTATTTGCCATCTTTTGGTAATAATTTCAAGTTCTGGCCAGAGAGGGACAACAAGAGTGACAGATACAGACCAATGTCCCATAGTCTATTACATGTTGAACTTGTAAATAGTTTACAGCCATTTAACCAATTTTATCTATATACTAAAAAGTGAGTATGGGTTTAAAACAGTATACTAATTTTATGATTAATATTGATGACGTACATCATTGTATACTAATTACTATTGTTAGTCGAATTTCAAAATATGCAGGGCGAAAGTTAAACATACCAATAATGAGGTTCTTAAAAATGAATAAATCACCTGTTGACCGGGGTCTATTCCAAAACCAGTGTCAAAATAATGGAGAGAATTAAAATGTTTTGTGTAGGCTTGTGTTTTTTTTAAATATTGTTTAGATAATTTAATATAGAGTTGTTTTTTTGTTGTTGTCTTTCCTGTATGGAATGGATCCGTCCATCCGTATCCGGGAATTTTTGTACGGTCTTTTTCCCATTATTGTCTCTTTTCTACCCTCGACGGCGAACCTGTTTAAAATAGTTATAATTTGTTTAATACCCGTCGTATATGCCTATTATTTCTATGTATTTTCCCTCTACAGGGAGGACGGCACTTGATTATTACACCTGTATAGGCCCGAGCTACTCCGGGTAATACTTGTGGCAGGAGACTGGGAAACGAAATCGCTAAGGTTTGAATTTCAGATGCTTTAGTTGGCGAGGTCTTGTGGCCCAATGGACAAGGCAGTTGCCAAGCAAGCAACAGATCCTGGGTTCGATTCCCGGGCGAGATCGTTTTCCCATTATTGTCTCTTTTCTACCCTCGACGGCGAACCTGTTTAAAATATTTATAATTTGTTTAATACCCGTCGTATATGCCTATTATTTCTAGGTTTTTTAACTGTTGAATAAATATTGATTTAGTAAAAAACAAGAATACCGTAGTGTGATTGGGAATAAACTGACTTCAATGTGAATTATTATCAATTAGAAAGCTGCACATCAAGATTAATCAGACACATTCTAGTCGCAAAATTATCAGTCAAACCAATTTGTGAAATGTTTTGGAAAAGAAAATGGAATGCTTATTCGTTTAAATGGAACACGATTGGGAAGAATGTATCAGCGGTCGTAATATTTACCCAACGAACATACCGTCCACAACGAACCAGGTGCAAAGTCGAACTTTGCCATAATCCAATAAAACACTATTAGTCAAAAAAGTCAAACATTTTGAAAATGAGATTGTTAAAAAAATTGTGTTGGTAAAACCCTTTTTAATCACTCTAGAAAATGTCAGAATGATAAACGGTCAGAAAATGGTTGTTATTTCAGTGGTAGTGGTACTCTAAACCTATCTAATTGGCATATTTAAAGTCATTTTTCTCAAAATAACCCCTTTACGAGTCGAGTGGTACATCGGCCAATAACTTGAAAACTGGTTGTCCGAATAAGGCAAGCAAGGTATCATTTTAAAGCTAAAGGTCTGTTCTCTAAAGATATGCATATAACTCCAAAAGTCAAATTTGCTACTTTGCACCTGGTTCGTGGTGGATGGTCACTGGAAAAGAATTGCAAGAAGCTCTAAATATATCAAAAATGTGATGTTGAAGATTATTTAGAACACTTCTTTTTCAGCAAACATAGCATTACAGACCATCTCGGAACGAGGTAAATTCAATCATTTGTTTTAATCCGTGTCCTACTAAGAGTTGGGTGAGTGGTTACCACCCACTCTAATGATTTTCGCCGGTGGCGCCACAACGCAACAGACATTGACCGAAAGCATAGGTAATCTCTTTCACACCCTTTGCGATCAGTTTGAGGGTACCACCTTACACGGGCAAGTCAAAGTCTCAGCGTGAAGGGAAGGAAAAATTTAAACTTGGAAGACAGGAGATCACAATTATCGCTTCAGTTTGCCCAGAAATGTTGTGACTCCGAAAGGTATTCCGACTGGTTCCCTAGCAACAATAATACCCATATGATGAATTTGAGACACACCAGCAAATATCAAGTTCCCAGATGCAATACCAAAAGATATCAGAGTAGCCCCATCCCTTTCCTTACTAATCTCCTGAACCAGCAGCAGTAAATATGCTTGCTAAGGGTGGGGGGGGGGGGGGGGGGGGGGGGGGGGGGGTTAATCTGACTCTTGTGTAAGGTTGTGTTTCATTCCCTGTGTCTTTGTCATTTATAATTGCCGTTTTTTAATCTTTTAATTTTTTATATGTTACCCACAGTGCAATATTAGCTATATTTAGGCGTCATAGCATTTAAAAAAAAATATATTACCCACAGTGCAATATTAGCTATATTTAGGCGACTTAGCATGTACAACCTTTACTATCTATGTATTTTTGATACCTTTTAATCTCTTTTAGCATTTTTAATTTTCAATTTTGTTGTTATCTTTGTATACATTTCTATGTGTAATTTGATGTTTTTATACCGTATGTAATAACCATGTAATTCAGCTTTTAGCTGCGATTTGGTGTCAATAAACTATAACTATAACTATAACTATATAACTATAAATAAGATATTTCCAATTTAAACTGAGGGTCACAGGTCACTAATAGGTATATCAAATAAGGTGGAATCGTTTAAAAAAATCCTTAAAATCGTCATACGTGTCTCTATTTTAAATAGAAGTTGTCAAAAAAACATAACATTTTTGGTATCATATTAAAGACAATTTATCCAGACAATTTATTTAGCAACAGTGAAGTTACCAATGTAAACGTCGAGTGAGTCAAGGGTGGGACCGGTGGATGAGGCGCCGGTGGATGAGGCGAAAACATTCGCCTGGACCCCTTTTAAAATCACTGCATTGGCTTCCAATACGCCAAAGGATCATCTTTAAATTACTTCTGTGTGTTTATAAATGTCTTCATAACCAAGGACCAATCTACTTGGTCACATTTATCAAGTTGGGACCCTATTGCGTCACATGCATACATTTAACAAAAATTACATGTGATAATGCTCTAAGCCTAATAACTCAAAAAATATAAATCCAAAGTGTGCAAAATTAAACATTGTTAGAAAGCTGAGATAGCTAGGATTGTGAATAGCTAGTGTTTGTTCCAGTATACAGGGTGACTTAGGAAATATATAGGGTGTAACAAAAGAAATATTACTATGAAATGTAATTTACTGTATGGTTCCAAATTTAAACATAGTGCATTGAAATAAATATTGAACCCCAGATTTGATAAGCCAAAGGCAAGGCCCTTCCGGTCATATATTATATGTAGGGTTAATTAATTGTCAAACGAAGATACAGGGTGATCAAAATGTGTCCATTTTCACATAAAAAACTATATATTCTGTGTGGACAGTATGACAAAAATGTATATAAATGTTGTTTGTTCAAAAGAAACACTTAAATGCAGTTCATGAATATACCTTTCTGGTAGAAAGGTACAAATCATTCAAATTTTATTATACAGGGTGTCCAAAAATGAAGAAAACAAATTCGGCTGATTACTTACAACCTCATTTCTGTATTATGAATTGATTACAATGTTATGCCTGGCATTAATTGCACTGACATCTTGCTAACATTATAGTTAAAACTGTTGATCTATAGAAATCAGCATTGGATATTGAGCAATTTGAAAACTAGTAGGTGACGGCGATGGACATGTTAATCCTAAACACTAAAAAGTGATATTATTGTGCGGATTTGCTGGATAAAATAAGCACTTCCTCGGTAATTAGTATCGGATTGATATAATTAGCAAAGATCATCTAAAATATTATGGAACATTCAACATTAGGTCAAACTTCATTAAAACACTGCAGAGATATTGCCCCCAGTTAAAAATGGGTAATAATCTGCCGTTGATACATTTTCAGATGGTATTTGTTGTATGTAATTAATTAGTAATATTAATTAATTGGGGATGTAATTAACACTAATTAAGGTTTGGTTATTACAAAAATGATGCTAATCACACAAAATAATAATTCAATAAACTAATATACACAAGGTTTAATCATTTATTTTGCCCATCCCATTGGAAATACTTAGCATGCATCCTCACCCGCCTCCACCCTGACTTATTGTAATTTAACGAGTTATAGTAATTAATTTCAACTTGATTTATACATTTTTCTTATATATACTATTAAAGCAATAAATTATCTTCCAAATGAGACTAAATATACTCAATTGTGATGTATGGTTTGAAAAATATAAGCATTTGAATGGCAAATAAGCGAAAAAATGTTGCCCATCCCATTGAAATACATAGTGTGCATCCTCACCCTCATGCATCCTCACCCTCCTCCACCCTGACTAATTGTAATTAACGAGTTATAGTAATAAATCTCAACTTGGTTTATACATTTTTCTTAATGATACTATTAAAGCAATAAATTATCTTCCAAATGAGACTAAATGTACTCAATTGTGATGTATGGTTTGAAAATATAAGCATTTGAATGGCAAATAAGCGAAAAAATGTGACAAATCCACCCTTTTTAGGGTCCCAACTTAAGAAATGTGACCACTTGTCAAATTGTTTATCATTATATGTTCCAAAGAGACCACTCCGATCTTCTAATGACTATCTACGTCTTCAATACCCTATCACTAGAGTTCTAGCTGGTGATAGAACTTTCACAGTTTGTGCGTCAAAAGAGTGGAATAAGCTACCTATCTGTATTAGACAATCATCATCTACAAGTGTGTTCAAAAAAGCTCTTAAAACTCATTTGTTCCCTTAAACAGTTTTCTCTGTTTATATTTTGTTTCTAATCTATTTTGTAATTGCTATATATATTGTACGTACATGTACTATGCTCATGTTATACTCACATTTTGTAGTTTAAGTTGTAATTTTAAGGTTTTATCTTGTAAGCGCTCTGAGCCTTTTGGAAATGGCGCAATTAATGCTTTCTGTATTGTATATAGGTTTCTACACAAAATAGCGGAAAACTAGAACTTTTGAAATTGATGCCATTTTAAAAGTGTACATAGAAAAGTTTTCAAACTTCTCATATGTGTTAATAACATGTGCCTGCTACTATGAATACTAATATTGAATTGTTATCTAGACATTCTCTACTAGAATATGATGTTCAACTCAGGGAGTGTTTTAATGTAAAGAATACACAGTTTTATTCATTTTATTGATTAAACAATGGCCAAATCGTAGTCACTCTATTTCATTTGTGTGACTCTTCGGTCCTTTTCTACCCTGGGTAGTAAAACATTTAACTAAATAATCCAGAAGTGTTTCTTCACAGAATATTTCATAGATTTATGAAAAATTTGCTATTTAGACCTATTTTGGACCACCCTGTATTCAAAATAAAAGGAACTTTAACGATATTCATATAGTTCATTTTGATAACCATTTTCTTTTAAATTAAATAGTCCATGCTAAATAAATTTCATAGAATATTATATACAAACCTTCATTTTATGCATTATTTCATCACAATTTTAGACACCCTGTACTTTTCCTGTGTACATTTTGGGCAAATGATTCTTAGCACAAAACAAAAGTGCTCCTAATGGGGCTCGAACTCACAACCTTTCGCTCTTCATGTCGACTTTCTATCCACTACACTAACCGTGCTAATTGGAAGAATTCATCGCAAATAATTTATTTATATTATAGGTCATGGGTTAATGCACTGTTTTACATTCTACAATCCCGGCCGCCACTCTGTTCAAAGGCACAAAAAAGTGGACTTATGTTATGCTTTTTTTGCAATTCTGGGGTGTGTGGATCGTGTTTTTTTATCAAATTGGTTAGATATCCGTCCATTTTAGAACATCTGAAATTTAAGGTGCACCCACACACCCGGGAAAGTATGCTGCCAAGGGCATATATTTTGCACGTAAATCCAATACAAAAGTTCAGAAAATCGACAAAAATATGACGTCATGACCATTGCTTCGGGACAAAATGGCGCGGTACCCCCCCCCCCCCCCCCTACATATGTAATAACGAAATTCGGTTCAAGTAGATTTAACATTGAAGTCACAATTTTAATAAGAAGATAGGCTTGAAATTGCACGATATTCGGCAATATGATTGAGATATATGTCAAGATTATATAACCAACAAATCATACTATTTTGAAAACGGTAAGCAAAAATAGGCACGCGGATGTACATGACAGCATACCCAAATATGAGTGATGTGTATTCGGTCATCAGTAACTTTCGACGAATAGGGAAATGAGTGTTGCGAGACTCAGTGAAATAAGGTGGGAATTTCATCTTGGAAAACGAATAATATTTTTTTCTTACCAAATCTATGTTAAAATAACCCATTGCATTACAGGCATTGTAATTTTAATTCGGACATTGCCGAATTTGAGTAATAAGCTTATTTCTGTTTTTTTCTCAAATCTGGCCCATATTAATAAATGGACTGCGCGAGTCCGACTCCAGAGCCCGACTCCCGAGCCAAGCAAAATACTCGAGTTTGGCTCAAGTTCTCTGTGATCTAAGTGTGATAAAATCTGAAATCTGGGCCCAAGCATACTAGTTCTTTCAACGCTGAGGATTTATTTTATTACACCTTAGTACAGCTTGAATTAGGCTAGAGGCAAAATAAAAATAAAAACATGTTTAGCATCGGGACTTTTTTTCAAAAAAGGAAGGAAGAGGCCCTTGTGTTTTATTTTTCCCCCCACTTTAAGTACAAAACCGCCCTGGTAAGCGATAAACATTGCGAACCTGAAAAAGTTACGACTGAAATAAAGAGAAAAAAGAAAAGAAAATTGAAGCGGACCCCAAAAAAGGAAGCGGGAGGGGACGCTAAACAGGTTTATTTTTTATTTTTCCTTAGTCTAGTGTACAACCAAAATCACTATGACGACAATGCGATGATAGTGCGATGCAGCGCATTGATCGCGATTGGCACATTTACAACACAAGGTTTATCGCAAATA
The DNA here is from genome assembly GCA_035610835.1 of Ophiura sarsii. Lineage (NCBI taxonomy): Eukaryota > Metazoa > Echinodermata > Ophiuroidea > Amphilepidida > Ophiuridae > Ophiura > Ophiura sarsii. The sequence goes on from CM069441.1 coordinate 18,529,071, forward strand.
GAAAAAAGCCATTGATTATCCTTATCTGTTGCATTGTGGGTTCACAAATGGGGCAACCTGTTGACCTTCGCTGACATCACACAAGCAGTAACTTCCACGTACAAATGGTCTGCGACAAGCCTGGGCAATTCACTGACCAGACCCCCACCCCCCAAAAAAAGAAATCCCTGGCCCTTTTCCACTGCGCCCTCCCTGTCCTTCGCTGGATCAGCAATGCAACGGGTCCTCACGCATCTATAGGTTATTTCTCTTCCTCGAAGCAGTGATTTCACTGCATCATCCACTTACTGATCGCCAGTGACGTACCCAGCTTTTGGAAACGGGGGGGGGGGGGGGGGGGGGGAGGCAGGCACGACCATAGTTGTACCGACGAAAGGCATGGTACATGTACCGACAATTTTTTCGTAAAACTTGCACAATATTTTCCCCGTCAGCAGCTGAAATCCTGATGGGTGGGGTGGGGGGGGGGGGGGGGGGGGGTGGGGGTGGGGGAGCGATGAAGTTGCCCGCGTAACCGGTCAAAAAAATTGCATGGTCAAAATCGCACCGACGGAGGGTCATTTTTACCTACAGGGATATTTCGGGGGGGGGGGGGGTGGCACCGGCCCCCCTGGGTACGCCACTACTGATCGCACTGAATAACCCCCCCCCCCCCCGGTGACGTACACCCCACATATATCAAATTAGTAATGCATAAACGTGCGTAATTAAAAAAAATAGGGACATGTAATGATATAGCCAGCTTGCCTGCTATAGTTCTATAGCCAGCCAGCCAGCTTGCCTTCTATAGTTCATTCAACATAATATGAAATATGACCATTTATGATATTTAATTATTTTGCAATGTGAATTAGCTAGTCATCATAAACTTGTCCATGCAACACTGAAAAACTGAATAGACTTTAAGTTCTATAGTTTATTCGCCATAAAATAGCGCATGATCTTTAATATTTTACATCATTCTTGTGCACTAATGTTCCATCACACATTGAACAGACTATAGACTATACTGCCCTACCATGACAAAAGGAAGTAATGGACACTTTTTTCAAAATGGATTTTTCTATACTAAATGATAGCAATACTATTGATACACAATTCTATCATAGTAGGAACCCTCACAAATTCTTTATTAATGAGTAATTAGCATATCAAAAAGGAAGCATGTTCACTTTTTACCAAATAAACCACGACAAAAGGAAGTAATGGACAACAGGAGATACAAGATACAAGGCAAATCATGTTTTTTTGTAAGAGCCTTGAAAAGTGATGAGTGATGTTCTGCTAATGTTATATCAGTTTAATGTCACATTTAATGTACATTTTTGAATATTTTGCAGAATTTTTTTACAAAAACATGTTTTGCCTCATAGCTCTAAACCTTCCTGTTGTCCATTACTTCCTTTTGTCATGGTAGGGCAGTATAGCTAGCTGTTATATATTGTTATATAATACAGGACTACTAGCTGGTATTATATACAAATCTGTTTTTAAAGAGGTCAAACACACACACACAGCAGGACTTGAGGTTGCCAGTTTATAAAAATTATAGCCCAATTGTGTCATCAGTTTGAATTAGAGCTTTATTTATGATTGTCTTAGAAAATAGTTGGGCTACAAATTAACTCTTGTTGGGTGGGTGCATTATGTATATCATGGAAACATGAAATGAAGACCAAATAAGCATGCAGCCTGCCTTACTTGAAACAGACAGCTATAACACCATTGGTATTAGAATGTTCATGTGGCTACTGGCTACAACGTTACTCTAAATGTAGCTAGGCACTGTACTGCGCAATCTAATGGACTATGCAGCGGAATAAAACGCAAAATCTTGCGTATCTCGGAGACAGGAACGCGTACATTGCTTCACCAAACTTTATTTGGACCGATGTCTTCGGCTTCTTGAAATGTTTACATTGAATGAAAGAAAACAGATGTTTGTGCATTGATTGCATTTGTTTTGTTCTGTGCTGGGGACTACTGGTACTGCATGCATAGACTTAACACAGACATCTCAACATTACGCACACTTTCGCATACATCTCCGAGACATGAAAGCGTACATACATTGCATGACAAAACTGTATGTGGACCTACACGTAAACCGCTTGAAATAGTGCGCTAATATTGAATGGAAGTAAAACATGTGGTTTTTTTTGCCTGGCATTGTTGTTGTTTTGGCCCATTTGGGCTTGTAATGAAAAACCTTGGCAAAACTGTAAGCCCAATAAAGATGGCAAACTGGAAACACCTGGAATGATAATCACCTTCTCTACACACGTTTTGTATTGGGGAAGTGGACTCAAATGTTCTGTCTTCCAATTGTGTGTGATGTGTGTGTGCACTCAATTTCAAAACAAAAAAAATGTTGAAGAGGGAAAATTTGAAAATTAATTTGAAGAAAAAAAATTGGACTATCAGAATCCAGATTGACAAAATATCCTGTTGTTGAAACACACATGCAGTGAGTGACTCAATTGCCATCTTCAAAAGGTAATTGTAGTGTACCTGTATAGGAAAGAAGAATGATTATCTTTCTTAACTGGGGTTACAGCTTGAAATCTACAAGCTCCTGAAAACCCACATCTAAAAAAAAAGTTTAAAAAAAAAAAAAAAAATTGGAAGAAGAAAAAAAGTGGTTTTTTTCCAACTTTTTTTCCCACAAACAATTTTTTTTACAAATTTTCAAATATGTATTTTAAAACTTTTTTCAGTTGTAGTGAAGGAGCTGTGGATTTCAAGCTGTATAATCCCATTTTAAAGGTGATAATCCTTCTTTCTTCCATTACAGGCACACTAAAATTACCTTCTGAAGTCATTGCGTGGGGTGTTTGTGCACAATTACATTGAATGAATTTTGATCAACACGTCAACCAACGGATGATAAAAGTACATTTAGCAACGTATTTTAAGCAACCTTTTTGCAGTGTATAAAAAGGAGTATTGGAAATGCTTGGTTTATGGTACAAGCACCAATATGAATAAAGAACATTCTGGAAGACTAAGATATGAAAAGTGGCAGGACACAGTAACCCATTGATAACGTGCGGCGTGCACTTCAGAGAATCCTGAATAACTGCTCGTAGAAATCCCTTACCACATATTCCAAGGACATCATTTTTTGATCCTCGGCCACTTTTAAACAATTCTGGTCAAATGCCCAGCCCAATGTTTTAAAGACGATTGATGCCCATGGATTGATGCCAATGGATAGACCAATTTTAGTATCGTTTTGACGCACATAATCATTTTTTCTGTAAAAGTGGCACAACGTGGATTTTAGGTAGCTTTAATAAACTGGGTATACTCTCAGGATTGACAAATCAAAATCAGATCAAATAAACGGCATCTGAAAGCTGAGTGTTTTTCCTTTCCGTGTGTATAAATATATTACACCAAACTTTAGGAGTTCATGGTCAACAAGTTGCGCAAACATGTGCCCAGTTTTTTTAGGGACACCCTGGTATGTGTTGGCTATGCCCAATTATAGACAGGTTTTGGTAACATTTTGAATTGAATATGATAGTTTGTTTCAAAATCGGTATTAAAAGAGCAAACCCGATATTAAACGATTAAAAAGTATTATTGACTCAAAGATTTAAGATTACAACAGCTATTTCACTAAAACAATACAAGTAAGCACATTTGAAAATATATGGAAAGGATTTATTTAATGATGCAGCCCTACTTCCTAAATGATTGCATATTTACTTGTTGTTTGCATAAGATTGTAAATATCTCTCACATGTCTGTATATAATTTTGTGTTGACGTGTTAGCTTTAAAGTTTATTTTGGTATGAAATGATTTGTACGTTAGTCTGCTCCGGAATGGAAGCGCGTTCGGCTTGAGGGCGTGCTACTTAGTGACGCACTGCCGTTAATGTTCATACGGAGGCGGCATCAAGTTACGGGAGTCCGTCTTCCGCTGGGTGACGAATACGTTTGATATTTCAATAGAGGGTGAGGTTGGGGGTGGGGGCTTAGGAACGTAACTTTCAATAGAGGGCGGGTTTGTGAACGACACTACGTTTCCAATTGAACAACCACCCGTCACAGTGATTTTCAAGATTGAAAAAATATATACTATTTTGCCGATTTTCAACCACAAGATATGTCTCTTATCGCTGAGATAATGTTCAAAAACGCATAACGTTACATTTGCAAATAATGAAGTTACATATTCTAATTATTTGATGTCTCACATAGGTTATCCATATAACGGATTAATTGCCATTTTGTCAGGAATAAGAATTGTTTTAAAGATTTTCAAAAAGTAGACAACTGTTTCATGATTTGTAGGCCAATACGGTAACATGTTTCATACCAGTGGTAACTCGGATGTCTAGTAGGCAACATGGCATTTTGCTATAATTATAGTGGTGGACTTGTCTGGTTCATCATCTTCTTTATAGTTCTTACCACTATTGTTTTTATATTTTGTCCCTGATGAAGGGTGGTATATCCACTTGAAACGTCGGTCTTTATTGTTACGTTTAATTTGTGTTGCTTAATACTGCACAGCAATTTTAATTGCTTGTCCCAGTGCATTTCCGTGTGTTGTCGTTATTTTGTTATTTCTCTGTTTTATCGCGTTATTCTCCCCTCGTCATTGCCTGTTTCCCCACCCAGTTGGCATATCTTGCTTTTACTCTTTACATATATGTCAGTTTCTTAAGTCAATGATGAATTTAAAGCTATTTCAGCGTTTGGGAAGAGCAAACCAACTGCAAGTTAATTCAGTAAAAAGTATTGACAATATATATATATATGTTAAACGCGTCCGTCTAGATAAACATTGAAGTAAGAATTTATGAAATTTCGGTACGGAAAATAATCTCGTAACAGCTCTGTATCTCCGCGAAGTGAGACTCTGTGACTGAGAAAAGTTGATATGTTCACGCTACAATATAAGAAGTGTTATCTTCGGATTGTTGTAAAACAAATGCCGTCATCAATTAATATGTTTATTGTGTTTTTGACATGTCTTTTATCTAACATATTGAGCTTTTTCCAGTATCAAAAGTAAGTATTATTTATGTCAATGCCAAAATCGTGCGCGTGCCCTTGGTTTATTTTTACAATTTGGAACTGATTTAGATATTTTCAATGCATTCCGCGTTTTCCAGTGTCCTGCTTTTTCTGATTGGATCGGTACTATTTCATTAGGACAAAATTACACGTAAATGTGTAACAATACTAACATCTTGCCCCGGTACAGCTTTTCATACAGCTTTTAGCCGACTACTCTTATGACGAAGCATAATCATGTCTTTAATACTTGAATTAAATAGATTAATTTACTCTGGAAAACACGTAAACAAACCAAATTAACATGGGTTAATTATTTCCTTAGCCTCGTCCGGATACATGCTGTACGTCCAGTAGCTAGCAAATTATCTACGTAGGATGAAGCTGATTTTCTACCGGTAGTGTTTAGTAAGCCAATGGCACTTACGCCCCTGTCTGCTGCGTGGAACGTCCCGAACAACACTCCAGTCATGTATATTGTCGATAGCTAGCTTTTACGTGTATAACGAAAACTTTTACCCCGGCTTTCCTTTTTTGTGCTAACATCTTGTACTTTTGGACGGCAGACTATACTAACTAAATCAACATGATTGTAAGGAAAGCGCTTTTGCTTTTACAGATATTAGCCGGTAAGTTGAATTGATTTACGATAAGTTCTATTCATGATTGACATTTGTAATAACTAACTCGAAGTTTCGAGCAATAAACTCAACTACGTTGTACGTTTCCACGTGACAAGTAAGCTTATGTAAATTATGTAAGTACAAAAACAATAAGCAAGAGTTTGCTGAACAAAGCATTTCACTCAAACACTTAATAATTGAATAAGTGTTCGTTCTTAAACATTGTTAGGGTTTATAACCAACATCACTTATAGTAATCTACTGTATTTACTGTATTTATAGTTACTATTGTTGCAAGTTGTACGCGAAAGTAAAATTAATTAGGATATAGTGCAATTTAGGACCTAGGCATGCATCAATTACACGTCAGAAAAATGGCTCATTTGAACTGTATGGTGCACTTTATTCGGTCAACAACTTGTGGGTTTTTTGCCTTGGACTTCAAGTACTAAATTCCTACTACTCCATTCTCACTACTAGTATTTATATGTGTATAATCTGTAAATGTACTAGTTAAACTACAGACACAATATCTAGGCAATATCCGTAACTGTAGTTTAGATGGGAGACACGTTGTACATGTATATCTGAGCTGCCTGTCCAACAATTACACCGGAACTTTTGAAGGTCGAAAACAATGAAAGTGCAAGGAAGGTATATCCATGTATAAATTTGGCTAAAATATAAACAACGGATACTACATAATATAGAAACATCGGATACTGCATAATATAGAAACATCGGATACAGAAAGAAAGAACTTCTTCTTAATAATTACTTAAGACATGTCTTATCAACGTTAACCTTTACATGTCAAATCGCTAGAGAGCGTCACAATATATAGAGCGCCACACCAGGTGAACGGATGAAATGTCAACTTATCCTCTGCTGCATGATCAAACTTCTGAGGGTTTATATATAAGAACTTTTCTCATGAAAGTGCTTGTAACCAACATGATCCCTCAAATGATTTGAAGGACCACTCCGTAAGCATGGTAAGAGTGGATTTCTCCACTCCAAATGCACCCGATTTAACTCTTTTGGAGTGATTTAAAACAAAATGACACCTACTTAATAGTTTACTCTTTTGGAGTGACCTTCCGGGGACCTTCCAGTCTTTTGTAAAGGTCTTACAAGGAGTGGATTATATTGTTTTTAATTGTCGTGCATTAAGAGAGTGCAATGCAAATTGTAGACATTTGTTTAAAACGCGGTTGAAATCAACATACCTGACCGGACATGACGTCATGAATAGGATTTCAGCACAAATTTGACATGGAGACCCTAATTATTGTACGGAAACTACGCCATAACGTAATAAAATATTATGGAAATTCTTGGTCAAATAAATCAAGGTTATTAAGAAAATAATTGCGTGTATTACGCGTACGGTGTACATTAAGAGCAATGTACAATATAAACGTTATCTAAAACTACCGTGTCTTAATCCATACTATATATGGCCGTGTGTCTTGAACTCGCCACCCTTACCGTTGCATGTCCAGATTTTTACATTTTACAACATCTGAGATTCGAATTAGCATATCGCAATAACTATTTGTTCTACCCCATAAAAAGTACATATTTTCTGAACGGTAATCTCACAAGGAATCCAAATATGCTATTAGAATTTAAATAAGACCTAATGGTAACATGTTGTGATTAAGAATGTTCAAAAAATATCGATTTTTTTCATATTTTGATTTAAGCTCAATAATACTTTTATACCTATCCCAATCATAATTTTACTGTGCATATTTAAGTTCCTCATGCAATTACCCATCAGATCATAATAGTTGTTAATGGTAAACATGTTGAAATATACTATATCGAGAAGTAAATGAGCACAAACGTTTAAATTTCATATTTATTAGAGTTTACAAGTATATTTTTTTTGGTGTGCACCCTATCCTGATTTAAACGGCATTTTTGGATTCCCCTATTTGAGAGCTTTCCAAAAATGTATAATTTTGCTATCATCGGTTAAATATTTCTTTTGTTATAGTCATGTATGTAAAACCGATGAATTAGGGCAAGTTCACTGTGTAGCGAATAGGGAAAAAGCCAAGGACAACGCAATCGATTCATGATTACAATTGTTGCACAATAGTTGTCACATTTGTTGAAACAGAATCTTATAGAATATAAAATAATCTATAAAATGAGAGCAAAATCATGTTTGTACCATACAGGGATGAGGAGTTATAGTAAATTAAACGTAGAATTGGAAACATTTTCTATATTCCCCATAGAGATTGCACACAGCGCCGCCGCCACCGCCGCCGCCGCCACCGCCACCACCCCTGACTTTCACAACATAATCAATCATATCTCAGCCAAACATTTATAGAAATACCTGATTTATTCACACAATGTAGCTAGATAAATAGGCTTTCACATGACACCTCAACCATAGCTCTACCAAATTTAGTTTTTGAGTTAATAGAGAGAGATGGATGATTTGTCACCAAAAATGCAACGCCACCACCCTTTTTGGGTGGTGAGTTCAAAACACATGGCCATATATTATGTTAATACCAACTGTAGACATTTTGTAATCCCGAATTATTTATCGACTTCCTGAAAGTTTCACTAAATTCAGTTTCCAAGTTCCGGAAACAAAGGATTTCCCGTAAGTACTGAAACAGGTTAACATACATGTAAAACATATTTACTTGATATAATCATTATTCTATAGTAATATGTTCCCAGTATGGCTAACGTTTAACCAGCCACTTGATATCACATGATTACGATGTCACAAAACCTAAAAAATTATCAAACCACTAATTCCAATCAGATAATAAAACGAATACATTTTGTTACCAATAAATCATAAGGACTCTAGAATAATTTACACCATGAAAGGTGTTCCCAATTATGGCATTATGACTCCAACAAATGGGATTGATTGCCTATTAATTGATAGCGGATGAGGAGGCTTTAGGTCAATGACTGGACGAGTTTAGTTTTGATTAGTGGCTTCATGTCATTTGACAAAATAATTACGGACGTCATTACTTTATTCTACGATGACAATTTACTAAAAGGTGAATGTTTGTAGGTCAATTTAAATTTTGAAAACAAGGTAACAGTGATTATAATAATGCGTTTAAATAAATTTGATTCGTATTTGGTGGTTGCTATAGAGAAAATTCAAAACATGACCTAGTAATAAAAGGACTTCCGGATTGTTTGGCAAACACTTCGCATTAGAAATACACAAAACGTTATTCAAAATAATATGCAGATTCCATCTGGGATCCTCTGTCGTTTGAAATAACATAAAAATACTGTAAATAAGAAATGAAAATATGGCCCAAGCTCTTTATTATTGCTGTTTATTACCGAACTTACGAGGGGGGGGGGGGGGGGGGGGGGGGGGGGGGGGGATCGCCCCCCCCCCAATATTGACATCGTGTCGGTTGAGATTGGCACTGTCGGTTCATTTGACCAGAGGAACCATGGAATCATGATGGTCAAAAGTACACATATGAAAAAATTCGCGCGCTACGCGCGCATAACAATCATCGAAATGCAATATTCGTTGGTATAAGCTTGTTTAGAGCCAAAATGTACCTCAATCGTCCCACAAATAGGTGTAAAGTCAAAAAATTTCGCGTTTCATGTTGGTATGTGATGCATTACCCTGCTTCGGGTGTTATGTTCATTACTTTTTTGGCAGGATTTCTCAATTGTGTATTATCACTAATATTTGTTTACGAAATGTTTTTTGCCAATCTATTTTAATTAACCAAAAAACACTATTTTTGAGGAAGGGGTATGTTGGTGGAGGTGTGTAGTGTTGCCTTTTGCTAATATTGCCCATTTTTAATGTTTAGTTATAAACATCACTGACCTATTTTATACAAAATTCCTCTTTGCAGCATTTGCTTCGACTCCAAAAGAACAAACAGAAGGATCGGGTGACCTGCAAAATCTAGTGATCGGCGGGGAACCTGAAGATCAGGAAACCGGAAGTGGTCATGCAGAAATATCAGTTACACCAGTGGATCCGCCGACGTCCGATTATGACACATACCTGGACTCTGAATTCGAGCCATCTATCGAAGAAGCGCTGCTGAGCTCTGATTCTTGGATGGTTGATAACACGGGCAATGACATCATCTTTGTGAATGAGGAGGAGGCGGAGGAGGACGAACCTCCTGCAGAGGGAGAGATTACACCTGAAGAAAACACAGATGATGAGGATTATGTGGCAGAAATATCTGGTAACAGTCCGCTCGAGGCAGCCGAAGAGGAAACAAATGAACTGGGAGGTCTACTAACACTCGACGAATCGAATACAAGAACGCTGGATACTCCTCCAAAACCTCGGGTAATTGACATTGAAAATGACATCGAAGTGATAGCCGTTCAAACTATAAATTCTACTTCTGTCAATATTGATGGAAATGCTCTAGGCAAAACCGGCGACAAGGAAACTGCGTGGTTTCCCGTGTTAGACAATTTCAGTGGCTTATCCGCCATCTTGCTTTTAGTTGCGGCAGTTCTCGTTGGGGCATTATTAAGCATTGTCGTATTTGTGTTAGTCAGATACATACCTTGCGGGAAAAGTTCAAACGTACCGCAATCAAAAATGGATCATTTTTACTTGGAATAAGAATAACATTGTATATAAATAACTTTAATTCTAATGTGTTTAATCCTTGGCATTGAAACTGTACAATGGGATGGAATCATCGTGTGTGCCCGATTTATATATTTTTTGTATATGAATATTTAAAGGTTGCCTGAAATTAACTAAGTCTTTAAAATTACAAGTATGTCAAGTATGCACCAATAGGCATGTCACGATACCGGGTAGACAATGCGAAATTGGCCGTTTTTACAGATATGCTATTTAGATTCGTCCATTTAAAAGAATCATACGAACCCTCATCAAAGTTTACATTAGCTACATATTCAAAAATAAAGAATCGTCTCTAAAACAATTTTGATGTTTAAAATATCCCAAGGACCGGATTTGTGAATCATTCCTGTTCATTTGTCTATTGTCGTCATGTCCTTTGGTCAAATATTTCTAGTTGACAGATGACATTTATGTAACGTATACTCCTTAAAATACACAGACACGAACCATGGAGCTGGATATACGGAAGGGTATACGCCGCGGGAGTAAATGCAAAACCGGAAGTACTAATATAATATCGTTTCTTTTCTGTCACGAACTTCACCTCTACCTCCTTATTAAATTGTATATTAGTGTTAAATTCCACGTGTACGTAATTGCAGTATATTGTTTTTCATAGAGGCTCTGCACTATGACGTAGTTTACCGGAATTATGGCGTACTACTGACCTTCGTTCACCAAATCTAAAGTATAAGAAGCTAAGAATCCCATTTCATTCATGCAGGTCTATAGCACTGTCAAAAATCCCTCGTCAATTCAAAGAATAAACGTAAACCGAATGGACTGTGATACGTCATGATTCCAGTGAATGACGTATGGTTAATTCCTTTATGTAAAGCCAATTGAAGAACACGTGCTAGGCTGTTATGTGTCTGGAACTTTCTATAGTTTCCACAATGAAAGTAGCTTTGCTACAGAGCCTAGATCTTCCAACAAGTTATAGAAATACTGAATTTTCTATCAAGCAAAATTATAGTTAGATTTCTTCTTGATTGTACTCGTTCACAATGCTTCACGTTGCAGAAAAATCGATTTTCAATGGACACTTACTTCCGAAGAGCAATAGTATTGAAAACTAACGAAACCGAAACAAGGTCTATTATTGGTTTGATTATATCTCAAAATCATTATTTCCTACTTCCGGCTCATTTTTTCTTGATCACATTAAACACGGTGTGCTTGGTTGCTGTCATCCTTAAAGTGATCGCCCAATAGTCATTTCATCATTAAGGTCATCTTGTTATTATTACGGGAAGTGTGTTTATAAGTGGAATAAAGAGGAACAATAGAAGAGAGCATGTGTTACTACTATACTCCCTGTCATAATGCCTTGGAAATAATTCGATCAAATCATGCGTACGTAGGTACGCATTGCAATACGTAGGTGCGAATGTGCGTAAACCCGGAAGTGCGCACCGGTCCCTTAAAAAAATCTCGCGTCCTAATTGGTCAATCGTGAAATCGTCACACGCCGTGATTGACGGCGCGTGACATTAGTCACGTTATTCATGAATATGCATGTCGAGATGAATAGTTGTTCGCGCCTGTCAAGCATTTTGACGCGCGCCCGCTCCGTTCGAGTGAAATAACGCGAATTTATATACAAGGAACTATGACAGGAAGTATAGGTAACTCTACGTAGCTCTTTCTATCTAAATCCCTGTTTTGTTCACTTTGGCTATAGTCTACGTTTGATACATTTAGCTTTACCCAACCTTACGTTTTAAGAAATTATTAATTATATTTCAATATTCATGCCAAACACTGTATGGTCCTGCCCGCGATTTTTTTTATACTAATCAACATTTGTTAAATCAGTTGACTTTTCAATTAAAAAGAAATAATCAGTGAATTTTGCTTTATTCCGTATTTAAAACAAAATAAATAAATTCCTGCCCCATCTCTGCTGCCCTCATACGGTGGTGGCACGAGAATTTTTTTCTCAATCTGGCATCTGATGTAAAGACTTGCGATACGAGCCTAATTGTTCATACGTATTTGATTAAAAGACTAATTATAATTAATTTATTAATTTATTTAATCCGATCCTCAGCAATATGATAATCTGATCATAATGAGCAGCAATGATTCTCCGCCGAGGTGATTGCACCGCATTTCAAATCCCTTTCTATTCCAAGGCTTTAATTTATCTCCTGCTTTTTAGCCTAGAAAGGGTGAATCGATCATCCTGCCCATCACCCATCAATTGTTATTAATTACGCCCTGTGATTCCATTTTCGCATCAAGGTAATTTGTGATCACGTTAAAAACCACTAAGTTTAGTCAAACATGTCTAACATCCCCTGGTTACTTTGGCAATGCTAGAGCGCCACCTAGACCAGTTGCGACCAACTACCCACTTCTCCCATAATTATAGACTCCCTGCACACACATATCCTCTCGGCCACAGGACCTTACGTGTTACGTAATATCAGCGGATGTCCGTTTGACCATGTTGAGAGGTAGGTTGTCTACTGTGACATACGCCTATAAATAGGAAGATAAGTCAGTGTTCCTAGAAGCCTTTGGGAAAAGTAGAAATGAAAGTCAAGTTCAAACCATGATCAAGAAGCTAATCTTAGTTGATTAATTACAGACATGCAACATAATGTAATTTGGTAAGTAAAAGTAAACATGTTGCTGCCAAGGCTCGTAAAAATGGAACATACGATATTTTTCCAGCATGGAGTCGTGATTTGAACTTAAAACTAAAGTTTTTATGTGCATTACTATAGATGGTGTGACCGGTGACGTAGTGCCCGGCGGTATGCGTGCGCACCTACAGGGAACGGTGCTTTAATTCACACTTGATTGATCATTACTTACCACTAGCGGCGTACCCTCGCTACGCTCGGGTCCCCGCTAGATGATTATGCCACCACCTACCTCTGAAACCACATAAACCCCCTACAACTCCCACCAAACCAGGTTGATTTATAACCATATCCCTTCTAAAGGCACTATAAACCCCCTACAACACCCCAACCCCCGATCAGGTTGATTTATAACCATATCCCTCCTAAACCATTTACCATGGCTACTGTATTAACCCCTACTTCTCAAACCGCATCAAGTTAACCCTCCGACGGTACTTTTAAAACCACATAAACCCCCTACAATCGCCCCCCCCCCCCCCCCCCCCCCCCACACACACACTGCAACTACACCAACCAGGTGGATTTATAATCATAACCCTCCCTAGACCCTAACCATACCGCGGCTACTTTATTAACTCTTAATCCTATCCTAAAACATTTTCCGTGGTTTTACCCCCCCCCCCCATGCACACACCCAAACCAATTTGATTTCTAATCACAACCCTCCCTAAACCATTTCCCGTGGCGTTCATTAACCCTCGGTCCCTTAGATTGTTTGGCATGCCAACTTAAGTAAAGAAATCAGGTTGTTTCATTAACCCCCGCAAAACGCTATCCATTATAGGCCTATCCTAAATCATTTCCCGTGGTTTTACACCACCCGCCCTCCATCACCCTCCCCTCCCCGCCCTCCCCCTCCCTCCGAGGCTCCCCCTCCCTCCCCAACATGACACCAAATACCCTACCAACACACTGTACAGGCTTCACGCCATGTGTAGGAGTGCGTGTGCCGCGCGCGGCAGTGTGCCCTTGCGCAAACATGCACGCGACGTGTTACCACGGTATGATTACGCGGTAGTACGCGCAACGCACAATGTTGTTCAATTCTAGCGGCATTTATGAGCCAAATCTGAGCGGTTTTTTGCTGTTTTTGGAGCCAATTGTTAACCAATTTCACTGAAATAAACTTTAACACCCTTCCCGTTATTTCCTCTATCTTTCATGCAAATTAGACGCCACTTTGATCACAACTAACGGAGAAATAAGGATAACAAATAAACAAATAAACAAACACACAAACACCCCAACATACACCGTTTCCAGATTTATAGTAGGATGCTTACGGTGTAATAGTGCAGAAGTCATGGTATGCATCCCTAAGCACAATGAGAGACCAGGTACTAAATCTGGTTGCCCGGCGGTTTGCGTGCGCACCATAAGGGCATGTGCTTTTAAAATTGGCGCTCAGTGATGTGTGTTTTGCTTTCATAGTATGATGTATGCAGTAGTCATGGACTAGTACCCCTAGCATGTCTTTAGACCAGGCGCTAATCAATATGTAAACACTACTGATGTAAACAACGGTCACCTCATCTATATATTGGACATGTCATTGTAATTGGTTTTTTCTTCTTTTCCCGTTTACATTATATTTGCAAGACTCATTTAATTTCACTGACGCTTTAAAAGATTCTCGAGGTGAAATTAAACGTTATCGTGTTAATTGACTCAATTCTAGATTAATTAACATTTGATGCTATGTTAAACATATTACATTCAATCAAATGCCTGGCGGGATAATGAATGAATGAAAACGTGATTTATTAAGCGCATTTCCAAAAACACGATCAATGCGCTGTACAGGAATTATATAATATAAAAGATAAGCATAATAAAAAAATACCAATCAAAGTACAAAGTACATTAAAGATAGGTTAAAAAATAAATAAATATACAATGTTATAATATACAGATACAATTTAAGCATTAAAAAGCATTAAAAAACACACACATTTTTTTATAAAAGGGTGCATTTGCATCCGAAATTGACCAACAGATAAGGAACCCATCTTGGACTCAGCCTGTTACATAATATGGCTCTGCAAAAACGCAAAGATATTCAGACAGTTGGAATTAACACCATTTAGAACAATTTGCCAAGAGGGAAGAGGGACGATTCGATTAACTCCTCATATAACCGGTTTTGAAAGCCGATGTCTGTTTCGAAGCCCACAGACCGTAAAATATACATATAGGGCCTAGAGTAAAGCATAATATTATATGAGTAAATGAAGGAGTAAGCCACTCGTCTTAAGGGTGAAATAGAGGCGACAAAGGAAACTGCACTGGCATAATACCAAATTAATTATATATTCTTGGCCTTTAATAAATATTTTCTGAAATAGAATTGACTCAATTCTAATTCTGGAAACTACAAACACAACAACAGGAAATAACCTGCAGCTTATTTCCTGTTGTAATGTTTGTAGATTAAATTAACTGAACATGTTCAGTTAATTTCAAATAATATAAAATGTCTTTCGGTATGCACCTTCATCATAGGCAATTGGCATGTTGTTTCCTAATCTAGAAATTGCCGTTTCACCTAATTAGGAAATGCATTTCCAGGTTTAAAAAAGGAAAAGGTATACTTTTAAGTACCACATACCAGTATCGGTCAATATAAGAACATAAACGTTACCAGTATCGCTTGATGCTGGTATTGGTAAACCATCATGACCATGTAAACTGTAAGTAGACAGCCTATATAGAATCAAAAAACAAATTCCTATTTATTATAAAGACAGGTGTGACAAAAATAACAGGGTTAGATGATAATTAAATCAACACATACGCCCCTTTGCGAACGCCCTTATGTCGGTAAATATCTGACTAGTTTCACGCAAGTCATTTATGCTCCAACCCCTCATTTTGCCAAGCAAGCGCAAACATACAGGGTGAGTCAAAAAAAAGTTTACTCAATTTCAGCGATTTTTTTAGAAAAAGGTTTTCGTTTGTTTTCAAAACAATGTACTACGGTATAAAGACGAATCAATTAGCTTTAATATGAATTTTATCTGGTTTAGATTGGTTGAGGGAAACTTATTTTACGCTGTTTTGAATAAAAGTGACCAATTTAACGTCCGAACACGCTTCCAGATCTTGACCATTATATTTCATAAGATACGACCAATAAAAAATTACAATACCGACAGCGAAAGGATCAATTCCTTTGTTATGAAATGATTAAAGTGTGGTAATTGTGTCATAAATAGGCCTTAAAGCTGTCTATTGTTTTAATCTATTAGGAGACAATTTTGAACAAGTCTATTGTCTACTTAATTCTTTTAGTAAACAAGATGTGTAATGCTTTACATCATAATCCTAGTAAACATTATTTGAGCTCGTTAAGCTTGAAATTAAAAACCGTGTTTTTGGTGAAAAAACAGCTCCTGTACAGAAATAGTCATATTTACTTAACGGTATCATCAAATAGCGTGATTTTATTCCAGATGGTAGCAAAGAAATGGCGCAATCATTTAAAGTTTTGTTTGCCTTGATATTGTGGTCAGAAATATTGTTTTAGATTTTTTCAATTAGGGTAAACTTTTTTTTGACTCACCCTGTATGTGCGTAACAAATATAGTACATGAAATTGAGATTTTTCAATATTGCACCACTCTGGAACTAAAATCTAAAACGGCATACTATTCCAAAGATCTTTATTATAGATATGATAGGTTCTGTTTTTGAAACATGCAAGAGACCGTTCATTATTTTGTGGTGGAGGGCTAGTCGGCCAAGTCGGGTATACCGTGCACAGAGTCACAACAAATGGTCAACTTCTATAAAATACCATATTATATCAGCCAATATGTATATATGATGAGAGGATAGTTTTAACAATGGGATTTATGTAATAACCCACTTAAAACTCATATCCAGCACTTAACCTTTATTAACATACTTTAAATCCAAGATGGCCGCCAAAACGGCCATCAAAAATGACCGCTGTAAATGTAAAAATAGCCTATAACAGTGTACGAGGGGGTATCATAAAGTTTTAGAAATCACCCAGAAGTGAAGGAGCCAGAAACTTTATTTTGATTTGTGATCCTTCAGACATCTTTACAAAGTCCCTTGCAAAGTTACACATTTCATCCACTATTTATTAGCTGTATACAGACCGCCATTGTAGAGATACTCAGATTGACCGCCATTGATTGATTCTCAGATTGCCTCAGATTGGGTTATTCCCCAAACAGCAATAAATAGTTTACAGTTTGGACAGAAAGGGGTTAAAGGTCATTGCAAACAAGCTTGGTGGCAATAAAGTTATGGGAAAATAGGGTGTACACAGATTGACCTCTAATGACCCCTACATGACCTTTGACCCTTTCTGTCAACACTTTAAACTATTTATTGCTGTTTTGGGAATAACACAATCTGAGGCAATCTGAGAATCAATCAATGGCAGCCAATCTGAGGATCTCTACAATGGCGATTTGTGGACAGGTAATAAATAGTATAGGAGTAACTTTGCACTGGGACTTTGTAAAGATGTCTGAAGGATCTCATAACAAAATAAAGTTTCTGGCTCCTTCACTCTTGGGTGATTTCTAAAACCTTTTGATACCAGTCATTTCGCGTAAACTGTCTACATGTTTGTATTGACCACTGATACAGGGTGTCCTTAAAACAATTGGCCACGTATTTGCGCAACTTGTTGTTCTTGACCATGAAGTCCTAAAGTTTGATGTAATATGTTTATACACACGGAACGGGATAACACTCAGCTTTCAGATGCCGTTTATTTTATCTGAAAATAAACGTGAGTGTTTGGGAAATGAATGGCAAACTCTCTGGTGACTTCTGCTGGACTTCTCGGTTCATGGTATTTAAGACCATGAACATCCTCTTCTAATGAAAATCGAGGCCGCACCCAGCCATATGGACGTCTGTCTTGTTTCGAAAATGTAGGCCCAATAAACATTTGAAACCTCGTCAAAAAGAACTGGTTCGAATCATGTAACAAACATCTTTATATTCAGTTCTGCTTGGATACACAGTCACTCATTCTATTATTTAAACCTATTCAATCTCAATACAATTTTTTTTTTGCATAACACTGGTGAAGGGCAATCGTACAAGTGGAAGTTGTATCTTCATGATCTTAGGAGTAAACCTTTGAAACTGTTGGGTTTGTCCTGGCTCTTCAGCCTAATTGTTATAAATAAATAAATAAATAAAAATATAAGTGGCACAACATCGATTCTGGGTAGCTCTAGATAATTGTCCATATCTCAGGATTGTCAAATCTGAATCAGATGAAATAAGCAGCATCTGAAAGCCAGGTGTTTAGTCTTTCAATATGTGTAAACATCTTACACCAAATATTAGAACTTCATGGTCAACAAGTTGGGTAAACATGTGCACAATTTTTTAAGGGACACCCGGTATTGTTTTTATTCAAATATCACAACAACATTTAACGACCATAATGATTTCAAATGTATTAACTACATCATCGCCGTTGACAAACTGGGCATTATATATGGCAACCACCCAAAAAATACATTCCTATTTGCAAAAGAACTCCGTCTTCGTAGACTGATTTCACTGTAATAACTATGAGCGTTTCTGCTTGGGTACTGCAAAAAGATTATTGCCGATTATTGCCGGGTTCTGCCTGTTTCTGCTGGGCAAACTTAGCGTTTATTAGCGGTTTCTTCCCCAGCAGAAACACGCTCTATGTCATGTATGTCAGTTATGTCTAGTATGTTATATATAATATGTATGACATTTGACCTATAATTAACCTTAACTATTATTAGTATTATAACTCAGTGTTTTAATCGATTGTCACATTGTACATACTTGTAATTATTAATATTATTATTACCTTCTTTTTGTAAATATTGATTTTGTTGTATGATAAATAAAAGTATAATTTAAAAATAAAAAAGAAGAAGAAAAAAAAGGATGAAATTAAGTGTAACAGTATAGATTAATGTATAAATGATATACAATATACATTGAAAAGGTGTAATTATTAAATGATATACCATTGTGCATTGTAATGATATATACAATGAAAACATGATGAAACATTTCTTCTAGGGTCAATGATGAAACTATGAAATGTAATTAATGATGTACCGATGTACACATGATGGAACTATGTGAAATGTGAACATTATGTGAATGTGCATGTTTAAGAAACGGATAATAAACAATAAAAGATTTTTAAAAACCATCAACATCAAACCTGATCAACTTGTAACATACAAGTATCGTATAGTTTTATCAAGGTGAAAAATAGTGTGTTTGTATCTTGTATTAGTATATTATGCTATTGTTCTTCGCCAGCAGATCTTCGTTGAGTATGCGCATTCGCGAATCAATCTCATCCCAGTCGATGTATCCTGTTTCAAGATGGCGGCTACTCATGTGTGTCACCTTGAATGCGGCACGACCGTGAATTACACGGCGATTGTCAAATACAATGATGTCACCTATAATGCAACAGGAAAGAGAAAAACAATAACCTAACAGTTAGAAGACATAATTATCCCTTTTAACTGGTGTACGGAGCATTCAACTTAAGGTCGACCAATCAGCATGGTCAGGTGATTTTATTTATTTATTTTAGCGGGGTACTAACAAATTAGTTAAAAGGTCAAAAATTTTTGAGGTAGAGAATTAAAAATAATGCAAGTCACGACTTGCGAGTCCCCCTGGCTGGGAGATTCACCTAAATGGGTCAAAGGTCACATATAGGTCATTAGAGGTCAATCTGGGTACACCCCATGAGTCATCTCGAATCCCCTTACCAAAATATTATTTCACCAAGTGTAGTTGAGATTGAAGTCTGACTTTTCATATATGAGAGAGGGTCCTAAAGTTCTGACATATAGGGGTCATTACAGACAGGTCAATCCGGGAAAATCCCATGTATCATCTTACAAGTCCCCTTACCCAAAGATTATTGTCACCAAGATTGAAGTCTGACTTGACATGAGAGCCCTAAAAAGTAATAAGTGCAGTTTAAAGTTGACAACATTTGGGTCAAAGGTCACATAGGGGTCATTAGAGGTCAATATATGTACACCCCATGAACATCTCAAGTCTCCTTACCTAAATATTATTGTCACCAAGTTTGGCTGAGATTGAAGTCTGACTTTACATGAGAGCCCAAAACAGTAGCAATAAGTGTAGTTGAAGTATTGGCAAAATGGGGTCAAATGTCATGTAGGGGTCATTAGAGTTCAATCTGTCTACACTCCATGAGCATCTGAAGTCCCCTTTACCCAAAGACTATTGTTACTGATTATGGTTGAGATTGAAATCTGTCTTTTCATATGAGAGCACTGAACAGCCGAACCTAACCAAAAAGGCTAACCAAAAGGGAACAAACAGTACACACCCCTTCGGACGTACATACACCCCCCACACATTACATGATCACAATATCCCATAAATACTAAACAAATTAATAAGAAAAGAAAATGCGCTTTTAGATGATTTAGACACCCGCCCGCCGATCAACTCGCTTCGCT
Source organism: Ophiura sarsii (assembly GCA_035610835.1). Taxonomy (NCBI): domain Eukaryota; kingdom Metazoa; phylum Echinodermata; class Ophiuroidea; order Amphilepidida; family Ophiuridae; genus Ophiura; species Ophiura sarsii. The sequence goes on from CM069441.1 coordinate 18,549,536, forward strand.
CGCTCCGCTCACAGGATACAAAATGTGCCCCATCTAAATACTCCTCCTGCTGGATATGCCTTTGAGCACGCACGACCTTGTGCTTCTGTCAACGCGGGGGTGTGTGCGTGTTGATTGTAATAGTATACGCTCAACGCACAAGCTGCGCCAGAACAAAGACAAGTTGCACAAGCAATGGACCTACGGCACATGCCACAGTTCGATATACGATCAGCTCACTGCACACTGACTGCGCTTGCTTGTAAACTCACAAAATTCCGCTAACCAACAACACCAAAGCACCTGATTGGTCAAATTTAAACTGTAGCCTTTATAACGATCGTCACGCTGCGCGCAGTAACCACCAACGCAGTGGTCCCGCTGCGCGTAAGGGAGCACGCCACTATAATCCCTGTCATGATGCCTTGGACATACATTCCATCAAAGCATGCGTACGTGCGAGTTGCGTACGTATGTGCGTAGGTTCGCATTGCAATGCGTAGGTGCGAATGTGCGTAAACACGAAAGTGCGTACCGGTCACTTTCAACAAATAATCGCGCATCCTAATTGGTCAATCGTGAAATCGTCACACGTCGTGATTGACGGCGGGTGACCTTGTTCGCGCCTGTCAAGCATTTTGACACCGCGCCCCGCAAACAACAACAAAATACGCTCGCGTGAAATAACGCGAATTATGCCCAATGGACTATGACAGGGAGTATAAATAGGTCTCGCGACACGCTATCGATCAAAGTTGAGTACGACAATAGTTCCTATTTGGTGGAAAAGAAAAAAAGTTGTGATTTTCTGACGGTTTATGAAAATTGTTTCACTTATATGTTGTGTTTGAAATGTGTAGTTGATGTTATTTAAACTGGGTGATTTGAGGTCAATTTTAATTTCACGGACCGATTTACACATGCGGTGGTATCCAGACCGAGGCCGAAGTTAGGTAGGCATATCACTACGTTGTTATGCGGCGGCTTATATCAAACATGTGCGCGGTAATTGTAGCTTCATATTCAGATATGTTATAGATTACCCTTGTAAGTAAAACATATCAAAATTGCATTGAACCAAATGTACAAATATAGAAACTAGAGCCATTTAAGTAAGCCTTTTCTAACGTGTATATCTATATGGAGAGTGTCTTGATTGCGTGCTCCCGTAACCACCGACGCAGTGGGGCGTGAATAAGCTCATGTTTATTCACGAGTTTTTCAGTTCTCACGTTTGAGCACCAACCAATCAGAGCCGTGAGGTCGAGATTACGTAGTGCTCACCACGGATGACCGTTGCACCGTTTTGGGGTGAGGTCCAACCTCATGTGACGTGCGTCCATTGACCGTCGTCAGTAAGTCGCATACAGCGAGGTTACATTTACTGGTCGCATAGAAGTCCGCGTTATAAAACAACGCATTGCGCGAATGTTCAACCGATTTATATTATCTCAAATTAAGTGTCGCGAATATTTATATGAGGCGGTTCAAACTTGCTTAGCTGTTTAAGTAAAAATAATTTTCCCCGATTTTTTTTCTGAGAATAAACGGAAATGTCTTGGCTTAAACCTGATAACCCATTAGAAGAGTTCGCCCCAGACGAACTGGTCATACACCTGTTATCTCTTTGACAACCTGTATTATATAGATTATTTCAAATGAAGATCGAGAATACAGGTCATGTGGAGCAGGTTTTCTGACAAGACGAGCTGCACAGAATACAGACAATAATCCTAAATGTTGATTTTCTTTTACCCGGGTAGCCACTGTTCGCACTGAAAATTGTGGCTTTAGGATTGAGTGATGATGGTCTTCGCCCATGCCCAAACTATTTTCGTTATAGATTAAGCTACATTTCAATATATGTGGCTGTTTGATATCCTTAAAGATCGCATAGAAAAAAGCATTTATACGGGACTATACGTTCGACAATTAAAAATGCTTCAAGAACTTTTTTGCAAGTAAACAACAAACTCTTACACAGATCTTAAAATAACTCTATTACATTCGTTACATTAGCCGCACATGGAGTCTGATTCAAAACTTAGAATGAGGTGGTAGAGAGGGCTCAGAGTCATTCAGTCATATTTTCGGAAAACTTCGATTTTGAAATGGTCGATAGAGTTAACATAGATAAACTGTTACCTTATCAAATTTCCAAGAGAACTGGATGTGGCTTGCAACCCAGAGTGGTAGTTCACTTTAGTTGCTTAAGAATATAATCGAATGACACCATTATTATGCCCAAGTAAAAACCACTAACCATCTTTTAGCTTGTATCGATACACATTGTCTGGGTGATGGTAAATGCCACTGAACTTTTTCAAAGCTCGGTACACCGAGAGGACATCTCCAGCGGGTACTCTTAACATTGGTTCTCGACCATGGTCACTCAAGTATATGTGATTAGGATGACCTCGCATGTCTCTCCTGAAATATGAAAGAGAAATTAGAAAAGAATCAATACACGCACGCTGATATTGATGTGTAAATAATGGCTGTATATTAAGCATCCCTGACATTGTGCTATAATTATAGTGGTGGACTTGTCTAGTTCACTATCTTCTTTATAGTTCTATAGTTCTTACCACAATGTTTTTATATTTTGTCTCTGATGAGGGGGGTATATCCACTTGAATGAAACGTCGGTCTTTATTGTTACGTTATATTTTTGTTGTTTTATTGCATTGCATATCATTTTGTGTTGCTCGTCCCGTCCGTGTTTTATTTAGAGAATATATCGTTTTTAGACCGTACCCGTGTTATACTGTACATGGTAGTAGTATTTTAAATGGAACAACGACGCCGCAGGTGAAGTTGTTTCACGCCTAAAATTATACTCCCACGCATTTATGTCAGACAATATAACACGGGTATACGGTCTAAAAAAACACCTTTATTCTCATTCTTAAACAGTCATAATTTAGACATTTATTTAATCAAATTTGTACCTTTAATTACCTACACTTGGCAACTTTTACCCTGTTAGTATCACAAACATTCCATCCAATCCCTTGCGGTGAGTAAGCTATGCGTCGGCGTAATGCGTCGCATAAACACGCAGAAAAATCGTAGTAAACGCACTGCAGAAGTGCGCGTTATGGAACAAAACTATAGTTACCACGCCATGGGCGTAGCCAGAATGATTGTTACCCGAGGGTACGAAATTGGCGAGGGTCCAGGGTCGAAGCCCCGGCGTGGGTCCAGGGTCGAAGCCCCGGCGTGGGTCCCGGGTCGCAGCCCCGGCGAGGGTCCAGGGTCGAAGCCCCGGCGAGGATCCAGGGTCGAAGCCCCGGCGAGGATCCAGGGTCGAAGCCCCGGCGAGGGTCCAGGGTCGAAGCACCGGCGAGGGTCCAGGGTCGAAGCCCCGGCGAGGGTCCAGGGTCGAAGCCCTGGCGAGGGTTAAGGGGCAGCTCTCCTGGCACATATTTCTTTGAATTAAGACTTTTCTTCTCGTATCTTGTTCTTCAATTTATATCTTATTTTAAGGAAAGTCGTTCTTAAATCCATGATTCCCCTTGTCAATAGCTATAACCTTCCCCTCACCCCAACCAGAATGATTTTTTTCTTTCTTTCTATGTACTCAGTTCTATAATCATTACGGTTCCGTGCCCTGTATAAAATCCAACTTTCTTGACCACGTCTTTGATGACATATCCAGGGTAATAAATTATCCCCTCCTACACCATTTATCTGCTACCATTTCCACCGCTATCCTAAGCATAGCTCAAGGCTCTTTGGTGTTGGTGTAACTAGAAGCAATATATACTACTTTTGAAAATGTTCTTGTGATAACAAATTCCAACTTTTAATTTCAATTTGTCATAAAAAAAACTAGTGCTATATCATATTTTATAAAAACAAATGTTCAAATTTCGAAGAAAAAAAATCACATTATATTATCCAAAGAGCAGATTTTAGTTTTAAAATTAGCCCAAATCTGCGGAAAATCACCACGCGTGGAAATAGTCATGTGGCAATACTGCAGCCCCTTAGGCTTGTTTCTAGTTCCACCGCTGCCACACTCAAGGTCCCCCAGCATGCGGTAAATGGTGTTGGATGGATCAAACTTGGGCTCAAACCTTGCAGGCAACTGGAATGTAATGAATGAAAGTATATTTTGGTGGTTTTTTTTCTTCAGGCCCTCCTGGCTACGCCAATGAACGAACTGCGCGTGAGGGTGGTCACGCTAATTAATGTACGCCGTGTTAAAGTTGTCTTATAATTGTCGCCGATATCTCTTAGAACCAATGAGAATTACTTATTACATTCTTAGCTGTTTAAAAGTTGTTCCAGTGCACAGCAATTCTCATTGCTTGCCTTATAGTATATCGCGTTATTATCCCCTGTTATTATCCAGCACCAATCACATAGTCTGATGCAGGCATACCTATAATTGATTTAGAAGAGTTGATACATTAAATACCTCTTTATCTTCCTCCTAAGACTATTTGCCCGATCGGGAAAGGAGGTTGCATGGGCGCCTAGCGTGTGGGGACCCTAACCTGGGGCCACTGTGGCGTGCGATGCCAAGCCCACATGGGAATCAAGCAGGAAGCTGAGCCCAGCACCTGAGGCTGACCCAATCGTCCATGCAGCCTCTTTGCAATAATGCACCATAAACCGTAAGAGAGAAAAACGTTAAGTACCACAAATTAAAGTACCATAACGGGTGACTGTGGGTGGGATAAACCAATCTGATGTAATATTCTTGAACTTGAACTTGCTCCGATTTTGATTAACGATATCTCAAATTGTTTGTCTGATAACAAGGATATCAGAAATAGTAGTTGTTACTGTCTTAAATATTTATTGTGCCTTATACAGGGGTCAAAAGGTCACATTCAATATACATGTATATATGCCTATGGAACTTGACCATTTTACCCCTTGTACAGGGCACAGAAATGACCACAAGGGTAAAAACATATCATTTTTGGAATCCTAATGATCAGACAAACAATTTTTAGATATCGTTTGTCAAAATCGGAGCAAGTTCAAATTTTGACCCAAATGCAGAGGTCAACCAACGACCTTTTCATGTTTTGCTCAATAACTCGATAACCAAATATCGGAAGTGGAGCAAACTATACATTTTTAGAATCCTCACACAAACAATTTGTTATGCTTTTCAGCTTAATTGAAGCAACTTGAATTTTGGATTTTGGCATACGCGGGATTCTTGGGGAATTTTAATATGTTGTTCTTTATTTATCATTGAGGAACTATACTATTTTTTTCTGGGTCAAATACTAAAATTCCAGGACTAAAAGCTTAGCTGTACTCAAAATCCCATTTTGTTTTGCGTATAAAGCATGTAGTATAGACGTATGTAATGGTGAACCCGCCAATCCGAGGACCTTTGTCCCTACCAGCCGGCAATGTGAGGACAAAAATATGTGAGGACCTTTTTTGAAGTCATCTCTTTTTTCATGCATAAAAACGTATATGAGTAGGGTCCTCACCCTACTCATATAAGGGTGTATGGTCATGTCCTCCATTAGACGTCAATACACATACCATACAAATGTCCCTAGTATGGTAAAAAAATGTCCTCAGATTGAATGTAACATCTATACTTTTTTAAACGTGTTTTAATACGGGTCCTCACATGGGTTGGTACTCGACCATAGGTGTATATTAACATGCTACAGTAAAAGACCACAATATGGCTAAATCAATACCTCACAAGTCACCATACACAATATAATAGTCTAGTCTAGAGGCTAACTCTCATACAAGGCCTAGTTAAGGCGAATCGTTCAACCGGTGTACCTTCTCAAATCTGATCACATAGGTAGTTAGTATAGACCTTCTAGATAAGTGCCAGGTAGTGAGTCAATCTTAATTGTGGTGTCACATTTTTTTACGGATCATTTTAAAGAATGTCTCATTTGATAGTAAAATTGCACGAGTTCAGGGTAGGGGAAACATAAATCATCATATCTATGCCTAATTTTAACCGAATTGCGTTATTTTTGCATCAAAATATGCCAATTATTACCGCTCTCATGTTAATATTTCACTGAAGCTGTGTATTACACAAATGATTCGAAATACTAATATGTGCCGTGTTCTACCGAAACCAGACGGAATTGAGCAGAGCTCCAAACTGAGAAATAGCCCAAAACAGAATTGGGGGTGATTTTTTTGGGAATTTTAGTTTCTGGTAAATAATTAATCTTCAGAGTGTTTATATCAATATTGTGAAAGATTCAGATTAAAAAATCATCCTAATGTATGTTTCAGTGATTTCAAAAAGACCACTTCTAGTAAAAAGTCTAGTTATATAGTAACTTTAAAGGGCGATATCTCAGTTTGGAGTTTTCATAAAGACCGTAAAAGACGAACTTGAAAATGATGTAACTCCGCTTTGGGAAGTCCGATTAAAAAAAGAAAGGTACCACTGTAAAGCAGTAGATCTCTAATTTAATAATAAATTACTAACGCAATTTTGATATCTTGCCCAATTGTGTCTGGTTTCGGCAGAACACGTCACATATAACTTTTCCATTTGACAAAATATTACCATGTTTTTTGCATACTATTTTCAACATTCAGCAAAGTTTATTTAGAAATAATTCTAATAAGTTATTTATCATTAAATGTTGTTGTATTGGCAGTCAAACATGTTGTTGTCATATTGGAAATAAATTGGACAGATGATAACTTCACATGTTTACATGCTATTTTTTCAAAGTGTCCCATAGAACAGTGGAATTTGATCGTTTTAGGTGAGAGGAAATGTTAATTGTCACATCATTGCGTTTAATCAACACAAATATGTTATCTTTGTAGGCATGGGTATGGTATGAACCTCTCTCCTCTTGGCCTCGACTAGCTCCGTTTATGGTCTTTCCAGACCAATGACATGACAAGAAAGCATATCATTTTTGATATACTATTATTTACAGGTTAACCATATTTGTATGTCTGTAGTCACCTCGTAGGTGACTTGTATTTATTTTAATTGAAAGCATTTTAGGGGTACTTGCTTGCTTGCTTAAAGGCAAAGGTCCACTCTGGCTAGTTCACCCAGGGTGAACTGGCTTACACCTATTCATTTGGTGAAATCTCAACCTTGAGATATTCCCAAAGGATATGGCTGGTAAGACTGGACCTAAGGGTTTAACTCGGTGGTGTCCCCGATCTACGATGGCACTTTTGCATTACATTCCAGTTGCCTGTAATGTTTGAGCCCAAGTTTGACAGGTTGAATTGGCCATGACGCTAGTATTAGTAAGTTCCACCCCAGAATTACATCCGTCCAACACCATTGACCGCATGCTGGGAGGACATTGAGTGTGGCAGCGGGGGAACTGGTAGCAAGCCCGTAGGCGCTGCAGTCTTGCCACATGACTTAGCATACGTGGTGACGTGGTGGTCAGATTTGGGCTAGTATTAAAACTAAAATCTGCTCTTCGGATAATATAATGTGATTTTTTTTCCGAAATTTGAACTTTTATTTTTACAAAATATGATATAGCACTAGTACAGGCCTTCTCAAATGGTGGCGCGCGCGCCACTTGTGGCGCATTGCATCAGTCCGAGTGGCGCGCGGAAGGAAGCATGAAAAAAAAAAAAAAAAAAAAGGAAGAAAAAAGAAGAAAAATGCACGGAAATTATAATAATCTAATCTACAACCATACTGTATCTGCTCAGCCTCCGCCTCCGAGTAGGTGTGATAATAATAAAACAAAATAATAACGCGTTCCCAGGGCGTATGTTAACATCCGTGCATCGCACCCATCCATGATCCAAATCCACAACTTCATATGTCCCCAATTTCACCCAGATCGCAAGAAGTATGAAAAGCCACTTCAGCCACTAACTGCAGTGGGGTAATTCATGATTATTAGTAGTAGGCCTATTGATTATCACTAACATTTGCTACCATTTTTGTACATTTTACCATCAACATCTCTTTATTTCTTGTACCATATTGCTTGCAAATATAGCTCTCCTTGGCCTCTTAAAAGGGGGTAAACCCATGAGCTTCCAGGGGGCTTTGCCCACCTGGACCCCACCAGTTATTCGATTCACTCGCTACGCTCGTACAGATAGTGGCGCTTCTAGATCACTAACATCTCAAAAGTGGTGCTTCACAAAATCTAATTGAGAAGGCCTGCACTAGTATCTATGACAAATTGAAGTTAAAAGTTGGAATTTTTACATTTTTCAAAATTAATATATAGGGCTTCTAGTTACATCCAGACTAAAGAGCCTTGAGCCATGCTTAGGACAGCGTTGGAAATGGTAGCAAGCACGCTTGCAAGACACAGGTAGTGTGACATAAATCAGTTAAATGGTGTAGGAGGGGATGATTTATTACCCTGGATAAAGCATCACAGCCGTGGTCAAGAAAGTTGGATAACATGCAGGGAACGGAACCGTCGGTCATTTATTGCTGTATTTATGTTACTTGTCTCCAAATCCAGTATCCTGCTTGAGTAAATACATAAATATCAGAGCAGGTCTTCTCGGTATTCTTTTGCCATGATTGGTGCACCAGTTTGGAAACTGGCTCCTCACTTCTGAAACAGTGGCCAGCCAACCTTGTTCGTGTCTTCTGAATCTTCTGGCTTAATTTTGTGAGGTCACCATATACTTGGGTATTTGGTATACATGTAGGTTGTTTCCAGTTGACATTGAGTACTGCTCTCAATTCTGGTGTAGTAGCCATCAAGCTTTTTCTGTAACTGGGAGTAATGGTCCAAGCTTCGCATCCATATAACAGAACTGACTCTACCGTTGAGGCAAACAGGCGAAGTTTGAATTTCCGAGAGAGAGTAGACTTCCATATTTTGGTCATTTTGCTACATGCTCTCCATGCTGCTCCTTTGCGTTGCTATGTCCTTTGCTGTACTCTCCATCCAGGCACCAATGTATTTTAAATCTTGAACCTCCTCTAACTTGATACCATCATTTGTCTGTATGGATCCCTTCTGACTCTGGTTATATAACATAAATTTTGTCTTTCCAGCATTTCATTTTCAGACCGACCTTTGCTACTCAACTCTTTGCAGCAGATCTTGAGAACTTTTGCATTTTGCCACGGTTGATAGTGTCAAGGCCTTTCTAAAATCAATGTAGGTGATTACTGCTGTTACGTTGTTGGCCTTAACTCCTTCTATAGTATAAGCCTCCTCAGTACCAGTATGTGGCCCACTGTTGTCCTTCCGACCTGAAGGCGTTTTGATTGGTTCTCAAATGCTGATCCAGCTCTGGTCTGATTCTGTCCAGGATCATTCTGTTGTACGTGTTGGCAACAATAGAACTTAGGCTGATACCTCGGTAGTTGCCTCCTAGGCTAAGATTGCCTTTGGTCTTTGAACTACGAGGGTCATTCAATAAGTTCTACATCCTCCCTCATAACATCGCTAATATTAATGTCAAGCTCATGACATTTATCATGATTATAAATGTAGCTCTGAATCATAGCTACACATTTGTAGTAAATGATAATTGAAATCTGTTTTACTTTTGTTATGACATGGTCAAAGCCAGAGAGAGATTTTGGACAACGGACACAGAAAATGACCTTAAAAATAAAAAACAAGTTTTTCGGGTGGTTTTTTCGTATTGTATGGTTAGATATAAGAGCATGAATTAAATACTGAAAATGGAAATAAATGAATGATATCTGAATATATTACAGTGTTATCATGTATAGATAAGAAGATTGAAAACAATATTAACTTGTGTAGGCTTGAAAATAGTGTACTATCAACTCAAATGTATTGCTATGCCATTGGCATACAGAAATACTGCTAATCAGTCACATTTTCGTTGTTACAACTTAAGCCACAATGATGCCTCGAATGCTAAATCTTTACCATAATAGTCACTTTATGACTTTTACTTATGTGCAACCTTCAGAATAGTCAACCAGGTAGTCAATGATAGAAAATTATCGCTTTGATAGACTTTGAATCCCTCTATTTAGTTCGGTATATTGAAGATCGCTTAGTTCTCATGAAAGTCAAATATGACTTTTATAGGGTTCTCTAGGGGAAGGGTAAACTGAATGGTAGTCCTGACCTGGATCTGGCTAATCAGAGGACATATTTTCCCCAAATCAATCAGTCAACTTTATTGTTTACAGTCTGTTTAAGAGATATCTGACATTTAGAACGGTTATAATTGACCGATAGGTATGTTTTGCCTCTTACAATAGGCCAATTGAAAAGCACTTCGGCGATATTTTGCTGTTTTTCATCCGTTTCCTTTACACTAAATCGAAGTTTGGTTCTCACTGCATGTTTGAAAAAGTACAACCAGTACTCCGATCATTTTACATTGGATTTGTAGCTGAGGTTCCAAGCTACAATCGTGTGATATTTGAGAAGACTGACTCACATAATAATAAAATTATGAGGTAGGAGGTAGAACTTATTGAATGACCCTCGTATGTTGAGCACGGACCACTTGCTCGTTTCCCCCAGTCAGTAATGCTTCATTGCAGAAGTTCAACACAATGTCATCAAGGTCGCATATTTACGGAACTTCAGGTGAGATGTTGTCTTCACTACTGATTTTCCTGCTACCAGTGACCTTTTAGGTTGTCATATTCCTCTTGGTCGAAAGGACCTGTTTTAGTTTCCAGATCTGTTAAGGATTTATGTGATTTCCTCCTCCTCCCTCGGACCTTTGGTGGATGCTTTCCACCAGTGATTTCATTGATAAGCCTCCAGCTTAGAGCATGCTTGGAATTGAAATGGGCCGCTTCTACTTCCTTGATCTTTCTGATCTTCTTATATGACTAGACTAGATTGTAGGCTTCATCAGTTCTCTATGGGGTTCTGTGCCATCATGACACATAATGGTTACACACTAGTTAGTTAAAATCAATCAATAATTATGTTATATTGAAAGTAAACAATATCAATATTCGTCATGCTAAAATCATTTAGTTGGAAAGACTGAGTAAATCATTACACATTACAGTCGTCAGACAACTCAGTTATGTTGGCCCAGAACCTCTAAAATGATTTCAAATAAAATAAATACAAGCCACATATTATTATATTTTATGAACTGACTGCTAAGAAATATTTCGCAAATATGGGTTAAGCTCTATAATACTAATATTATATACAAATGAAATGCTCTATTGCCATGTCATTGGTCTGGAAATACCATTATCGAAGATAGTTGATGAGAACTATTTCGGACCAAGAGGAGAGAGGTTCATACCGTATCAATGGGTACCAAGATAACCTATTTTCGTTGATTAAACGCAATGATGTGACAATAAATATTTCCTCTCACCTAAAACGATAAAAAATTCAACTGCTTATAGGACACTTTGTAAAAACAGCATGTAAACATGTGAAGTTATTATCTGTCCATTACATTTCCAATACGACTACAACATGTTTGACTGTCAATACGACAACCTTTAATGATAAATAACTTATTATGATTAATTCTAAATAAACTTTGCTGAATGTTGAAAAAAGTATGCAATAAACATGTTAATATTTTGTCAAATGGATATGTTATATTAGTATTTCGAATTATTTGTGTGATACAATGTACACAGCTTCATGGAAATATTAACGTGAGAGAGGTAACCATTTTGTATATTTTAATACAAAAATAACGATTTATGTTTCCCCTATCCTGAAATCGTGCTATTTTACTATCGAATGAGACACTTTTTAAAAAGGCCTGTAAAAAGAATGTGACACCACAATTTGGATTGACTCACTACCTGGCACTTATCTAGAGGGTCTATACTAACTACCTATGTGATCAGATTTGAGAAGGTACACCGGTTGAACGATCACCTTTTTTTAGGAGTCCCAGCCTCTAGACTATAAGTGTCGACACTTTATTTGACACCATAACTATATTTTTAAGCCCTGTTGATAGAAAGATATGGAGAGGGGTCATCATATTTTATTGTACACTCTTAGAAGCTCAGGATCAAATATGAGACGAAAAGGATCAATTTTGATCCAGAAGCGGTATCACATATGAGCTTACCCTTTCCGGATCAAGCAGGATCAAAAAGTTTGATCCGAAATGGGATCAAATATTTCTGTCAAATGATACTGAAACGGATCAAAATAATGATCCTTAATCGGATCAGGATCAAATATGAGACGAAAAGGATCACTTTTGATCCAGAAGCGGTATCACATATGAGCTTACCCTTTCCGGATCAAAGTGATCCGACAAGCAGGATCAAAAAGTTTGATCCGAAATGGGATCAAATATTTCTGTCAAATGATACTGAAACGGATCAAAATAATGATCCTTAATCGGATGTACCTGTAGCTTATGATCCTACTCCAGGATCAAACTGAATCAAATAAAACGTGAAAACATAGGGGGTCATCGGGTGACAGATTGTAAAAACAAGCATGCATGCAAGGGTCTTTCGGTGACACCGGGCCAAAAAAAGGGGGGTGCACACTGCAGACTATATATCGAGTGCAGTAAGCTTACTACATCGTGTAGGCCTAGTACATCGCAGTGATCGTGACATTTTGTGAGGAGCATTTTGACCGAAAATCGTACTGATGGCACTGGTCAGGTACAAGAAATTTGTTCACAAGAATAGAGCATGTTCAAACATAAAAAATAAGACTACTTTACCGACAAAATCATGTAACATTTTACAGATACCGCGGTATTTCACCCTTGTTTCAACTGTGGCGACCGAATTCAAAAGATCGTCTGCTTGTCGTCTATCGGTTTGCGAAAGAGTGACGTTAGTCAACTATTTTTTGACCAATGAACTGTTTCATCGAATTGATCCGGAAATCAGATCAAAGTTGATCAAGGTGAATTTGATCCGTTTGTTGATATCTATCTGGAAACGGATCAAAACGATCCGAAAACGGATCAAAACGATCCGAAAATGATCCTTAAAGGATCAAAACAAAGTGAGCCGGAAATCTACCCATGTATTTGATCCTGAGCTTCTAAGAGTGTAGTATTTTCATATCAATCACACTCCCTCCTAATCATGCTAGAGAAAAGCTACAGAATATAAGATTGCTACTGTATCTGAATACTACATGTACCAGCTGTTATTAAATATATTTAACGCGAGTACTGCCGTTTTATTTATTCGGGCGATTCAATTTATAAAAAAGATGCAAATAATATCTGCTTATTTGAGCAAATTAGGTTTTTGTCGCACAGCTAGGTTTGGCCTATTATAATAGAATTACACCTACCCTATAACAGGATGACAAGATCTGGAATAAATTCGACGAGAGTGATAGGTGCCGATATCCTTAAATTCCATCGGGACATTGCACAGGATATCATAGGCCGCTGGATCAACCTTCTTCAGATCCAGCGCTACCTTGAAGCCATCCGTAAACCAGTTCTCGCCGCCTTCGTCGTGAGCCTGCTGTATGCAATGGAGCATTTGGACCTGATGAAAATAGTATAATGAGAATCGTTGGCGAGAAACAGAATAACAAATGTTCCACTATCTGATCACTTTTAGACCTATCTGCGATTTAGCTATTAGCCGGGTAGGGGTAGGGGGGGGGGGGGGGGTAGCGATGTGGTCGTCCCAAATCCGGCAACAAATATTCCATGGTACAAGTGTTAATACCCAGTTTGAATTTGAATTAGCCCGCGCAAGGGAAATGTGCAGTGATTAATACGGAACAAATGTGCTTGTAGCCTTCGGTCTTTTTTCCTACGTAGTGTATTGAATATGCGAATTTGGTAACGTCACGGATTGCTAATCAGGGCTAATCTTTGTTGTTTTATGGCAAATTTATTACCAAATTGTGCCGAAAATTTTCATCCAATTGTTGCCTGTTTGATCAAAACATAATATGAAGTCACTCTATAGAGAGCACGTGTTGTCCAGTAAAGAGTACAGTAAAGAGTCTGCACAAGAGTTTGAAGCAGGTAAACGAGAACTCGACCAAGCCTATGATGAGGTCAATTCTGAATACCTGGACAAGAAATTAAAAGTAGTGGAAAAGGCAAACCTAAACATGCAACACAGATTATCTTGGGAGCTCATTAACGAAGTAAGTGGAAGGAAAACCTCTAGGAATGGAATCCTCAAAGGAAAGACAAAGGAAGAACGTGTCAATAATTGGTACTGCCACTTCCAACAACTCTAGGAATCCCACCGGTAGTGACTGATAAAGATGAAGACATCCCAAAGATTTTCGAAGAACTACCAATTAAGTGTACTGCCTTTCAATAACACTGAGTACCAGAAAGCCAAGAAATCTATCAAGGAGGGGAACAGTTTTGGAGAGGACAACATTCCACCTGAACTACTGACAAGATGCAATATTGATGATCTAATACTGGACATCTGTAATAAGGCCCTCCTAGAAAAGCAAAAACCTGACCAGTGGGCAATATTGAACCTGATACCAGTCCCAAAATCTGGTGACCTAAGTCAAGCAGGAAACTACAGAGGCATATGTTTGAACTATACTGTGGCCAAGACATAACAGAATGATTCTCAACAGAATAAGACCTCACCTAGATGAATTACTTCGAACTAACCAGAATGGCTTCCGCGAGGGAAGAGGCACTACGTCACACATTCTTTGGCCCAGGAGAATCATCGAAGGTATACAGTCCAATAATCTCTCTGCAGACATAACATTCATTGACTTCAAAAAGGCATTCGACACCATACATCTTGGGAAAATAATCAAGATACTCAAAGCATACGGTATCCCACATGTTATAACAGATGCAATTGATGAAACTTACAGAAACACAAGAGCCAAAGTCATATCACCTGATGGCGACACAGAACTGTTTGACATCCTAGCAGGAGTACTCCAAGGAGATACCCTTGCCCCCTATACCTATTCATAATCATCCTTGATTATTGCTTAAGAATAACTATCAGTGGGGGAGAAGAGGAACTAGGATTCAACATCAAGCCTAGACAAAGTCGAAGAATAGGGCCAAAGAACGTCACGGATCTTGAATTTGCAGATGACATAGCGTTACTTTCTGACACTAATGAGCAGGCACGGAAGTTGCTGAAATATGTTGAGGAAGCAGCACTCAAAACTGGGCTCTGCACATGAATGCCAAGAAAACTAAATACATGGTATTTCACCAAGCACAAGCGGTACAGCTAAAAACCTCTGATGGAAGTAACCTAGAAAACGTAGAGGACTTCAAGTACCTGGGAGCTTGGGTAAGTAGTAGCCAGCATGACATAAAAGTACGTAAAGCACTTGCTTGGAAGGCCTCCAATGCTCTGAACAAAGTGTAGAAATCCAGCCTCTGTTGAAAAATCAAAATAAGACTTTTCCAAGCTACTGTTCAAAGTGTTCTACTGTATGGAGCTGCGACATGGACCATCACCAACAGACTGAAGAAATCACTAGATGGATGCTACACTAGAATGCTGAGAACTGCACTCAACATTAGTTGGAAAGACAAGGTACCGAACAAAGACCTGTATATAAACTTATAAAAAGTATCAGAAAACATCACAGATCGAAGGATGAGATTTGCCGGGCATTGCATGAGAAGAGAAAATGAGATAGTACCTGACCTTTTGCTATGGAGACTCAAACACGGACATACATCTGTTGGCCGCCCAGCCTTAACATACTTGGACATCTTGGCGAAAGACACAGGACTGAAGAATGATGAGGTGATGAAAGCATGCATGGGGACAGAGTAGTGTGGCGAGCCATCACGAAGACCGATCGAGATCGACATAAGTAGTCTGTAGTAGTAGTGGTCCAGCGGAACAGCGCGGGATTCATGATCATAGGTTGTGTGTTCTAGCCCCGCTGTTGCCAACTTGTTTGTGTCCTTGGGCAAGATACTAAGTCTCAATTGCCTCGTCAACCCAAGCGATATTTGGGGAGCCGTTATTAACATGATTAAGAGTCACAATCTAAGTAGTGCTGATAGGCTGTGCACTGTTGGCCGGTAGCCGCCTAAGTGTAGCGATGAAAAGGGTTCTGATTCAAATTGGCAGCGATAATAATTGGTCAAAAGCGCTTTGGGGCTTTGCTTGCATTATGGAAAGCGCTATATAAGAACGGTGTAATTTTAAAGGACATACGCAATATGTAGGCCTACGACTCTCTTTTTTGAGCACTTAATGTCTATACATAGTTACGAATTAGAGAATAATGACTGCGTAACAACTGTTTTCGTGAATTTTCGGTCAATGAGCAAAACAATCGAACACTTTGGCGCAGTACTTTCGACCAATCAAATTAAAGCCTCACGCCCCTAAACTGAATATTCAATGAGTTATGATGAGGAAATGCGATTAATGCTTATTTCTGATTGGTTGAATGATAACAATGTTAATGATGACCCGACTTGGACTGTTTCAATAACTAAGAAGGGTGGACAAAATAAGCAGAAAACTATATTAGCGCGATTATATCGGTACAAATCAACGATTTGGATAATAATACAATTGTTACTCAGTAATTATTCTCTAATTGGTGTGAGCATGGTAATTTCAAATCCTAGGTTATTGGTGAAAAAGAACAACAAACAATAGGATCATTGCGTGAAAATTTACCAAAAATGCCCCGAAAAGGGATCTTTAGGTGAAACAGTATTAAAATGATGTCATCGGGTGGGAGCGAGGTTTAAAGGTCTTCATAATCTTGCGTACCCGAGCATATGGGACACATATGGGACTGTCCCACGCTGCAAATGGTTTTCTATCATTTTTTCACAATTATTCCCTTCGTTACTTACCCCCGGTGGACGTCCTTTGTACGCTAGATCTGTGTGCATTGGGAATGTTTTACTGGTATATGCCACATGTGTTGCATTGTATGATGTCCTAACGTGGTCAGTTGCTCTGTAGACGGAAGAACAAAAATAGGCAAATTAACACACACTATCATATAAACCAATAACACACGCTATCAATCATATAAGCCATACACTTGTTGGCATCGTTTATTTCATTGGTGGATAAGTCGCGTGAAGTTGGCAAAATTCTCATCATTCCCGAGACATTTTACAGACGGTCCTTAAAACCTACTATTGACCGCTCATGACATTTTACCCCGGTTGTGAGATCGTTGAAATGATGGTTGGTTCAATCCTGTCATGACTGACAGCTCGTGACCAGTAGCGTAGCGGGTAGGGGGGGGGGGGGCAGACATAGGCAAAATGGGGACGAAAAAGGCGGAAAATCATGTTAAATCAGCCGTTTTTTGACCTGGTTTCTTTGAAATATGGACCGTTATGGGGATCTATGGGGATCTTGCCCCCTCGGAGTGGCTGGGCTG
The DNA here is from genome assembly GCA_035610835.1 of Ophiura sarsii. NCBI lineage: Eukaryota > Metazoa > Echinodermata > Ophiuroidea > Amphilepidida > Ophiuridae > Ophiura > Ophiura sarsii. The sequence continues at coordinate 18,566,755 of CM069441.1, forward strand.
GCTACGCGGCTGCTCGTGACCTTATACAGATACTACGCCACAGATAACGATGTTCAGCAAAGGAGTAACAATCACGGAGAGGGTGTCCAGTAATCAATTTTATTTGGTCAATCCATCCACCGGGAACAAGGTCTGCCTTTCTTTCTCTTCACTTCAATCATGCCTTGCATGATCATCTTCTCTTAGGGTCCATATCCAAACTCTCAGTGATTTTAAAGCATTTTTCTACCGATTTTACAACGGTATTCCAACGGTATTTCGTTCTATTGTTAAAAGCATCGAAAAAAGATCGGTGATTAACTAGAGACTCTCTACTTATCTGGCGTTAACAATAGAACTATTGTAGTACTCTCGATGGCTCAATTAGAAATACTATAAGCTTTTTAAATCCGATCGTAAAATGTTTACGTTCACCGCCGATCAATGTATCTGGTCGTCTAGAAATATGAATTAAGCTACCGCTCCATCACGAGTGTAGCATGTTGTTTACTCTCACTCTATTCATCTATTACTAGATGATTACTAGAGTGTAGCATGTTGTTTACTCTCACTCTATTCATCTATTACTCTCACTCTATTCATCTATTACTCTCACTCTATTCATCTACTACTACCATCATCATGTCTTGTCAAGACTGTGGATCACTTAAATATAACTTATGTAATGGAGATTTGCTGTTATGTAAATCATGTGATGAAATAAGATTCCCACCACTACCAAAAATGACTAAGGCTACGACTAAGGCTAAGGCTATAAAGACTACATCATCAAGGAAGGGCAGCGTGAGACAAACTACCGAACAAACTTCGACCAAAGAGACTGTTACTAATGTGGAAAGAGCCGCTTCGGTTATATATCAGGCTAAGCTATCGAAGATTCAACGAATGAACAGGTTTGATCTGGTAAACATCAACATGAGTGAAATCTTACAAGAAATTCGTACTGCGATTATAAAGTCGGTTCAATCAGCTGAGACTGACCAAGTTGTGATTGCTAATCAGTCACTTACGGTACATAACAAACTGAAGGATTATGTTACATCAAGGATCATTGAACTCTCTGTACCCAAGCTATAACAACGCTTGTATCTTTGGAAGATGATAACCCCACCTCGGACACTCTAACATCAGATCCGGATAAGACCACAGCAAACCCTACCCCACCACCAATGGTTACAGCATCAAGGATTGCGTGTGTAGATACTTGTAATCTACAACATGTGGAGAGGGGGAAGTCTATCGAGTGCATCCTTTGCCAAGAACATTTCCACAAAGTGTGTGTTGGTCTGAAGACCAGCTCAGGATCTGTGTGTATCTGCCAAACCTGCAGAGATCTAACTAAGACAGTAAAGTCCATTATCTCCAAGCAAGCAGAGCAAGAAAAAGAGATGGCTGACTTGCGCAATGAAAACCGTACCTTGCACAAGATGGTTTCGGACATAAAATCCCAGCAACAAGCCGTCAGTAAAGCAGAAAAGCAGCCTACACCCACTGAAACTCCAAAACCTACACCCACTGAAACTCCAAAACCAACAAAGAGGCCTGATGACACCAAAACGGAATCAAAGACTCTGATCATAGGCGATTCAATCATTCGGGATATCAATGACAAAGGCCTATACTGAACACTGATATTACTTGCCTTCGTGGTGGACGCATCAAGACCATCAAAGATAAACTAACCACCATGGAGCTTGCAGAATACAACGTGATCATGATACATGTGGGCACTAATGACTGCTCATCAGACGACTACCTCAACGAAGGAGTACCCATCTATACAGATATGGTGGATAATATAAAGGCAAGGTCAAGTTGCAAAGTTATCATTTCGTCGGTATGTCCCAGAGGTGATAGCCCTGCAAATAATGCACGTTGCAGAAAATTGAACATTGAATTGAAACGCATATCAGAGGAGAAAGATTGCTTCTTTGTGGACAACGAGGGCAACTTCTTGCACCGAGATGACTCCATTATAGACAGTAACTTTACCAGCAGGAAGCTGCATCTATCCAAAACAGGCACACATACTCTGTTAAACAATCTCAACAAAGTCCACAAAATCGTGAAACCCAAAGACACCAACAAAGAAACGAACAAACCAAGACTTCAGCATGATGCCGGCCACAACCACAATCACAACAACAACCGAGAATCTTCATATTATCATGATTATAGACCCCGACATAGTACACATGGATTTAACCGACATACCCATGGATTTAATCGCGCTAATGGTAACACTAACAACGCTTCTCGGTGTGACTTTTGCGGACTAACAAATCACACAACAGAACTTTGCCATCATAGCCGTCCCGTCAAATGTTACACCTGTCAGGAATATGGACACAAATCTTATGTTCCTGGGAAACGACCATACCTATGTGAGGAAAATAACTTTGAAAAGTACCCTACCCATTGGGATTAGGATTTAGCCGGCACCGTGGAATGTACAAACTCTTTTGCTATTCTAATTGATGAACTTGATTATGTGTGTGAAAATAATGAACATAATGATGTTGATATTACTGAAGATATATGTAATGAATATAATACAGAGGTTAAAAACAAAAAGCGATCTCATAGACGTGGAGGTAAGAAGGGCAAAAATAATAGTAAATATTATAAGCGTAAAACGGTAAAAATCGCTTTTAATAATGTCAATAGACTGCGTCCTAAAGTTCACGAGCTTGAAAATTTACTTAATGTAGAAAACGTTGATGTTTTTGGAATTGCAGAGTCCTTTCTGCGAGATACTGACTGTATTAATCTGCATGGATACAGATGGGTTGGTAAAAACCGGGTTAAGAAAGGGGGAGGGGGGATTGGCTTATTAATTTCAGACACAATCTGTATTATTGATGACAATCTTTTTGATTCAACATCGGATGTATATGAAAGATTATGGGTCAAAATTTCGTTTGAACTTTATAAACCAATGTATATTGCTGTAACATATTTCCCAGTTGAAGGTGCTGATCCGGATACAACGGATCAATTATATACTCAGTTACTATCTGAAGTCATACGTATTGAGGATGAAGATGATGATCCATGCATTTTAATAATGGGTGACATGAATGCTAGAATTGGTAACAAAATTTGTTTTGGTGATCCTGTTTTAAACAGTAATGGTAAACGTCTTCTTAACTTTCATAACGATTCTGACTTAATAATGTTAAACTGTACTAAATTATGTAAGGGCAAGTTTACTTGGGCTCGTGGTAGTTTAAAAAGTACTATTGATTATATGTTATGCACTAATAATTGTATGAATAGAGTTTCTGAATTGATTATTGATGAGGATCGCAAGTATGGATTAGGAAGTGACCATAATGTCCTATCTTTGACAATGAATGTTAAGAACAGCTCTTACAATAAGTGCTCTAGCAAGAAGAAAAAGGTTATTTGGGATATTGATCAAGATACAAATTATATGGATTATCAAACCAATTTACATTTTGACTTTGGTAATTGGGATATTGATTCTTATAATGATCCAGATACAATTTGGGATTCTTGGAAGAGTAAGGTATTATCAAGTGCAATTGATGGTCTGGGCACTGAAGAGATTAAGGGGAAATATAACTCTTGGTTTGATAAAGATATTGATTATGCGATTAAAGACCGTAAAAATGCTGCTAAGCAGCACAGGAGGTGGTCAAAAAGTAATCAAAGTGATATAGATTTAGGTGATGATCTATGGAAATCTTACCAAGATAAGCGCACTCATGCTAAGAATCTTGTGAAAAGTAAAATTACGGAAATGCGTGTCAATAAATCTATTGATATTGCCAAGCAAGGGGGTCCTGCTTGCAAAGATTTTTGGAAAGTTCTCAAAGGGGTAGTCGTAATCCTCAGGTTCATTGTATTAAAGCACCGCAATCTAAAGAAATAATCTATGATAAGTCTAAGATGAATCAGACTATTCTTCAATATTGGAGTACTTTAGGTAAAATGAATATGAACTTGAATGGTGATGTAAATAGAGTCAATAATGGTGATGCCAGAGGTAACTTAGTGAATGGAATGGTTAATTCTATCAGGTGTCAATCAAATAAGAATTTAAATGATGATCATTATTTGTATGATGTTAAAATCAATATGGATATTGTTATTGAAGCCTTAAATCTTGCTAAGAATAACAAATCCCCAGGTCTTGATGGCATCACAAATGAACTTCTTAAAAATGGTGGGGATAGCTTACACAAGTCTATCTTTAAAATGTTCAAGAAATTCATTGATCTTGAGAAAACACCTACGGAATGGAATAGTAGCATCATTATTCCAATTTTTAAGAAGGGTGACCGCAAGGATTTAGATAATTACAGGGGAATTTCACTTACTTCGTGTGTATCTAAAATATTTAACCGTATAATTGCAATGTCTGTATCAAAATTTCTTGAAGACTCTAATACTCTATCAGAAGTCCAAGGAGGATTTCGCCCATTACATAGATGCGAAGACCACATTTTTAATCTAAAAAGTATTGCTGCATGTCGATTAGCAGAGGATAAAAAACTTATATGGCATTTTTGGATTTTCGCAAAGCTTTTGATACCGTTTGGAGGGAGGGCTTACTTTTAGCAGCCTGGAACTCGGGGTTAAAAGGTCGAATTTGGAGATTAATTGATGCCTTATATGATAATGTTCAAGCTCAGGTTAAATTTGGCAATGTAGAAACTGATTTCTTTGAAGTGACAGAAGGTGTTAAGCAAGGCTGTGTTTTATCGCCAGTTTTGTTCTCTATTTTTATTAATGAATTCACAAAGCTGTTAAAGGAACATGAAGTTGGTGTAAGAATTCATAACGTATGTGTTGGTAGCCTTTTCTGGGCAGACGATGTGGTTCTTCTTGCAAATGATGAGAATGAATTAAAGAGGATGTTCGAATTAGCTGCAAATTTGCTATTGATTGGAAATTGAATTTTAACAATGATAAATCTAATGTTCTGATTGTCGGGCAACGCATAAATAAGAATAAGTTATGGAGCTTGGGTGATAAATATATATCTGAGGTTGATTCATATAAGTATTTAGGTGTTCACATATCACGCAACCTCTCTGCTCATTGTCATATTCAGGAAGTAGTTAAAAAGGGTAACAGACTCATTGCATATATTAAGTCTATTATAAATAATTTTGATAACTTTAATCGTGTACATTATGGTGATGTCCTATGGAAAACAATAGCTCTTCCATCGATAAATTATGCAAGTTCGGTGTGGTTTCCTGGAAGTCAAGCAGATGTAAAGAAAATTGAAAATCTTCAGCTTGAAATGGCACGTTACATTTTGAAAGCCCCTCGTAACACACCTCGCGCTGTACTTTATAAAGAACTCGGATGGGCACCAATTTCCACAATTCAAGATGGCTTTAGAGCAAAATATTTCGCACGTATCATTGGCATGGAGCAACATCGCTGGCCAAAATTACTTATTAACACAATGCTAAGTTTGGATATTGAGCCAATTAAACTTCGATACAAATTCTTATATTGTATTCATAATATTTTGCACAAGTGTGACCTAATTGACATCATTGATTCAGCGAAGTCTGGTAGAGCTCCATTGAATCCTCATTGGGCCAATTCAGTTAAACGCGCGATCAATAATATATCAAACATTGAATGGGAAGAAGATGTCAAATCCAAATCCTCTTTTACAGATTATTTGAGTATTAAGTACACTCCAGGCATGGAGACATACTTGTTAGATAACATTGATTTTTATGGGGCTTGTCTTAAATTCAAGATTCGTTCAAATACACTACCATTAGAGTACAAAGTAAGTAAATGGACCCCTGATAATAATGGCACCTGTCAATTATGTAATAATGGTATTGAGGATACAAAACACTTTCTTTTCACTTGCATGTCACTTAATGCTATAAGAACTAATGAATATAATAATCTAGAAAAGGCTCTAATTGACTTAAATGGTATTGATGTATGGGTGCTATTTATCTCTAGCGATCTTGATGTAAAATATAAATTAATGCTAGGTAGTACATACACCACATTTTGTAATATAAGTAATGTTAACGTCTTTTATCATGTATTTGACAAATTTTGTAAGTCCTTCTCCAAGCGTGCATGGAAGGCACGATTAGAGACGAAATGCGCAAACAATGACGATTGAATTTAATATATTTGTTCATGTATTATACATGTATAGTGCCATTTTCCACGTGTGCCTGACATAATTTCAGATCAATTTTGTATGATTGACTTTGTGTCTGTATATAATATGTATCCATCTCATGGTAAAACTTGTAATTTGTGTATATAATTGTGTATTAATCTTGTAATTTTCTGTATATGAACGCACCGTCGGGTAGACGGGTGCCGCTGTTTTAAAAAGCGTATGTTCAAATAAATAAATAAATAAATAAATAAATATTCTTCGGCGCAGTATTGCCAAGATCTTGTGAAAGTAGCCCATTTCCCCCTTCAATTCCATTGAAATCAATGCTGAAAACATTTTAGCGATAGGTCACGTATATTTGTACAATGGATGGGTGATGACGGAGGGGGGCGTAATATATTGACCATCGTGTTTGGAATGTACAATACAATATACAATCCAAGTCATTAGTTTAGAGAGGATATTGTTTCCGACTTTTGTCCTTTCTTCAATTTTCGATACAATGTTCCCTATCAATAGAATATAATGGTCTTTGCTGGTTGTCAACTGTCACATCGCATTGCATTGGCCTGTAACCCTTTGGAACATGAAACCACCATACAACTTGCGACATTTGACGCTCAAAACGCTCCTAAAGAACAATTCCCATTTTTTAAAATGTTAATCGCTCATGATTTTAATTTTGAAAACAAAGTTTGGGGATCAGCAACGCATAAGAAATGGTGATGCTTGAATAACTCCATACTAAATATATATTTATAACGACTTTGCCAAAATTGTAATAGTCTAGTGTAGCATAGTGGCCACGCTCTAGCGCTCACACGCAGGAATCCGGGTTCAATTCCTCAACCAATCATTATTTCTTCTCTGTCTGTTTTTTCCCTTTTCTTCTTATTTTTCTCTCTGTTGTCTCCAATTTCTCTGTTTTGTTTTGTTTTGTTTTGTTTTGTTTTGTTTGTTAACGTTTTCGTTTTGTTATTTTTTTAATATTTTTTATTTATTTTTCTTGGGGAGGGGCTTTGTTATTCATAAGACCTATTATTGTGTTATCATTTTTTTTTTAAATCATGTGAACCTATCCATATATTTGAATGCGCATTATGACAAGAAATTGCTGTGTACCGGTTAGCTCAGTTGGTAGGGCAGCGGATTTACAATGAACACTCATATTGATATAGATACCATTGAATCGTAGTTCGATCTCAGTAGTACCTTTATTTTGTACGTCCCACGGTTTTTACCCATATTTATGATTATATTTACTTATGTTACCCTTTATATTTATTTCTTCTGTTTTTTCTTACTTTTTTTTTTGGGGGGGGGGGGGGGGTTGAATTTATTTTTTGTTGTTTTTTGTTTTTGTTTGTTGGGGGATTTTTGTGTGTGTGGTTTTTGATTGTTGTTTTATTATTAAGGAGCTACATACGTAGTAGCAATAAAATTATAAGAAACAGAACATGGATTTTAACTATATTCGATACGAAATCGGATACAGTAATGGACAGGTACAATTGAATGTTTTCCTTGTCCTCCTCGTGACAGAAAAACCAAATCTTTTTGTAATCTAAATTATATTCAATGCTATATGTATTGAATATTGATTTAGATAATGTGATGTGAATACTAGCAATAGAAGCCATCCATGAGTCGGTCATATTTGTAGGAACTAAAGTCTGTTCCCAAATTTGAAAAGACTGATACTACAGATCAACACGCATGTTGACGGATACTCGTTTAAACCCGCCAAATGTATAGGTCATTCTTTGAACAGTAAGACTTGAATCAAATTGATCTGGAACAACGATACTACGAGAACAAGAACCTTTTGTTACGGACACGCATGAGTGAAGTGGATTCTATTGAGGTAATTCCTTGATGTCTGACTGTGCAATCGATAGGGATTTACATAAGTTTCGTAAAAATCGTTGAGTCATGAATGCAACCTTTGAGTTGGGAGGTGGAGGGGGGGGGGGGAGTGGGGTACTAGGGGTATTGTTAAATTGTACATTTATCAGACCGCGAATAGCTTTTAATGTTGTTCAAAAATTATATATAGGCCGAACGAAAATACTTAAAGGGGCGTGTACATCTCAAGTGTTTTGTCCTGGACAAAAGTCACATGACTCCCTATGTATCTGAGTTTCCGTGTTTCAAGTAATAATACCCATGGTGCAATAGATTGCCGCGAATTTTAATCGATCAAACGTAATGGTGAAATTTATTTACGAACGAAATGTCTAGAATCGTTTTCAAAAATAGTGTTATGCATTATAATGAAATCAGAATTACAAATTCCTTCAGCATATAATCAACTTTTGGGCGATAACCCAATTAAAAATTGCACACCAATCGAAATATAAAGCATTTTAGCCTCCGATTTAAGAGATATTTGTATTTTGAACCCCTATGTAATGTTTTTCTTCAAAATGTTTATGTATAGCCTTCATTAGCTCAAACGTCAAAGCGCCGGCTTCACAATCATGAGGTCAGTGGTTCGAAATCCTGCGGATGGGGATGGGTTTTTTTCTGTTTTGTTATTACACTGTTTGTTTTTATAAATTGACAGGATTGCTTATCGTTCGCTATATTTATTGAATGTTGAATGATACTTTTTTCTTTTGCAATTTCACTGCGATAAAGAATGTCCTGTAAATATAATTGTGTTTACTACTCCTAGGCCTACATTGAATGGCTGCAAAGGCCAATTGTTATGTAAATAAGAAGCCAGTCGGCTCATGTCCTTGAATCGATTTTCCTATTTCCTACACCACCGAAACATTATTTCAATAATAATAATACAGGCACATTGATTTGTATTTACATAACGGCTGGCATTTACTTTACAAGTTTAGCTCAATCGATAATAACACACAACGAGTTTCTATTGTATTGGCCTGTTGCATAGGAGTAGGACAGTTCGGTGGTATACCGCGGTTCATTCACATTTCATGATGCCAGCCATGCACACTAAACAGTCAGTGGAAAATTAAAATGAAATCGTAAATAATTCCACATTCCAAAATAAACTATAATTAAACAATAATGAATAATTATACGAAATGATAAACAATATCGAAAACTAATAAAAAAAAATGTATATAAACGATTAAAATAAAATTTCAAGACGTGATAGGATTCGAACCCACGACCTTCGGTACTAGTCCAATGCTCTACCGCTGAGCCAACTATGCGCTATGTGAACGCAATAACAAACAAAAGTAATATGGTTCAACATACCACTCTTCTCTAAATTAGATGTTTAAAATGCTTTATATTTCTTAATCTGTGTAGTTTCAAGATAGTTTCTCGCTCAAAGTTGATTATTTACTGTTAAAGAAAGTAATTCTGATTTAAATGTAACGAATAACACTACTTTTTTGAAACAATCTAGATATATTATATTTCGTTTGTACAGCATTTTGTCGATTTATGTGCACATCTTTTACGACTTTCTTTGTGGCGGTTTATATTCCTTGTGCTCTATACTTAGAGCGGTCGAGTCTGGGTAGAGGTCGGTTAGGGTTTTAAGTATGCCGAAATATAATATTTATTATTGTTCTCTCATTAAATAGGCCTTAATATACTATTTTATTGATATAATTATTAATCTATATATTATTTATTTACATTAATTACTTAATTTCTTCATATTTATTATTTATTTATTATTTATTAGGTCACGTTCAGAGTGTATGCAACATTCTTAAATAGTCTAAAAACGCAGAAAAATGACACTATTTAGGGGAGTAAGATTCATAATGCTACTTGATTACACACATTATGCCTATACCAGAAAACAATAACACGTTGTATGTTTATGGCTCTCATATTGTTTAGTATTCAATGATAACATTATCCATGCTTGTACCAGGGAGGTGTCATTGACACCTCCCTGCTTGTACTGCTTACTCTAAAATCATCCACGGCTGAACAATAGTCTTTAAAGGCACTTCAAGGAGGATTATTCTTATGACGTTAACGAGTGGATTACAATGAATAGGCGGCTACAAACATATCTCGTTTGAGTCGGGGTTTGAGGAGTGTCGCGATTAGCCTCTATCACCTGCCATGATAAAACCTGGCACTTGTACTAGAAACCCGGTAGGTGTACAATCTGGCAAATGGGTCGCTCTTACGTCACAACGGGGGTCGGGTGAACACTAGTCAGCTTATAACACAACCTTCCTCGCGCATACAATAGTTCTATTGTTAACGCCAGATAAGTAGGGAGGCTCTAGTTAATCACCGATCTTTTTCCGATGCTTTTAACAATAGAACGAAATACCGTTGGAATACCGTTGTAAAATCGGTAGAAAAATGCTTTAAATCACTGAGAGTTTTTGGATATGGCCCCTTAGTTGTTACCCTTGCGACGTGAGATATGGCCGAAATAGCTCAGCATTTGGGTGTTGATAGCATGAAGAAGTCGTTTAGACACCCCGATTTCTCAATAATACTGGCATTGGTCTTCTCAATGGTCTTTCGCTCATTTGCCATTCAAATGCTTATATTTTTTAAACCATACATCACAATTGAGTATATATTAGTCTCATTTGTGAAGATAATTTATTACTTTAATAGTATCTATAAGAAAAACGTATAAATCAAGTTCAGATTAATTAATATAACTCGTTAATTACAATTAGTCAGGGTGGAGGCGGGTGAGGATGCATGCGGGTGAGGATGCACACTTTGTATTTCCAATGGGATGGGCAACATTTTTCGCTTATTTGCCATTCAAATGCTTATATTTTCCAACCCATATATCACAATTGAGTATATTTAGTCTCATTTGGAAGATAATTTATTGCTTTAATAGTATCTATAACAAAATGTATAAATCAAGTGAGATTAATTACTATAACTCGTTAATTACAATTAGTCAGCCGTGAAGGCGGGTGAGGATGCATGCGGGCGAGGCGTTTGACAATTAATTAACCCCTACAAATAATATATGACCGGAAGGGCCTTGCCTTTGGCTTCTCAAATCTGGGGTTCAATATTTATTTCAATGCACAACGTTTAAATTAGGAAGCCTTACAGTAAATTACATTTCATAATAATATTTCTTTGTTACACCCTATATATTTCATAAGTCACCCTGTATACTGGAACAAACACTAGATATTCACAATGCTAGATATCTCAGCTTTCTAACAATGTATACTTTTGCACACTTTGGATTCATACTTTTTGAATTATAGGCTTAGAGCAATATCACAATTTTTGTCAAATGTATGCATGTGACGCAATAGGGTCCCAACTTAATAAATGTGACCACATCTCGAAAGCAGCTATTCTGTTTTTGTCAGCTTTTATCATGTTATTAGGGTCCACGTCTTACAGGCATACATGGCAATTGGAAATACAAGGGCTTGGACAAGCCTGTTTTTTGTTAGCTCTGGTTGTTCCTCTGTCAGCCCAGGTCTTGCTTAGGTGATCATTGCTGACTAAGCCATTGCTAAACGGTATAATCTTGCAATTTCACGTTATATTACTTTACAATTTACTGTGGTGAATTACCATTACATACTACAAAATGGGTTGACTTGCCTAAAGGTCGCACTATCCTTTATTGATGATGGATTTTTCTTATCTTTTCAGGAATTCAACTTTGTTAGTTGTACTTTACAATTAAATCAAATCGGTCATGGTTCAGTGGCTTTAACGGTGGCGTAGCAGAGGTGGGGGGTGGGGGGGGGGGGGGTGCGAGGTGGGACGATCGCCCCCCACCCCCCCCCCCCCCCCCCCCTCCCCACCTCCCAATATTGACTGTCGTGTCGGTTAAGATTGGCACTGTCGGTTCATTTGACAAGAGGAATCATGGAATTATGATGGTCAAAAGTACACAGATGGACATTTTTCGCGCGCAGCGCGCATGTGTCCCCAAAATGCACTTCTTCAATTTTAAACTTTGAATAGTTCTTGGACTTCAGTTAAGAGTCAACACTTCATTATCAAAATATCAGAAGGTAAACATCGTCTCGTCTGTGTTTTTATATTGTACAAACATGTGGGGTGATTTTGCAGCGTAAATTTGTCT
>CM069441.1:18579042-18727823 GCA_035610835.1 Ophiura sarsii
TAACGTAATAAAATATTATGGAAATTCTTGGTCAAATAAATCAAGGTTATTAAGAAAATAATTGCGTGTATTACGCGTACGGTGTACATTAAGAGCAATGTACAATATAAACGTTATCTTAAACTACCGTGTCTTAATCCATACTATATATATTATGTTAATACCAACTGTAGACATTTTGTAATCCCGAATTATTTATCGACTTCCTGAAAGTTTCACTAAATTCAGTTTCCAAGTTCCGGAAACAAAGGATTTCCCGTAAGTACTGAAACAGGTTAACATACATGTAAAACATATTTACTTTATATAATAATTATTCTATAGTAATATGTTCCCAGTATGGCTAACGTTTAACCAGCCACTTGATATTACATGATTACGATGTCACAAAACCTAAAAAATTATCAAACCACTAATTCCAATCAGATAATAAAACGAATACATTTTGTTACCAATAAATCATAAGGACTCTAGAATAATTTACACCATGAAAGGTGTTCCCAATTATGGCATTATGACTCCAACAAATGGGATTGATTGCCTATTAATTGATAGCGGATGAGGAGGCTTTAGGTCAATGACTGGACGAGTTTAGTTTTGATTAGTGGCTTCATGTCATTTGACAAAATAATTACGGACGTCATTACTTTATTCTACGATGACAATTTACTAAAAGGTGAATGTTTGTAGGTCAATTTAAATTTTGAAAACAAGGTAACAGTGATTATAATAATGCGTTTAAATAAATTTGATTCGTATTTGGTGGTTGCTATAGAGAAAATTCAAAACATGACCTAGTAATAAAAGGACTTCCGGATTGTTTGGCAAACACTTCGCATTAGAAATACACAAAACGTTATTCAAAATAATATGCAGATTCCATCTGGGATCCTCTGTCGTTTGAAATAACATAAAAATACTGTAAATAAGAAATGAAAATATGGTCCAAGCTCTTTATTATTGCTGTTTATTACCGAACTTACGAGGGGGGGGGGGGGGGGGGGGGGGGGGGGGGGGGGGGGGGGGGGGGGGGGGGGGGGGGGGGGGGGGGGGGGATCGCCCCCCCCCCCCCAATATTGACATCGTGTCGGTTGAGATTGGCACTGTCGGTTCATTTGACCAGAGGAACCATGGAATCATGATGGTCAAAAGTACACATATGAAAAAATTTCGCGCGCTACGCGCGCATAACAATCACCGAAATGCAATATTCGTTGGTATAAGCTTGTTTAGAGCCAAAATGTACCTCAATCGTCCCACAAATAGGTGTAAAGTCAAAAAATTTCGCGTTTCATGTTGGTATGTGATGCATTACCCTGCTTCGGGTGTTATATTCATTACTTTTTCGGCAGGATTTCTCAATTGTGTATTATCACTAATATTTGTTTACGAAATGTTTTTTGCCAATCTATTTTAATTAACCAAAAAACACTATTTTTGAGGAAGGGGTATGTTGGTGGAGGTGTGTAGTGTTGCCTTTTGCTAATATTGCCCATTTTTAATGTTTAGTTATAAACATCACTGACCTATTTTATACAAAATTCCTCTTTGCAGCATTTGCTTCGACTCCAAATGAACAAACAGAAGGATCGGGTGACCTGCAAAATCTAGTGATCGGCGGGGAACCTGAAGATCAGGAAACCGGAAGTGGTCATGCAGAAATATCAGTTACACCAGTGGATCCGCCGACGTCCGATTATGACACATACCTGGACTCTGAATTCGAGCCATCTATCGAAGAAGCGCTGCTGAGCTCTGATTCTTGGATGGTTGATAACACGGGCAATGACATCATCTTTGTGAATGAGGAGGAGGCGGAGGAGGACGAACCTCCTGCAGAGGGAGAGATTACACCTGAAGAAAACACAGATGATGAGGATTATGTGGCAGAAATATCTGGTAACAGTCCGCTCGAGGCAGCCGAAGAGGAAACAAATGAACTGGGAGGTCTACTAACACTCGACGAATCGAATACAAGAACGCTGGATACTCCTCCAAAACCTCGGGTAATTGACATTGAAAATGACATCGAAGTGATAGCCGTTCAAACTATAAATTCTACTTCTGTCAATATTGATGGAAATGCTCTAGGCAAAACCGGCGACAAGGAAACTGCGTGGTTTCCCGTGTTAGACAATTTCAGTGGCTTATCCGCCATCTTGCTTTTAGTTGCGGCAGTTCTCGTTGGGGCATTATTAAGCATTGTCGTATTTGTGTTAGTCAGATACATACCTTGCGGGAAAAGTTCAAACGTACCGCAATCAAAAATGGATCATTTTTACTTGGAATAAGAATAACATTGTATATAAATAACTTTAATTCTAATGTGTTTAATCCTTGGCATTGAAACTGTACAATGGGATGGAATCATCGTGTGTGCCCGATTTATATATTTTTTGTATATGAATATTTAAAGGTTGCCTGAAATTAACTAAGTCTTTAAAATTACAAGTATGTCAAGTATGCACCAATAGGCATGTCACGATACCGGGTAGACAATGCGAAATTGGCCGTTTTTACAGATATGCTATTTAGATTCGTCCATTTAAAAGAATCATACGAACCCTCATCAAAGTTTACATTAGCTACATATTCAAAAATAAAGACTCGTCTCTAAAACAATTTTGATGTTTAAAATATCCCAAGGACCGGATTTGTGAATCATTCCTGTTCATTTGTCTATTGTCGTCATGTCCTTTGGTCAAATATTTCTAGTTGACAGATGACATTTATGTAACGTATACTCCTTAAAATACACAGACACGAACCATGGAGCTGGATATACGGAAGGGTATACGCCGCGGGAGTAAATGCAAAACCGGAAGTACTAATATAATATCGTTTCTTTTCTGTCACGAACTTCACCTCTACCTCCTTATTAAATTGTATATTAGTGTTAAATTCCACGTGTACGTAATTGCAGTATATTGTTTTTCATAGAGGCTCTGCACTATGACGTAGTTTACCGGAATTATGGCGTACTACTGACCTTCGTTCACCAAATCTAAAGTATAAGAAGCTAAGAATCCCATTTCATTCATGCAGGTCTATAGCACTGTCAAAAATCCCTCGTCAATTCAAAGAATAAACGTAAACCGAATGGACTGTGATACGTCATGATTCCAGTGAATGACGTATGGTTAATTCCTTTATGTAAAGCCAATTGAAGAATACGTGCTAGGCTGTTATGTGTCTGGAACTTTCTATAGTTTCCACAATGAAAGTAGCTTTGCTACAGAGCCTAGATCTTCCAACAAGTTATAGAAATACTGAATACTATCAAGCAAAATTATAGTTAGATTTCTTCTTGATTGTACTCGTTCACAATGCTTCACGTTGCAGAAAAATCGATTTTCAATGGACACTTACTTCCGAAGAGCAATAGTATTGAAAACTAACGAAACCGAAACAAGGTCTATTATTGGTTTGATTATATCTCAAAATCATTATTTCCTACTTCCGGCTCATTTTTTCTTGATCACATTAAACACGGTGTGCTTGGTTACTGTCATCCTTAAAGTGATCGCCCAATAGTCATTTCATCATTAAGGTCATCTTGTTATTATTACGGGAAGTGTGTTTATAAGTGGAATAAAGAGGAACAATAGAAGAGAGCATGTGTTACTACTATACTCCCTGTCATAATGCCTTGGAAATAATTCGATCAAATCATGCGTACGTGTGCGAGGTTGCGTACGTAGGTACGCATTGCAATACGTAGGTGCGAATGTGCGTAAACCCGGAAGTGCGCACCGGTCCCTTAAAAAAATCTCGCGTCCTAATTGGTCAATCGTGAAATCGTCACACGCCGTGATTGACGGCGCGTGACATTAGTCACGTTATTCATGAATATGCATGTCGAGCTGAATAGTTGTTCGCGCCTATCAAGCATTTTGACGCGCGCCCGCTCCGCTCCGTTCGAGTGAAATAACGCGAATTTATATACAAGGAACTATGACAGGAAGTATAGGTAACTCTACGTAGCTCTTTCTATCTAAATCCCTGTTTTGTTTACTTTGGCTATATTCTACGTTTGATACATTTAGCTTTACCCAACCTTACGTTTTTAGAAATTATTAATTATATTTCAATATTCATGCCAAACACTGTATGGTCCTGCCCGCGATTTTTTTTTATACTAATCAACATTTGTTAAATCAATTGACTTTTCAATTAAAAAAAAAATTAGTGAATTTTGCTTTATTCCGTATTTAAAACAAAATAAATAAATTTTACAAAATGTTGATTAGTAAAAAAACACCCCGTCCTTCCCCATCTCTGCTGCCCTCATACGGTGGTGGCACGAGAATTTTTTTCTCAATCTGGCATCTGATGTAAAGACTTGCGATACGAGCCTAATTGTTCATACGTATTTGATTAAAAGACTAATCATAATTAATTTATTAATTAATTAATTTAATCCGATCCTCAGCAATATGATAATCTGATCATAATGAGCAGCAATGATTCTCCGCCGAGGTGACTGCACCTCATTTCAAATCCCCTTCTATTCCAAGGCTTTAATTTATCTCCTGCTTTTTAGCCTAGAAAGGGTGAATCGATCATCCTGCCCATCACCCATCAATTGTTATTAATTACGCCCTGTGATTCCATTTTCGCATCAAGGTAATTTGTGATCACGTTAAAAACCACTAAGTTTAGTCAAACATGTCTAACATCCCCTGGTTACTTTGGCAATGCTAGAGCGCCACTTAGACCAGTTGCGACCAACTACACTTCTCCCATAATTATAGACTCCCTGCACACACATATTCTCTCGGCCACAGACCTAAGTGTTACGTAATATCAGCGGATGTCCGTTTGACCACTTTAAGAGGTAGGTTGTCTACTGTGACATACGCCTATAAATAGGAAGATAAGTCAGTGTTCCTAGAAGCCTTTGGGAAAAGTAGAAATGAAAGTCAAGTTCAAACCATGATCAAGAAGCTAATCTTAGTTGATTAATTACAGACACGCAACATAATGTAATTTGGTAAGTAATAGTAAACATGTTGCTGCCAAGGCTCGTAAAAATGGAACATACGATATTTTTCCAGCATGGAGGTGTGATTTGAACTTAAAACTAAAGTTTTTATGTGCATTACTATATATTGGACATGTCATTGTAATTGGTTTTTTCTTCTTTTTCCGTTTACATTATATTTGCAAGACTCATTTAATTTCACTGACGCTTTAAAAGATTCTCGAGGTGAAATTAAACGTTATCGTGTTAATTGACTCAACTCTAGATTAATTAACATTTGATGCTATGTTAAACATATTACATTCAATCAAATGCCTGGCGGGATAAGAAACCCATCTTGGACTCAGCCTGTTACATAATATGGCTCTGCAAAAACGCAAAGATATTCAGACAGTTGGAATTAACACCATTTAGAACAATTTGCCAAGAGGGAAGAGGGACGATTCGATTAACTCCTCATATAACCGGTTTTGAAAGCCGATGTCTGTTTCGAAGCCCGCAGACCGTAAAATATACATATAGGGCCTAAAGTAAAGCATAATATTTTATGAGTAAATGAAGGAGTAAGCCACTCGTCTTAAGGGTGAAATAGCGGCGACAAAGAAAGCTGCACTGGCATAATACCAAATTAATTATTCTTGGCCTTTAATAAATATTTTCTGAAATAGAATTGACTCAATTCTAATTCTGGAAACTACAAACATAACAACAGGAAATAACCTGCAGCTTATTTCCTGTTGTAATGTTTGTAGATTAAATTAACTGACAGGCCCGTAGGAAGGGGGGGGGGGGGGGGGGGGGGGGATGGTGGCGATCGCCCCCCCTTTGAAAATCTTCCCCGGAAAATTTGTACACAGATGAAAAAATTTCGCGCGCTACGCGCGCATTTGTCTTCCCAAAATGCAATATTCTTTGCTACAAGCTTGTTTAGAGCCAAAATGTACCTCGATCGTGCAAAAGATAGCTGCAAATCCGAAAATTTTCGCGCGCTAAGCGCGCATATTTTACTCAAAAAAATCTTCCCGTGTTTTTTTTTTAAAACGCCCCCCCTTTGAAAAAAGTGTCTTACGGCCCTGACTGAACATGTTCAGTTAATTTCAAATAATATAAAATGGCTTTCGGTATGCACTTTCATAATAGACAATTGGCATGTTGTTTCCTAATCTAGAAATTGCCGTTTCACCTAATTAGGAAATGCATTTCCAGGTTTAAAAAAGGAAAAGGTATACTTTTAAGTACCACATACCAGTATCGTTCAATATAAGAACATAAACGTTACCAGTATCGCTTGATGCTGGTATTGGTAAACCATCATGACCATGTAAACTGTAAGTAGACAGCCTATAGAATCAAAAAAAAAATCCTATTTATTATAAAGACAGGTGTGACAAAAATAACAGGGTTAGATGATAATTAAATCAACACATACGCCCCTTTGCAAACGCCCTATGTCGGTAAATATCTGACTAGTTTCACGCAAGTTATTTATGCTCCAACCCCTCATTTTGCCTATTAAAGCAAGCGCAAACATTTGTGCGTAAGGGATCACGTCAAAACTCGACCGCCCGTTGACCGCCGGTTACGGCCGGTTCCGCCCGGTTCTCACAAAACGTGTCGTCTGTTATAATATACACACATAATGAGGTCAAATAGTTACACTCTGGTGAACACGACCGGTTGATACTGCCTCGTCACACGCGTGAGCAATAAAGTCTTGAAGTAATGTGTTCTCAAGTCTCAGTTGACAACCAGTACAATACAGCTATTGATTTTCGCTGGGATTGGCTTTTTCAATCTGTTTTATAGCTCAATTAACTTTTTTAAATCAATACCGAAAGTATATGAATGGGGTTTTTTTATAGAACGATTATAGAGAGAGCTATTATGACCGTAAAGTAACAGATTGATAGTGTAAATTGGTCTGGTTACAGCATTAAGTCAACCGGCGGTTGTTCAGTGTTGCATGCGTGAATATTCATATACCAGTAAAACATTTGACCTGAAAGAACCGGGCGGAACCGACCGTAACCGGCGGTCAACGGGCGGTCGAGTTTTGATGTCTTTCCTAACAAATGTAGTACATGAAATTGAGATTTTTTAATATTGCACCACTCTGGAACTAAAATCTAAAACGGCATACCATTCCAAAGATCTTTATTATACACTCGGCAAAAGAAGTTCTTGGACACTTAAATTAAATTAATATAGGTTTTCCCAGTTAGTTTAACACTTTATTCATTATATTTCATATCTCGTTAAGTTTGAATTCGTCCCAAAATTTTGAAGGTTGCATTTGTTAAAGTAAATTTCGTCTTTGGTCAAGTATATTCATATTTTGCGCAATGAATTTCATTTAATGTTCATTTTATTTCGTCCTAACACACTTCCATTTCGTCTGATACAGCGGTAACCTACTAATGTGTACATTTATTTCGTCTTTGATCAAATAGTTTCATATTCAGTTCACTTTATTTCGTCCCATGTGGAACGTATCACCTGATGGGTAGCGGGTCTATGCACAAATATAATTCGTCTTTGTTCATTATTTTTAATACTTTTATCACATATATTCGTCAGGTGTTAGAAGAATAGGCCTACATATTATTGCAGGTTAGATTAGAACTATGAAATATAATGAAAAAAGTGTTAAACTAACTGGGAAAACCTATATTTAATAGAATATATATAATTATAAATATGATTATATATATATAATTGTATATCAAAATAAGCAGAAAGTAATCCTCTAACAGCTTAACATGGAATTTAGACATGATCACTCATGCATGGCAGATCCCATTCACTTGACAATGGCAAGAAGATTGCAAAAAATTGGATAATCCCTCCATTCAAATGACTGTAAATGCTCATTTCTTGCAATTTCCTTTTACGCACCTTACCATTGCTTAATGAATGTGCTCAGCCATGCATGAATGCGTACATCTTAATTTCATACAGACATGATAGAGAATTATTGTCTGCTTATTTTGACATGCAATTGTTTAATTTATATTAAATATTTATGTGAAATATATGAACTTCAATGAGTGTCCAGGAACTTCTTTTGACGAGTGTAGATATGATAGGTTCTGTTTTTGAAACATGCAAGAGACCGTTCATTATTTTGTGGTGGAGGGCTAGTCGGGTATACCGTGCACAGAGTCACAACAAATGGTCAACTTAAAATACTATATTATATCAGCCAATATGTATGATGAGAGGATAGTTTTAACAATGGGATTTATGTAATAACCCCCACTTAAAATTCATATCCAGCACTGAACCTTTATTAACATACTTTAAATCCAAGATGGCCGCCAAAACGGCCATCAAAAATGACCGCTGTAAATGTAAAAATAGCCTATAACAGTGTACGAGGGGGTATCATAAAGTTTTAGAAATCACCCAGAAGTGAAGGAGCCAGAATTTTTATTTTGATATGTGATCCTTCAGACATCTTTACAAAGTCCCTTGCAAAGTTACACATTTCTCCCACTATTTATTAGCTGTATACAGACCGCCATTGTAGAGATACTCAGATTGACCGCCATTGATTGATTCTCAGATTGCCTCAGATTGGGTTATTCCCCAAACAGCAATAAATAGTTTACAGTTTGGACAGAAAGGGGTTAAAGGTCATTGCAAACAAGCTTGGTGACAATAAAGTTATGGGTAAAATGGGGTGTACACAGATTGACCTCTAATGACCCGTACATGACCTTTGACTCTTTCTGTCAACATTTTAAACTATTTATTGCTGTTTTGGGAATAACACAATCTGAGGCAATCTGAGAATCAATCAATGGCAGCCAATCTGAGGATCTCTACAATGGCGATTTGTGGACAGGTAATAAATAGTAGGAGTAACTTTGCACTGGGACTTTGTAAAGATGTCTGAAGGATCTCATAACAAAATAAAGTTTCTGGCTCCTTCACTCTTGGGTGATTTCTAAAACTTGATACCAGTCATTTCGCGTAAACTGTCTACATGTTTGTATTAACCACTGATACAGGGTGTCCCTAAAAAAATTGTCCACGTGTTTGCGCAACTTGTTGTTCTTGACCATGAAGTCCTAAAGTGTGGTGTAATATCTTTATACACGCGGAAAGGGATAACACTCAGCTTTCAGATGCCGGTTATTTTATCTGATTTGGATTTGTCAATCCTGAGATATGCCCAGTTTTTCAAAGCTACCCAAAATCGACGTTGTGCCACTTTTACAGAAATACATGTAATGATTATGAGGGTCAAAACGATACTAACATTGGTCTATCCATGGGCATCAATCGTCTAGAAACATTGGGGTGGGCATTTGACCAGAATTGTTTAAAAGAGGCTGAAGAACAAAAATGATGTCCTTGGAATATGTGGCAAGGGATTTCTACGAACAGTTATTCTGGGATCCCCCTGAAGTGCACGCCGCACGGTATCCATGTGTTACTGTGTCCTGCCACTTTTTATATCTTAGTCTTCCAGAATGTTCTTTATTCATATTGGTGCTTGTACCATTTACCAAGTATTTCCAATACTCCTTTGTAGGTGTATTTCTAGATGGTACGTGAGTGTTTGGGAAATGAATGGCAAACTCTCTGGTGACTTCTGCTGGACTTCTCGGTTCATGATATTTAAGACCATGAACACCCTCTTCTAATGAAAATCGTGGCCGCACCCAGCCATATGGACGTCTGTCTTGTTTCGAAAATGTAGGCCCAATAAATATTTGAAACCTCGTCAAAAGGAACTGGTTCGAATCATGTAACAAACATCTTTATATTCAGTTCTGCTTGGATACACAGTCACTCATTCTATTATTTAAACCTATTCAATCTCAATACCAAAAAAATATTTTGCATAACACTGGTGAAGGGCAATCGTATAAGTGGAAGTTGTATCTTCATGATCTTAGGAGTAAACCTTTGAAACTGTTGGGTTTGTCCTGGCTCTTCAGCCTAATTGTTATAAATAAATAAATAAATAAAAATATAAGTGGCACAACATCGATTCTGGGTAGCTCTAGATAATTGTCCATATCTCTGAATCAGATGAAATAAGCAGCATCTGAAAGCCAGGTGTTTAGTCTTTCAATATGTGTAAACATCTTACACCAAATATTAGAACTTCATGGTCAACAAGTTGGGTAAACACGTGCACAATCGTTTTAGGGACACCCGGTATTGTTATATTCAACTATCACAACAACATTTAATGACCATAATGATTTCATGTATAATAACTACATCATCGCCGTTGGCAAACTGGGCATTATATATGGCAACCACCCAAAAAAAATACATTCCTATTTGCAAAAGAACTCCGTCTTCGTAGACTGATTTCACTGTAATAACTATGAGCGTGTTTCTGCTTAGGTACTGCAAAAAGATTATTGCCGGGTTCTGCCTGTTTCTGCTGGGCAAACTTAGCGTTTATTAGCGGGTTTTTTTCCCAGCAGAAACATGCTCTAGGCCTATGTCATGTATGTCAGTTATGTCGAGTATGTTATATATAATATGTATGACATTTGACCTATAATTAATCTTAACTATTATTAGTATTTATAACTCAGTGTTTTTAATCGATTGTCACATTGTACATACTTGTAATTATTAATATTATTATTACCTTCTTTTTGTAAATATTGATTTTGTTGTATGATTAATAAAAGAATAATTTAAAAATAAAAAAGAAGAAGAAAAAAGGATGAAATTAAGTGTAACAGTATATAGATTAATGTATAAATGATATACAATATACATTGAAAAGGTGTAATTATTAAATGATACACCATTGTGCATTGTAATGATATATACAATGCTAACATGATGAAACATTTCTTCTAGGGTCAATGATGAAACTATGAAATTAATGATGTACCGATGTAAACATGATGGAACTATGTGAAATGTGAACATTATGTGAATGTGCATGTTTAAGAAACGGATAATAAACAATTAAAACAAATTAAAAACCATCAACATCAAACCTGATCAACTTGTTACATACATGTATCGTATAGTTTTATCAAGGTGAAAAATAGTATGTTTGTATCTTGTATTAGTATATTATGCTATTGTTCTTCGCCAGCAGATCTTCGTTGAGTATGCGCATTCGCGAATCAATCTCATCCCAGTCGATGTATCCTGTTTCAAGATGGCGGCTACTCATGTGTGTCACCTTGAATGCGGCACGACCGTGAATTACACGGCGATTGTCAAATACAATGATGTCACCTATAATGCAACAGAAAAGAGAAAAACAATAACCTAACAGTTAGAAGACAACATTATCCCTTTTTACTGGTGTACGGAGCATTCAACTTAGGGTCGACCAATCAGCATGGTCAGGTGATTTTATTTATTTATTTTAGCGGGGTACTAACAAATTAGTTAAAAGGTCAAAAATTGCATTTTTGAGGTAGAAAATTAAAAATAATGCAAGTCACGACTTGCGAGTCCCCCTGGCTGGGAGATTCACCTAAATGGGGTCAAAGGTCACATATAGGTCATTAGAGGTCAATCTGGGTACACCCCATGAGTCATTTCGAATCCCCTTACCAACATATTATTTCACCAAGTGTAGTTGAGATTGAAGTCTGACTTTTCATATATGAGAGAGGGCCCTAAAGTTCTGACATATAGGGGGTCATTACAGACAGGTCAATCCGGGTAAATCCCATGTATCATCTTACAAGTCCCCTTATTGTCACCAAGATTGAAGTCTGAATTGACATGAGAGCCCTAAAAAGTAATAAGTGCAGTTTAAAGTTGACAACATTTGGGTCAAAGGTCACATAGGGGTCATTAGAGGTCAATATATGTACACCCCATGAACATCTCAAGTCTCCTTACCTAAATATTATTGTCACCAAGTTTGGCTGAGATTGAAGTCTGACTTTACATGAGAGCCCAAAACAGTAGCAATAAGTGTAGTTTAAGTATTGGCAAAATGGGGTCAAAGGTTATGTAGGGGTCATTAGAGTTCAATCTGTCTACACTCCATGAGCATCTGAAGTCCCCTTTACCCAAAGACTATTGTTACTGATTATGGTTGAGATTGAAACCTGTCTTTTCATATGAGAGCACTGAACAGCCAAACCTAACCAAAAATGCTAACCAAAAGGGAACATACAGTACACACCCCTTCGGACGTACATACACCCCCCACACATTACATGATCACAATATCCCATAAAAACTAAACAAATTAATAAGAAAAGAAAATGCGCCTTTAGATGATTTAGACACCCGCCCGCCGATCAACTCGCTTCGCTCGCTCCGCCGCTCACAGGATACAAAATGTGCCCCATCTAAATACTCCTCCTGCTGGATATGCCTTTGAGCACGCACGACCTTGTGCTTCTGTCAACGCGGGGATGTGTGCGTGTTGATTGTAATAGTATACGCTCAACGCACAAGCTGCGCCAGAACAAAGACAAGTTGCACAAGCAATGGACCTACGGCACATGCCCCTGGCCACAGTCTGACATACGATCAGCTCACTGCACACTGACTGCGCTTGCTTGTAAACTCACAGAATTCCGCTAACCAACAACACCAAAGCACCTGATTGGTCAAATTTAAACTGTAGCCTTTATAACGATCGTCACGCTGCGCGCAGTAACCACCAACGCAGTGGTCCCGCTGCGCCGTAAGGGAGCACGCCACTATAATCCCTGTCATAATGCCTTGGACATACATTCCATCAAAGCATGCGTACGTGCGAGTTGCGTACGTATGTGCGTAGGTTCGCATTGCAACGCGTAGGTGCGAATGTGCGTAAACACGAAAGTGCGTACCGGTCACTTTCAACAAATAATCGCGCATCCTAATTGGTCAATCGTGAAATCGTCACACGTCGTGATTGACGGCGGGTGACCTTGTTCGCGCCTGTCAAGCATTTTGACACCGCGCCCCGCAAACAACAACAAAATACGCTCGCGTGAAATAACGCGAATTATGCCCAAGGGACTATGACAGGGAGTATAAATAGGTCTCGCGACACGCTATCGATCAAAGTTGAGTACGACAATAGTTCCTATTTGGCGGAAAAGAAAAAAAGTTGTGATTTTCTGACGGTTTATGAAAATTGTTTCACTTTGATGTTGTGTTTGAAATGTGTAGTTGATGTTCTGACATTTAAACTGGGTGATTTGAGGTCAATTTTAATTTCACGGACCGATTTACACATGCGGTGATATCCAGACCGAGGCCAAAGTTAGGTAGGCATATCACTACGTTGTTATGCGGCGGCTTATATCAAAAATGTGCGCGGTAATTGTAGCTTCATATTCAGATATGTTATAGATTACCCTTGTAAGTAAAACATATAAAAATTGCATTGAACCAAACGTACAAATATAGAAACTAGAGCCATTTAAGTAAGCCTTTTCTAACGTGTATATCTATGGAGAGTGTCTTGATTGCGTGCTCCCGTAACCACCGGCGCAGTGGGGCGTGATGGTGCGTGAATAAGCTCATGTTTATTCACGAGTTTTTCAGTTCTCACGTTTGAGCACCAACCAATCAGAGCCGTGAGGTCGAGATTACGTAGTGCTCACCACGGATGACCGTTGCACCGTTTTGGGGTGAGGTTCAACCTCATGTGACGTGCGTCCATTGACCGTCGTCAGTAAGTCGCATACAGCGAGGTTACATTTACTGGTCGCATAGAAGTCCGCGTTATAAAACAACGCATTGCGCGAATGTGGTTGCGCTTTTATATTATCTCAAATTAAGTGTCGCGAATATTTATATGAGGCGGTTCAAACTTGCTTAGCTGTTTAAGTATAAATATTTTTTTCTGAGAATAAACGGAAATGTCTTGGCTTAAACCTGATAACCCATTAGAAGAGTTCGCCCCATACGAACTGGTCATACACCTGTTATCTCTTTGACAACCTGTATTATATAGATTATTTCAAATGAAGATCGGGAATACAGGTCATGTGGGGCAGGTTTTCTGACAAGACGAGCTGCACAGAATACATACAATAATCCTAAATGTTGATTTTCTTTTACCCGGGTAGCCACTGTTCGCACTAAAAATTGTGGCTTTAGGATTGAGTGATGATGGTCTTCGCCCATGCCCAAACTATTTTTAAAGATTTAAAGCTACATTTCAATATACAGGGTGAGTCAAAAAAAAGTGTACCCTAATTAAAAAATCTAAAAAAATATTTCTGACCACAAAATCAAGGCAAACAAAACTTTAAATGATTGCGCCATTTCTTTGCTACCATCTGGAAAAAAATCACGCTATTTGATGATACCGTTAAGTAATTATGACTATTTCTGTACAGGAGCTGTTTTTTCACCAAAAACACGGTTAGCGTGATTTTTTTAATTTCGAGCTTAATAATGTTCACTAGGATTATGATGTAAAGCATTACACATCTTGTTTATTAAAAGAATTAAGTAGACAATAGATTTGTTCAAAATTGTCTCCTAATAGATTAAAACAATAGACATCTTTAAGGCCTATTTATGACACAATTACCACACTTTAATCATTTCATAACAAAGGAATTGATCCTTTCGCTGTCGGTATTTTAATTTTTTATTGGTCGTATCTTATGAAATATAATGGTCAAGATCTGGAAGCGTGTTCGGACGTTAAATTGGTCACTTTTATTCAAAACAGCGTAAAATAAGTTTCCCTCAACCAATCTAAACCAGATAAAATTCATATTAAAGCTAATTGATTTGTCTTTATAACGTAGTATATTGTTTTGAAAACAAACGAAAACTTTTTTTTAAAAATCGCTGAAGTTGAGTACACTTTTTTTGACTCACCTGTATGTGGCTGTTTGTTATCCTTAAAGATCGCATAGAAAAAAGCCTTTATACGGGACTATACGTTTGACAATTAAAAATACTTCAAGAACTTTTTTGCAAGTAAACAACAAACTCTTACACAGATCTTAAAATAACTCTATTACATTCGTTACATTAGCCGCACATGGAGTCTGATTCAAAACTTAGAATGAGGTGGTAGAGATGACTCAGAGTCATTCAGTCATATTTTCGGAAAACTTCGATTTTGAAATGGTCGATAGAGTTAACATAGATAAACTGTTACCTTATCAAATTTCCAAGAGAACTGGATGTGCCTTGCAACCCAGGGTGGTAGTTCACTTTAGCTGCTTAAGAATATAATATAATGAAACCATTATTATGCCCAAGTAAAAACCACTAACCGTCTTTTAGCTTGTATCTATACACATTGTCTGGGTGATGGTAAATGCCACTGAACTTTTTCAAAGCTCGGTACACCGAGAGGACATCTCCAGCGGGTACTCTTAACATTGGTTCTCGACCATGGTCACTCAAGTATATGTGATTAGGATGACCTCGCATGTCTCTCCTGAAATATGAAAGAGAAATTAGAAAAGAATCAATACACGCACGCTGATGTTGATGTGTGAATAATGGGTGTATATTAAGCATCACTGACATTGTGCTATATTTATAGTGGTGGACTTGTCTAGTTCACTATCTTCTTTATAATAGTTCTATAGTTCTTACCACTCTGTTTTATATTTTGTCTCTGATGAGGGGGTATATCCACTTGAATGAAACGTCGGTCTTTATTGTTACGTTATATTTTTGTTGTTTTATTGCATTGCATATCATTTTTTGTTGCTCGTCCCAGTGCATGTCCGTGTTTTATTTAGAGAATGTATCGTTTTTAGACCGTACCCGTGTTATACTGTACATACATGCATGGTAAAAACACCTTTATTCTCATTCTTAAACAGTCATAATTTAGACATTTATTTAATCAAATTTGTACCTTTAATTACCTACACTTGGCAACTTTTACCCTGTTAGTATCACAAACATTCCATCCAATCCCTTGCGGTGAGTAAGCTATGCGTCGGCGTAATGCGTCGCATAAACACGCAGAAAAATCGCAGTAAACGCACTGCAGAAGTGCGCGTTATGGAACAAAACTATAGTTACCACGCCATGGGCGTAGCCAGAATGATTGTTACCCGAGGGTACGAAATTGGGTCGAAGCCCCGGCGAGGGTCCAGGGTCGAAGCCCCGGCGAGGGTCCAGAGTCGAAGTCCCGGCGAGGGTCCATGGTCGAAGCCCCGGCGAGGGTCCAGGGTCGAAGCCCCGGCGAGGGTCCAGGGTCGAAGTCCCGGCGAGGGTCCAGGGTCGAAGCCCCGGCGAGGGTCCAGGGTCGAAGCCCCGGCGAGGGTCCAGGGTCGAAGCCCTGGCGAGGGTTAAGGGGGCAGCTCTCCTGGCACATATTTCTTGGAATTAAGACTTTTCTTCTCGTATCTTGTTCTTCAATTTATATCTTATTTTAAGGAAAGTCGTTCTTAAGTCCATGATTCCCCTTGTCAATAGGTGTAACCTTCCCCTCACCCCAACCAGAATGATTTTTTTCTTTCTTTCTATGTACTCAGTTTTATAATCATTACGGTTCCGTGCCCTGTATAAAATCCAACTTTCTTGACCACGTCTTTGATGACATATCCAGGGTAATAAATTATCCCCTCCTACACCATTTATCTGCTACCATTTCCACCGCTATCCTAAGCATAGCTCAAGGCTCTTTGGTGTTGGTGTAACTAGAAGCAATATATACTACTTTTGAAAATGTTCTTGTGATAACAAATTCCAACTTTTAATTTCAATTTGTCATAAAAAAAATAGTGCTATATCATATTTTATAAAAACAAATGTTCAAATTTCGAGAAAAAAATCACATTATATTATCCAAAGAGCAGATTTTAGTTTTAAAATTAGCCCAAATCTGCGGAAAATCACCACGCGTGGAAATAGTCATGTGGCAATACTGCAGCCCCTCAGGCTTGTTTCTAGTTCCACCGCTGCCACACTCAAGGTCCCCCAGCATGCGGTAAATGGTGTTGGATGGATCAAACTTGGGCTCGAACCTTACAGGCAACTGGAATGTAATGAATGAAAGTATATTTTGGTGTTTTTTCCAGGCCCTCCTGGCTACGTCAATGAACGAACTGCGCGTGAGGGTGGTCACGCTAATTAATGTACGCCGTGTTAAAGTTGTCTTATAATTGTCGCCGATATCTCTTAGAACCAATGAGAATTACTTATTACATTCTTAGCTGTTTAAAAGTTGTTCCAGTGCACAGCAATTCTCATTGCTTGCCTTATAGTATATCGCGTTATTATCCCCTGTTATTATCCAGCACCAATCACATAGTCTGATGCAGGCATACCTATCATTGATTTAGAAGAGTTGATACATTAAATACCTCTTATCTTCCTCCTAAGACTATTTGCCCGATCGGGAAAGGAGGTTGCATGGGCGCCTAGCGTGTGGTGACCCTAACCTGGGGCCACTGTGGCGTGCGATGCCAAGCCCACATGGGAATCAAGCAGGAAGCTGAGCCCAGCACCTGATCGTCCATGCAGCCTCTTTTGCAATAATGCACCATAAACCGTAAGAGAGAAAAACGTTAAGTACCTCAAATTAAAGTACCATAAACGGGTGGCTGTGGGTGGGATAAACCAATCTGATGTAATATTCTTGAACTTGAACTTGCTCCGATTTTGATTAACGATATCTCAAATTGTTTGTCTGATCACAAGGATATCAGAAATAGTAGTTGTTACTGTCTTAAATATTTATTGTGCCTTATACAGGGGTCAAAACGTCACATTCCATATACATGTATATAGGCCTATGGAACTTGACCATTTTACCCCTTGTACAGGGCACAGAAATGACCACAGGGGTAAAAACATATCTGAGATATCGTTTGTCAAAATCGGAGCAAGTTCAAATTTTGACCCAAATGCAAAGGTCAACCAACGACCTTTTCATGTTTTGCTCAATAACTCGATAACCAAATATCGGAAGTGGAGCAAACTATACATTTTTAGAATCCTCACACAAACAATTTGTTATGCTTTTCAGCTTAATTGAAGCAACTTGAATTTTGGATTTTGGTATACGCGGGATTCTTGGGGAATTTTAATATGTTGTTCTTTATTTATCATTGAGAAAATATACTATTTTTTCTGGGTCAAATACTAAAATTCCAGGACTAAAAGCTTAGCTGTACTCAAAATCCCATTTTTTTTGCGTATAAAGCATGTAGTATAGGCGTATGTAATGGTGAACCCGCCAATCCGAGGACCTTTGTCTCTACCAGCCGGCAATGAGAGGACAAAAAAAATGTGAGGACCTTTTTTGAAGTCCTCTCTTTTTTCATGCATAAACACGTATATGAGTAGGGTCCTCACCCCCTAAGGGTGTATGGTCATGTCCTCCATTAGACGTCAATACACATACCATACACATGTCCCTACATGTATGGTAAAAAAAAATGTCCTCAGATTGACTGTAACTTCTATACTTTTTTAAACGTGTTTTAATACGGGTCCTCACATGGGTTGGTACTCGACTATAGGTGTATATTAACATGCTACAGTAAAAGACCACAGCATGGCTAAATCAAACCGCACAAGCCACCATATACAATATAAGTGTCGACACTTTATTTGACACCATAACTATATTTTTAAGCCCTGTTGATAGAAAGATATGGAGTGGGGTCATCATATTTTATTATAGTATTTTCATATCAATCACACTCCCTCCTAATCATGCTAGAGAAAAGCTACAGAATATAAGATTACTACTGTATCTGAATACTACATGTACCAGCTGTTATTAAATATATGTAACGCGAGTACTGCTGTTTTATTTATTCGGGCGATTCAATTTATAGAAAAGATACAAATAATATCTGCTTATTTGAGCAAATTAGGTTTTTGTCGCACAGCTAGGTTTGGCCTATTATACTAGAATTACACCTACCCTATAACAGGATGACAAGATCTGGAATAAATTCGACGAGAGTGATAGGTGCCGATATCCTTAAATTCCATAGGGACATTGCACAGGATATCATAGGCCGCTGGATCAACCTTCTTCAGATCCAGCGCTACCTTGAAGCCATCTGTAAACCAGTTCTCGCCGCCTTCGTCGTGAGCTTGCTGTATGCAATGGAGCATTTGGACCTGATGAAAATAGTATAATGAGAATCGTTGGAGAGAAACAGAATAACAAATTTCACATCATGTTCCACTATCTGATCACTTTTAGGCCTATACCTGCGATTTAGATATTAGCCGGTCAGGGGTAGGGGGGGGGGGGGGGGGGGGGGGGGGGGGGGGGGGGGTAGCGATGTGGTCTTCCCAAATCCGGCAACAAATATTCCATGATACAAGTCGCAAATGTACCGACGGAACCTACCTATGCCTCTGAAAAAGGTAAAGTGGTACACAAAAAAGGTATGTTGTCAA
Organism: Ophiura sarsii; assembly: GCA_035610835.1. Taxonomy (NCBI): domain Eukaryota; kingdom Metazoa; phylum Echinodermata; class Ophiuroidea; order Amphilepidida; family Ophiuridae; genus Ophiura; species Ophiura sarsii. The sequence continues at coordinate 18,598,331 of CM069441.1, forward strand.
ATTGTACGGGGTGTGCTAGCCCCCTCCGTCCCCCTGTATCCGCATCTGTTATTACCCATGCATGTCAGGGGGGGGGGGGGGGGGGGGGGTAGCGATGTGGTCGTCCCAAATCCGGCAACAAATATTCCATGGTACAAGTCGCAAAAGTACCGACGGAACCTACCTATGCCTCTGAAAAAGGTAAAGCTATGTTGTCAAATTTTACGGGGCGTGCTAGCCCTCTTCGCCCCCTGTATCCGCAACTGTTAATACCCATGCATGACAGTTTGAATTTGAATTAGCCCGCGCAAGGGAAATGTGCAGTGATTAATACGGGACAAATGTGCTTGTAGCCTTCGGTCTTTTTTCCTACGCAGTGTATTGAATACGGTATGCGAATTTGGTAACGTCACGGATTGCTAATCTTTTTTGTTTTATGGAAAATTTATTACCAAATTGTGCCGAAAAGATTCATCCAATTGTTGCCTGTTTGATCAAAAAATAATATGAAGTCACTCTATAATAGAGAGCACGTGTGGTCTAGTAAAGAGTACAGTAAAGAGTCTGCACAAGAGTTTGAAGCAGGTAAACGAGAACTCGACTAAGCCTATGATGAGGTCAATTCTGAATACCTGGACAAGAAATTAAAAGAAGTGGAAAAGGCAAACCTAAACATGCAACACATATTATCTTGGGAGCTCATTAACGAAGTTAGTTGAAGGAAAACCTCTAGGAATGGAATCCTCAAAGGAAAGACAAAGGAAGAACGTGTCAATAATTGGTACTGCCACTTCCAACTACTCCTAGGAAACCCACCGGTAGTGACTGATAAAGATGAATACATCCCAAAGATTTTCGAAGAACTACCAATTAAGTGTGCCTTCAATAACACTGAGTACCAGAAAGCATAGAAATCTATCAAGGAGGGGAAAAGTTTTGGAGAGGACAATATTCCACCTGAACTACTGACAAGATGCAATCTTGAGGATCTAATACTGGACATCTGTAATAAGGCCCTCCTAGAAAAGCAAAAACCTGACCAGTGGGCAATATTGAACCTGATACCAGTCCCAAAATCTGGTGACCTAAGTCAAGCAGGAAACTACAGAGGCATATGTCTGAACTCTATTGTGGCCAAGACATAACAGAATGATTCTCAACAGAATAAGACCTCACCTAGATGAATTACTTCGAACTAACCAGAATGGCTTCCGCGAGGGAAGAGGCACTACGTCACACATTCTTGGTCCCAGGAGAATCATCAAAGGTATACATTCCAATAATCTCTCTGCAGTCATAACATTCATTGACTTCAAAAAGGCATTCGACACCATACATCATTGGAAAATGATCAAGATACTCAAAGCATCGGTATCCCACAAGTTATAACAGATGCAATTGATGAAACTTACAGAAACACAAGAGCCAAAGTCATATCACTTGATGGCGACACAGAACTGTTCGACATCCTAGCAGGAGTACTCCAAGGAGATACCCCTGCCCCCTACCTAATCATAATCATCCTTGATTATTGCTTAAGAATAGCTATCAGTGGGAGAGAAGAGGAACTAGGATTCACCATCAAGCCTAGACAAAGTCGAAGAATAGGGCCAAAGAACGTCACGGATTTTGACTTTGCAGATGACATAGCGTTACTTTCTGACACTAATGAGCAGGCACAGAAGTTGCTCAAATATGTTGAGGAAGCAGTACTCAAAACTCGGCTCCACATGAATGCCAAGAAAACTAAATACATGGTATTTCACCAAGCACAAGCGGTACAGCTAAAAACCTCTGATGGAAGTAACCTAGACAACGTAGAGGACTTCAAGTACCTGGGAGCTTGGGTAGTTAGTAGCCAGCATGACATAAAAGTACGTAAAGCACTTGCTTGGAAGGCCTGCAATGCTCTGAACAAAGTGTAGAAATCCAGCCTCTGTTGAAAAATCAAAATCAGACTTTTCCAAGCTACTGTTCAAAGTGTTCTACTGTATGGAGCTGCGACATGGACCATCACCAACAGACTGAAGAAATCTCTAGATGGATGCTACACTAGAATGCTGAGAACTGCACTCAACATTAGTTGGAAAGACAAGGTACCGAACAAAGAGAAGAGAAAATGAGATAGTACCTGACCTTTTGCTATGGAGACTCAAACACGGACATACATCTGTTGGCCGCCCAGCCTTAACATACTTGGACATCTTGGCGAAAGACACAGGACTGAAGAATGATGAGGAGATGAAAGCATGCATGGGGACAGAGTAGTGTGGCGAGCCATCACGAAGACCGATCGAGATTGACATAAGTAGTCAGTAGTAGTGGTCCAGCGGAACAGCGCGGGATTCATGATCATAGGTTGTGTGTTCTAGCCCCGCTGTTGCCAACTTGTTTGTGTCCTTGGGCAAGATACTATTGATACTAAGTCTCAATTGCCTCGTTAACCCAAGCGATATTTGGGGAGCCGTTATTAACATGATTAAGAGTCACAATCTAAGTAGTGCTGATAGGCTGTGCACTGTTGGCCGGTAGCCGCCTAAGTGTAGCGATGAAAAGGGTTCTGATTCAAATTGGCAGCGATAATAATTGGTCAAAAGCGCTTTGGGGCTTTGCTTGCATTATGGAAAGCGCTATATAAGAACGGTGTATTTTTTAAAGAACATACGCAATATGTAGGCCTACGACTCTCTTTTTTGAGCACTTAATGTCTATACATAGTTACGAATTAGAGAATAATGACTGCGTAACAACTGTTTTCGTGAATTTTCGGTCAATGAGCAAAACAATCGAACACTTTGGCGCAGTACTTTCGACCAATCAAATTAAAGCCTCACGCCCCTAAACTGAATATTCAATGAGTTATGATGAGGAAATGCGATTAATGCTTATTTCTGATTGGTTGTATGATAACAATGTTAATGATGACCCGACTTGGACTGTTTCAATAACTAAGAAGGGTGGACAAAATAAGCAGAAAACTATATTAGCGCGATTATATCGGTACAAATCAACGATTTGGATAATAATACAATTGTTACGCAGTAATTATTCTCTAATTGGTGTGAGCATGGTAATTTCAAATCCTAGGTTATTGGTGAAAAAGAACAACAAACAATAGGATCATTGCGTGAAAATTTACCAAAAATGCCCCAAAAAGGGATCTTTAGGTGAAACAGTATTAAAATGAGTGGGAGCGAGGTTTAAAGGTCTTCATAATCTTGCGTACCCGAGCATATGGGACACATATGGGACTGTCCCACGCTGCAAATGGTTTTCTATCATTTTTTCACAATTATTCCCTTCGTTATACTTACCCCCGGTGGACGTCCTTTGTACGCTAGATCTGTGTGCATTGGGAATGTTTTACTGGTATATGCCACATGTGTTGCATTGTATGATGTCCTAACGTGGTCAGTTGCTCTGTAGACGGAAGAACAAAAATAGGCAAATTAACACACACTATCATATAAACCAATAACACACGCTATCAATCATATAAGCCATACAATTGTTGGCATCGTTTATTTCATTGGTGGATAAGTCGCGTGAAGTTGGCAAAATTCTCATCATTCCCGAGACATTTTACAGACGGTCCTTAAAACCTACTATTGACCGCTCATGACATTTTACCCCGGTTGTGAGATCGTTGAAATGATGGTTGGTTCAATCCTGTCATGACTGACAGCTCGTGACCAGTAGCGTAGCGGGTAGGGGGGGGGGGGGCAGACATAGGCAAAATGGGGACGAAAAATGCGGAAAATCATGTTAAATCAGCCGTTTTTGACCTGGTTTCTTTGAAATAGGGACCGTTATGGGGATCTATGGGGATCTTGCCCCCTCGGAGTGGCTGGGCTGGCTACGCGGCTGCTCGTGACCTTATACAGATACTACGCCACAGATAACGATGTTCAGCAAAGGAGTAACAATCACGGAGAGGGTGTCCAGTAATCAATTTTATTTGGTCAATCCATCCACCGTACCGGGAACAAGGTCTGCCTTTCTTTCTCTTCACTTCAATCATGCCTTGCATGATCATCTTCTCTTAGTTGTTACCCTTGCGACGTGAGATATGGCCGAAGTAGCTCAGCATTTGGGTGTTGATAGCATGAAGAAGTCGTTTAGACACCCCGATTTCTTCAATAATACTGGCATTGGTCCTTCTCAATGACCATATACCATGTATACGCCTCCAACACCACATCTCGAAAGCAGCTATTCTGTTTTTGTCAGCTTTTATCATGTTTATTAGGGTCCACGTCTTACAGGCATACATGGCAATTGGAAATACAAGGGCTTGGACAAGCCTGTTTTTTTGTTGCTCTGGTTGTTCCTCTGTCAGCCCAGGTCTTGCTTAGGTTGATCATTGCTGATCTAGCCATTGCTAAACGGTATAATCTTGCAATTTCACGTTATATTACTTTACATTTACTGTGTGAATTACCATTACATACTACAAAATGGGTTGACTTGCCTAAAGGTCGCACTATCCTTAATTGATGATGGATTTTTCTTATCTTTTCAGGAATTCAACTTTGTTAGTTGTACTTTACAATTAAATCAAATCGGTCATGGTTCAGTGGCTTTAACGGTGGCGTAGCCAGAGGTGGGGGGGGGGGGGGGGTGGGGTGGGTGCGAGGGGGGCGATCGCCACTCCCCCCCCCCCCCCCTCCCCACCTCCAATATTGACTGTCGTGTCGGTTAAGATTGGCACTGTCGGTTCATTTGACAAGAGGAATCATGGAATTATGATGGTCAAAAGTACACAGATGGACATTTTTCGCGCGCAGCGCGCATGTGTCCCCAAAATGCACTTCTTCAATTTTAAACTTTGAATAGTTCTTGGCGCACTTCAGTTAAGAGTCAACACTTCATTATCAAAATATCAGAAGGTAAACATCGTCTCGTCTGTGTTTTTATATTGTACAAACATGTGGGGTGATTTTGCAGCGTAAAATTTGTCTGAGACTTGTCCGCCTGTAAAACAACCGTTTTTCTAGTCCGCTTGTTTACCAGGTGTCATGAATTGCAAGTAGTGGTGTATCCAGGGGATTGTTATTTGTTAGGTAGATATACAATCAAATGTAATACAAGTGAAACACTTGCTATGTATAGAGATGATATTTGCATTGTACCATTAGTACCAATGAATATGAGTATAGCTTGAAAACGTGAAAGAACGTTTACTTTATTTATCATGTGTATGTTATCATGACATTTGGTAACATTGTCCAGAGAATACAGGGTGAGTCAGAAAGAACGGGCACTTTTTGGCGAAAGCGCCACAGAAACTTTAGGCCCGCATATTCAAAACCAAATAAATAGTGTTACAAAGACAACACATTTGGTTTTCATTCACAGAAAGAATTTTTGAATTCGAATTTGCAACAATTTTAGTAGACCCCGGTATTTTAAAGCCAATCCATGGAATGACATTACACAATGTATTGTTAGCTGCCTGATTCAGAGATGCTGATCAATGAAACTAGTCAATAACCTGAAAAGGCACATGAATGTTGGATGCATAATCTTAAAATGACTGGAAATAAATAGAACTGTGAGATTTATGAGTAATAAAAAGCCTGAAATCAGGAAAAAAAGTGAGGAGGCATATCTGTTGATTCAGAAGGCGAACCTCATTATGATACATAAAGAAATGATTTTATAATTCGACCATTCCGTGGATTGGCTTCAAAATGTTGGGCTTTACTATTAAACAAGTGTAGCATGATAAAGAAATGGGTGGTTTTTAAAATTCTTCTTTTGAATGAAAGCCAAATTGTATGCATGCCTACATTTTTGTGACGCTTTTATGAACAAAGTGCCCGTTCTTTCTGACTCACCCTGTAAATCATTGTTGGTGATGTGAGTGTTCGATGTACCAATACCAGTTATTTTGATCATTATGAATGCACCTTGATTCTTGCCCTTTATATTTAATAAAGTGCTAACATCTGGGTCGGTCGCATTTTTATAATTTGCAGGTATAAACAAACAGATACTACACAAGAACACACATTTTAACTAATTGCTAAACCATATGAAACATGCATCCTTCATCTGTCCTGAAACTTTTAATATTTTAAACAAATAAGTGAGTCATTGACAATTGTATGCGTTTTATGTTGCATTTTGCTACATGTATATTATAACCAATACGGCATATCATATTTAAAGTAGTTTGATCAGCAGTCATCTAAAAATAAAAAGCGACACTGGATTTTCAGCTACATCGATCAGTCGCAAAGGGCAGTGAATTGTTTTGGCCGTGTTAGTCAAAACTAATTATGAGATTTATGTCTATTGAATGTACCTTGATATCGTAATCATATGATATTATTTACATTATTATATATTGTTCTATAATCTTGTTATCGTCAGTCATATCGTTATCAAGATATGTTATAATCAGCCACTTACAAATCAGCAAACTTTTGAGCAACTAATTTCTCATCCTATTTATTTAAGCTTGGCTCAATAATTTCATTAATGACTACTGACATCTGGTTATATCTTTAGAGACTATATAGAGGATCCGCATAGATATTATTTCACTTCGGAATCCATTTCTTCTTGCCTATGCCAACAACAATATTTTAGCCTACAACGATGACCACATAACAATAATCTGTTGTAATTTTAAAAAGCAAAAAGTGCAATATCGTGTTCTCTGTCCCGTATTGGATACACTCATACATACAGCGTGTTTTTACTGAAGAAAAAAAGCAGGCATATGACTGCTAACGGATTAAAATCCCCCAGTAAAAACACACCACCACCGGCATTTGCCCGCTCATACCGGTTTATTTCTCCTGGATTTTAGATGCCTTTTATCCTTCGAAACCAAGGATAATAGCGGTTGAAACCGGTTAGGAAAAGCAGTCTTTCGTCAGTGTAAACACGCACGGTTCCTGCTCAGCGCGTTTGCCGGTGGAAAAGCGGAAGTGGGCACACGATGCACGATCACCTGACAATTAAATGCAAACAGATGTGTATGACCTTTCGCTGGCATTTATTATAATGAGGTCAGCGGCAGCCGGCAAGTTTGTTTATCGAACTGCAATAAAAACACGTCTCTCACACGAGCAACCGGCTTTTATCCTGCTTTTTATAAGACGGGTAAAAGCCGGTTTGCTTAATAAAAACACGCTGATACAGAACAAGTCTATTATGAAATACATGCCTTTCTTTCATTAACGGTGCAGGAAACACGACATTGCCGAGCTTTTTCTTACCCAAAATAAGTGACGTGTAAGAAACCAATGCGGTCGGCAATATTCTTGACTTGACCGAGATCACCTCCACCGCCTTTCACACAGCATAAACCCGATGACTTTAGCTCCAACAACATATCGTAGAGGGCTTCATCACTGCTCAAGAGATCCTCCATTTTCCAGACTTTTAACGATTCTCCTATTTCGTTTCCCCAGTATCTCATCGACGGATAGAGAACTAGATCATTGGTCGATACTTCAAACCGATTAACCTTCAGCCACGATGTGGTGTATTCACTGATGTGACCGTCAGGCCACGTTATGGTAAGCATCTCTCCATTGGATGATATGGCCACGTTTTCAGGACTGGCCTCCACGTCTAAATCCATGAAGCTAACAAGTCGGGAATGACTCGCCTGACTGTAGCAAGATTCGCACCGGCAATTATCGCGTAGCCACGGGTAGGCGTACGTTTGTATTTCGTTATCGAGCCAAGTAATCTCCAATGCTTTCTTGTCATTGTTCTTCGCGAATTTCTGCAACGGCACACCAGTGAAATCATCGTGTTTATGAGTTTCCGTGAATAGGGAACGAGTTTTGTTACTTCGGAGATCGCTGAGATGTCGCCACTGGTTACTGTTACGATATGGAAAATATTTATTACAAATCGCTTGTGAGGGTGAAGCTTTTAGATGATCCAATTTGAACCTTTTGGAAGCAACTGTTAGGAAACCAGTTGAAAAGTTGCGTGACGGAAGGAATGTCCGCCGCAGAACCGATGGTAATAGCTGCGATGTCAACAAATGCTTTAATGCTGCCATGTTGAATCAGCAATGATATGGTAGAATAAACACAATACAGCCTTACGGCTTATTATATACACACAAAGTTCAAAGTTTTATTGTTATTGATATCACCAAACAAACAGGTATAATCAAAACAAAATACATAAAACATCAACTAAAGCTACGTTAAATACAACAATAACCTAATACTTAAAAATATAATAAACGGGTTAAAGGTTCAACCTTTGAAAGGTAAACCAGGGGATTGACTCTCATATCTGCCCATTGAGATCTGGTTCAGTATCATGTACCAGCCAGTAGGGAGGTCACGCTGCATGTCATATTTTGTTATACGCAAGAAAACAATGGAATCTTAGTGACTGCAATATTTGCTAGAAATAGTTTCGGAAAATGGTCTATTTGGGCATCTCAAATACTAAGAAACGTGTTAAAAATCATGTAGAATTTTAGAGGAGGGTCAATAACATCTGCAGAACGATAAAATGAATAGTTTTAAATACGTTTAGTGACCAAATTTATGTCGTACAATGTCGGGAAATTCACGTTTTGACAATCCGTGGTCTTCAAAATTACAGGAATCCTAACTCATTCTAAACCTCACCAAATCATGAAATGAACCCTCGTCTACAAAAAAGTCCATGTACGTATTGCTCTATCTGCTTGGAGATAGCGAAGACCACGCAAACATCATAGCTTCATACAACGGAATGAAATCCGCCATAGAGATTACATGGCGAAAACTCGTACAGATTTGCACTGCAGACCTCTGTGTAGGGACTGTTGACAATAGCATGACAATAGCAAGGTCGTTTGACTATTGTGTTTGTGCATGTTTGTGACGACTGACCCCGTTTAACAATCTTCATAGCTTTTATATTATAGGGCTTGGGTGACCTAACTATTGACTGGTACAGAGTTGTCGATGAGCGATTGAGAAGTATAACAAAGACATGCATTGACAGATCGTAACATGAATAATGCAATACATGACACGTCACACAACGTTCAGTCGAGCAATAATTGTGGCCGACTGTATAAATGACGCAATTGTTCGTGTTCGAAAATTTCAACGTTTTTACCGTTCTTTCCAAAATAAGTTGTATAATCACATAACAAACACATTTTGTGCGAGAGTAACATATAAATATGGTATAAAATGGCAAAAATGGCACGATAAAATCCGTTCGTTATAAATATATGGATAAATGGTAGTCCTTGCTACCAAAATCTATGATTTTGGTACTTAACTCAAGGCATAGTGTTGAAGGGAACCAATTTAATAACCTAACCATTTTCTTGACCAGACTTATTGCATAGTCTATATATTAAGAAAATTGGGTCTCCTGGTGAAGTCAATAATTTCTTGTTCTATTCATTCATTTATTAAGTTTATTGATTCTTTTGTCATGTTTATCCTATGCTGGGCATGCATGGATTAACATAGGCCTAATCCCAACTTATCTTTTCTGGCATTTCTGGAGCAATCAATAACTTCTTTTCATAAACATGATGCCTTCAAGATGAGATGGATGCTGATTACGCAATCTGCACAGATTAGTTTTTTACAAGCATGGACTTATTTTATAGACTGATTAAGTCTGTGTTTCAAGAGATGGTTAGCTTCCACCTTACACACTTGCCTGAATAAGTACCAAAATCCTAGATTTTGGTACCAAGGACTAGATAAATGGTTAGATAATAAAACTATCACAATCACACTCGTCGATCTGTGTGGCGTGCATACGTTGGCCATATCGTTGCAATCGGCAATCGCGGGTTCGAACCCCGTTTATTCCTTGTTATTCTTTTATTTTTTTATTTTTTAAACTTGATGGTGGATTAATGTTACATCATTTTTATGTCAATTTTTATAAATTAGAAAGGGCGCCCATGCGTTTATTGGTTTGTTTTCTATTTATTTATCTATCATTCTTGATTTATTTAACTTTAAATCTAAACAATTAAAACAAATGCGTAAACAATTATATATACTATTGCTCGATAATTAAGTGATTTAACATGAGTTCAGTTTGATAATGATAGCAAAACTTGTTGTAAAACCATTTTACCAGTGTGCCCAACACTTCTCGATCCTTTGCACACTTTGTTTATACATTCAGAGATGTCACTTTTATAGCATGTTATATAGCTAGGCTAATATACAATTGCAAGCTATTTGGATACACGAAGCAAACACATTTCCAAAACAGGCCATAGCCAATCGTACAACATGAGAAATGAGACCGTTACCAATTAGGGGGGGGGGGGGGGGGGGGGGGGGGGGGGGTACCGCGCCATTTTGTCCCGAAGCAATGGTTATGACGTCATATTTTTGTCGATTTTCAGAACTCTTGTATTGGATTTACGTGCAAAAAATATGCCCTTGGCATCATACTTTCCCAGGTGTGCAGTTCATTTTTAATTTCAGATGTTCTAAAATGGATGGTTTTCTAAACAATTCGAGAAAGAAAATCGAACTGCACACCTCAGGATTGCAAAAAAAAGCATAAAACAAGTCAACTTTTTTGTGCCTTTGAACAGAGTGGCGGCCGGGATTGTAGAATTCAACACAGTGCATTAACCCATGCCCCATGATATAAATAAATTATTTGCGTTACATTTTTTCAATTAGCACGGTTAGTGTAGTGGAAAGATAGTTGCTTGAGGAGCGAGAGGTTGTGGGTTCGAGTCCCATTAGGAGCACTTTTTGTTTTATATGCTGGATTTCCTTAGCATCATCTGTATGCTTGTCCACGCGGACACCACACTGCTGGCGTTTACCGTATCAGGGTTACGCCATTTTTTTCTCTCGAAAATGTCAAAAAAAATTACCGTTCTTTTAAAAATAAGAATTATAATCAAATTACAAACACATTTTGTGCGAGAGCAACACACACATTTGGCAAAAATGGCACAATAAAAATCCGTTCGTTATAAATAAATGGACATGGTTATCTAATAAAACTATCACAATTACAGTCGTAAATCTCTGTGGCGTGCGTAGGTTGGCCATGTCGTTGGCAATCGGAAATCACGGGTTCGAATTTTCCCATTATTTTTCTATTTTTTAAACTTGATGGTATATTAATGTAACATCATTGTTATGTCAATTTTTATCAATTATAAATGCCGCCTATGCGTTTATAGTTTTCTTTTTATTTATTTATCTATCATAAATGTATCCTTGATTTATTTAACTTTGTATCTAAACAATTAAAATGCGTAAACAATTATATTATTGCTCGATAAATAGAGTGATTTAACTTAAATTCAGTAGTGATAATATGATAGCAAAACTTGTTTGTAAAACTATTTTACCAGTGTGTCCAACAATTTCACACTTTGGTAATACATTTAGAGATGTCACTTTTAGCTTGTTATAGCTAGGCTCAATATAAGCAAGTTTGCGACCTCTATAATTTTAGGCTGGTAACACAATCCCACAGTGCATTTCGTTAAAACAGTGTACATTATTTTTCCACGATACGTATCACGTGATAACCACGATCGATTTCGCAAAATATTGCAAAATGGCGCGGTACCCCAGCCCCCCCTAGTTACCAATGTTAAATTTACCATGATTACCTACAGTCAGTAGTCAAGCACGCAAAAGGGGCTTGTTTTGTTTTCCCGCACACAGGAGCTCACAGACACTTTGCCTCATTTTTATTAAAAATAGGTGTTTTGTTTTTTTCGATTTTTACCATATTTCGTTATCCAATTAGGCCGTGTTTGGTATCATTTTGAAGGAGAGGGTCTATTTTAATAACATCTGAATTTAAATTTATAAATATAATTTAGCATCAGAAAGTATTTTATAACTGAAAAAACCCCGAAATTATGTACTTTACGAAGCACTTATTTACCAATAAATTTTCATTGCAGATTGATAAAAAGTAGTGTAGCAGGCACTTAATAATATGAACATTATGAAAACCCATGTTTTTGTTCTAAAATGACCGTAAGTGAGTCAAGAACACGGAGTTTGTACAATTTTCACATTACCAGACGCCCCCCTACTCTGCTTCCACTTTTGCACGCGCAGTCTACGTAAGTGTCTCTGCGTGCACAAACACACGGCATCCCCCATTTCCAACTGTGTACGTCTCACAGCGTTGGTATATTACAGTCACGCCACTTAATTAGCATTTCAAAAGAGGCGCGTCTAGACAAACAAGTACATTGTATGCACCGTAGACTATTACAGACGAGACTGGGTCAATAAAGCTGATATATATAATATTGCAAGTAATATTCTTGGTACGATAGAGTCACTGCACATCTCCCATTTTTTGATAGTAGGAGGATATACCGTTGATCCTTACAATACAAGGCTATACTGTTTATTTTCTTCTATAAGTGGGTCAAGAACACGGACTTTGGTAAGCCTCTTTTCCAGAATGAACAGAAAACATGTACGGCTAAAATAGCATTTCAAAGCAGAAATGTGCCTGCGAACATGACTTTAGCATATCAAATAATTGAGTAATATTATATTATTCCCCCTTCGTGAAGATCCACTCAGTCACATGACGTTAAACTTGATTTAAATGTATATTTTGTTGGCATTGTATAAGGCTGATATTTGCCATATGAATTGCACGTGATTGACATCCTCTTTACCAGGGAAAACAAAATCGCGTCGTCAACAATAGACTCACTCAACGTTGGCATCTGACTGCCTATAACAAGTACATTATAGGGGACTGGTCTAATGAACCCGCACAGGACTTGTGTGAATTACCGTGCATGACTGCACCTATTATGGCATATTGTCCAGCTGACACGGTAAATTCAAATGCGTGTTCCTTGGGTTTCATGCCTGGTGAATCATTTGTTTACATACAGATAAAGCTATAAGAGTATGTACAAAGTGATTAAATACAGAAATGAGGAATACACAGATGAGGTTAACTTATTTTACCAAACTGATGATATAAATATTCATCACTAAACTTGACTTTATTGGGAATATAGGGTGTTGTCATTGTCATTTATGTCAATTGCGGGGCATCGTTGGTCGGTTTCACTGTAACACGGTAATTTGACTCGTTTAAGATCATAATTATTGTTTTTCTTGTCAAAGATTCCATTTTTCAATGATTGGTGTCAAATGGAAGGTGATGTCCGCTTTTATATGATAGGCCTACCCATATAAACGAAATAGAAACCAGGAATAAAAAATTGAGTGAAAACAAGTTTTTAGATTTAAATTAAAATAGCATTTGTTCCATATTTTCTACAAATGACTGATATTACACCTGAATTTATTTATTTATTTGAACATACGCTTTTAAAACAGCGGCACCCGTCTACCCGACGGTGCGTTCATATACAGAAAATCACAAGATTAATACACAATTAATACACAAATTACAAAGTTTTACCATGAGATAGATATACATATTATATACAGACACAAAGTCAATCGTACAAAATTGATCTGAAATTATGCCAGGCACACGTGGAAAATGGCACTATACATGTATGAACAAATATAATTCAATCGTCATTGTTTGCGCATTTCGTCTCTAATCGTGCCTTCCATGCACGCTTTAGAGAAGGACTTACAAAATTTGTCAAAAACATGATAACAGTTATTAACATTGCTTATATTACAATATGTGGTGTGTGTACTACCTAGCATTAATTCATATTTTACATCAAGATCGCTAGAGATAAATAGCACCCATACATCAATACCATTTAAGTCAATTAGAGCCTTTTCTTGATTATTATATTCATTAGTTCTTATAGCATTAAGTGACATGCAAGTGAAAAGAAAGTGTTTTGTATCCTCAATACCATTATTACATAATTGACAGGTGCCATCATTATCAGGGGTCCATTTACTCACATTGTACTCTAATGGAAGTGTATTTGAACGAAACTTGAATTTCAGACAAGCCCCATAAAAATCAATGTTATCTAACAAGTATGTCTCCATGCCTGGAGTGAGTCTGGTCCCTTCAGGACCCAAGCGTGTGTCTGTACGGACCGACCGTGTAAACAAACAAACAAACAAACAAACTTAATACTCAAATAATCGGTAAGAGAGGATTTGGATTTAACATCTTCTTCCCATTCAATGTTAGATATATTATTGATCGCGCGTTTAACTGAATTGGCCCAATGAGGATTCAATTGAGCTCTACCAGACTTCGCTGAATGAATGATGTCGATTAGGTCACACTTGTCATGAATACGATACAAGAATTTGTATCGAAGTTTAATTGGCTCAATATCCAAACCTAGCATTGTGTTTAAGTAATTTTGGCCAGCGATGTTGCTCCATGTCAATGATACGGGCGAAATATTTTGCTCTAAAGCCATCTTGAACTGTGGAAATTGGTGCCCATCCGAGTTCACCATAAAGTACAGCGCGAGCTGTGTTACGAGGTGCTTTCAAAATGTAACGTGCCATTATATATCCATTGTTTTAATTATAATAATTGTTATTAATTTTATAACATTTACCCATTTAAATGTAGACGCCAAAAACCTATATTTTTAGAGTTTTAACTACAATAAAAAACAAATTATTATGCTAATTGAAATGTATTTATTAGATTCCAAAGAGAAATAGCATTTGTTCCACATTTTCTACAAAACGGCTGAAATTACATCTGAATTATACAGAGAACAACTTATAGGCCTAAACCAATTTGTAGTTTAGGCGACGAAAAAAACACCACTGTTCTACGGGCTACGGACCCTCTCAGGTAGGGTAGGTCGGTCAGGTTTTTTTCTTACGGGAGCCGCCGAATCAGGAATTTGAGAGTGGGGGTACTGTCGAGGCAGAAAATGTTGAGGGGCGGGGGTTGACATGGTGTCCCGAAACTGATTAAAATATCGAGCTCCAATACTGTTTATTTTGTTTAATTTCAGCTATTTTCACAACATTTCATACAAATCTTAAAATATCAACCAAAAATAAAATGGATCGGTCGTCGGGCCGGCCCGTAGAACAAGGTGTTTTTCTCATGGTCTTAGTGCAGCATCACATCACTGTAATTTCTACTCGTTTTAGATCGGAATATTGATTTGAAGAATATCGCTTTTATATATAAACTTTTATTTAATTAGGACTGGTGGTGTCAAACCGAAGGCGATGATATCAGATATGTTTATAATACCCATGCGAATACCGTATATGATTTTAAAAACTCAATGCACATCAAGGTCAGTAGCGTATAGCCAGGCGAGGGCAAGCCCCACCCCCACCCCCCCCCCCCCCTGAAAAAAGGGGTTGACCGGGAAAATCGGGAAGGTAAAGTAAAATCGGGAAGGCAAAGGAAGGGAATGAAAGGGAGAAGAGGAGATAAAAAGGGAAGGAAAGGGAAAAGGGAAAGAAAACGGACAGAAACGAGAAAGGAAGACAGTCAAACTTTGGCCCACATGTGAAAAACTATCAACCCTTCATGGATATTTTTGTAGGGCCTATGGATCTGGAGAGACGGTATGTATGTTAGGCTAAAAGGGTTTTGTTTGCCAAAACAAGGGGGAAGTGGGTATCGCTCTGTAACTTGAAAGATCTTTACAGTTTACGATTTATGATCAAAAATAGAAATCTGCTTCCAGAGTAAAATCAAGGATAGCGGGCGTTCACTCGGAAAAGATATGCCTAATATTAACTGCTTCTCCTCACGTTCCCCCTTATACTACATTATTTCAATCTACACAGGAATTAAAGTTATTGTCTTAGGTATCATAGTTATGCAATAACAAAATTGGGATTTACCTGTTGTTATGTTATGTAATCCTCTTAGCACCTGTTTCCTGCCAATCACAGAAAATATTAACTGAGTCATTTGACTCATTTTGAAGAGTCTTATGTTTGTCCGTGTACTGAGACACTTCAACGATTTACTGAGTCAAATGACTTAACACTAATGAGTCAATTTACTCAGCCATGCTTTAAACGAGTCATGATGCACCAGCAATGAGTCAAATGACTCATTAAGGCTTTAAATGAGTCATATGATACACTAGTAATGAGTCAAGTGAAACATGCATTGATCACCTGACTCATTTTAATGAGTCAAGTTACTCAGTGGTGGATCAAATGGAGTAATTTCACTTGATGCATTTATTCGAGTAATTTGATGCATTTATTTGAGTCCCTTGACTCACTAGAATGAGTCATTGGTTTGTCCGTGTACTGAAACACTGTGATATTTTATTGAGTCAGTTGACTCGGTGGATGAGTCACATGACTCATCCACCGAGTCAACTGACTCATCCACCGAGTCATCTGACTCGGTGGATGAGTCACATGACTCGGCTGATTTGGCAGGGTCCAAAGTATAATGACTCTATATGCGTCATAGTAATAATGTAGAATTCCAAAAGTGAATTATTTGAAAGACTAAGGTTCATAGTAACTTCTAGTAATTAGAAGTACTAGCGGGCATCCGCGCTTCGCGCGGACCCGTTAGAATATTTCACGTGGAGGGAAGTAAACAAAGCGTAAGAAAATTTGATACAATATCAAGAACATGTTCTACATGTATACATAATCCATAATCCGAATATCGCAGGTGCTTTTGATAATCCAGGTATACATGTGGCTTAAAGTAGGTAGGCCTACCTTTGTCTTTCCAGATACCTATGTAGGCCTCCCATGTGACCTGAAATGCAGGTACCCGTTGTCCCATTATATCCAGGGACCCCATAGGTCTAAGCCCTACCCCTAATCCAGTTACTACAGGTGCCATACTACAGGTGCCCTTAATGGCACCGGATACCACATAATTCAGGGACTGCAGTGTGCCATTATATCGAGATACCCAGGTGCCCTTACTTTATCATTCAAGTAACTTGAATTAATCGCGGGTGCCGAAGATAGCAGGCAGTAATAGCCCATCACAATAGGCAGAGGTGAGTAATATCAAAGCGTTATAAATGTTTATATAAATATCAAGAGTATGTCCTTATTCAGGTACCCAGGGCAGGTACCTGAATAATAATAATAGGTACCTCTAATAAAGCCATGTTCCGAAAATTAGTATAGATAAGCTCACTTCAGTTTTCTCAGACATGTACAGGGTTTCTCAGATTGGGCTATTCCAGATAATAATGACCCCCCCTATATAGGACATCGGAATTCCAGACTTTTTTCTCCACCAATTTTTCAATGGAATTCCATACCTCTTTGGCACATGTTCTAGGAATTCCCGACTTTTTCACAATTTAGACCCCGCCCCCTATAGAGGACATCAGAATTCCAGACTTTTTCCCCACTAATTCCATACTTTTTTGAAGTTTCATCTGGAATGCCATACTTTTTTTGAAGTTTGATCTGGAATTCCATACACTTTTCATAAAGAGAGTCATGGAATTCCGGACTAATATTTTTTTTAAATTGTCCTCGAACCAAACCAAATATTCTAAATAGTATGTGGGGGACGTTAAAAACGTCACACTGGAACATTTAGGTGTTATAAATGCCAATTTGTTCGCGCTTTGCGCGTATTAGTTTCAATGTTATATCATTCAAGCTTAAAACAGATGGCTTCATGACAGTTTTCCATGACCATTTTAGTTTAAAAACTGAAATATTTTGTGCGCTTTGCGCGCATTTATTCTACAGGTTTCAACATTATAATGGGTCTCGAACCACAACAAATATTCTGAATATTATGTGGGGGACGTTAAAAACGTCATACTTGATCATTTCATCGCTAGAAATGCATTTTTGTTGCGCGGTTCGCGCGTATTAGTTCCAATGTTTCATTATTGAACCTTAACAAGACGGCTTCAGGAAAAAATTCTATGGCCATTTTAGTTCAATTTTTTTTTAAGCGCGCGCATTTTCTACAGGTTTTAACATGATAATGGCCCTCAAACCACATCAAATATTGTGTGGAAGAAGTTTAAAACGTCATACAGTACCTTTTTAGTGTTAAAATTCACAATTTTTGCGCGCTTCGCGCGTATTAGTTTCAATGTTTCAATACTTAAGAACAACAAGATGGCGTCAAGGAATTTTTGGCCCCCATCAAAACAGTCCTGGATACGCCACTGGTAGCTATTGGTTAAGGTTTGAATTTTTGCCGGTGATATTGCAATTAATGGAATCATTATCATCGTGAGGATAGAGATTTTAACTTTTGAACTTTAATAATGACCCCCAGATGGCTATATATCAAGTTGCATGGCTACTCCGAGTATTTGAAAATGTTTGAATAGCTAGCTGTGTTTTGCCATGCTGCTCTGAGACAAAGTGAAACAAATGTATTATCTGAATCTCTTGTCTGCTAATCTCTTCGATTCCTTTCTATTTTAAACTGATGTTTGTTATGGTTGCTCAAATCATTAATACTTCTTCACGATGATTCCATTTGAAGAGTAATAAAAGAGGCATTGTTGACTACAATTGTTTGTGTTTGAAAGCAAGCTAATTATGAGACACATTACATAGGAGTCTCTGCCAGTGGCGTACCCAGCGGTTATGCGGACAACTTCATCGCTACCCCCCCCCCCCCCCCCCCCCCCCCCCACACTTATCAAATTTTCAGCTGCTGATGGGAAAACATTGTGCAAGTTTTACGATTTTGTTTTAGAGTGAAAAATTAACTTTCACACTCATTAAAAAACCGGGTTGTCCTGCGTTTCACTCCCTGTGTCCCAAATTATCAAGCCATTCTTCAATGTACCGTATTATATTAAATGATGCTCGCTTTCTTATTCAGCTGTGATGCCTCTTTTCAGTTTTTCCTTGAATTCAGGCTTGTTCTCACTCAGATTTACTTAGTTCAATTTATATTAAGTCATTCTAAGCTTTTGTATCCAACATTCATGTGCCTTTTAAGGTTTTGAACCTGTTTCATTGATTGCCATCTCTGAATCAGCTATAGCCAACCATTCTGTGCGTTATTGTCATCCTGTGGCTTCAAAATACCGGGTTCTAGGCCTACTACAATTGTGAATGAAAGCCAAACATGTGGTCTTCTCAGCACTATCATTAGTTTCGAATATGCAGGCCTGCAATTTTCATGGTGCCTTTGCGAAATAATTACCCGCTCTTTCTGACATACAGGGTGACCCAAACAAATGTTAACACTCCGGGCACATAAGATATCTTAAAAGGACAGGAACTTACAGGTCTGATTAAGATGATTAATATGATTATTAGGGCTGATATCCAAACTCTCAGCGGTGTTACACCGGTATTACACCGATGTTATACCGGTATTACACCGATATTTGTATGGAATATCGGTGTAATACCGGTATAACATCGGTGTAATACCGATGTAACACCGCTGAGAGTTTGGATTTCAGCCCTAAGTCACACACACACATCAATTTATCTCTTCTTTGTTCTTTTCAACGCATTCTTTCGATTCTTTTCAAGCTTAAAAGACATAAATAAATACCTGAATGTTTTACCTGAAGGATTCATTACGTGCAATTGAATAATGGTTAATTTCAGTGCAATACTAGTTTTAGTTCAGTGCAATATTAGTTAATTTATTTAATTGGATGGACCATTTCAACAAAGAACATGAAATGTTTCAATTTCAATATGATTTTAAAGACTGCTTTACTGACAGCTACCCATTGCACATGGAAAAAGAGTATAGAACTTGAACACATGACAAAATACCTATATAATTTATGTGGAATATATTTATTTATGTCTTTTAAGATTGAAAAGAATCGAAAGAATGCGTTAAAAAGAACAAAGAAGAGATTAACTAATGTGTGTGTGTGACTTAATTATGTTGCTTCTTGCTTCGTGCATTTTAAAAGCTTTACTTTCATACTGAGAGGATTGGACCAAGCCGATTTTGCTTCCTCATGTTTGCTGAAGCATATCTCCCGTTTTAAATAACCAATTGGAACGCAATGAAATGCAAATGAAAGCTTATTTACTCAGCTTCCATAATACATTAAGATTTGACCCGTGTGTTCCTGTCCTTTTAAAATATCTTATGTGCCCGGAGTGTTAACATTTTTTTGGGTCACCCTGTACACTGTAACTCATTTCCTTTATCATGTTTATATGGAATGTTAGAGTTAACGTGTGCAATTGGTTTGTCCACATGTAGCTTTCTCATCTTAGTCTATTTAACTGAAATATTCTGAACAGGATTCGAAGATATAACAAATCGTACTCTTAGACAACATTTTTACCTTTAATTTAACATTTTAATTTAACATAGGAGTTGGTAAAGATTACAATGGCCTAAAATCAAGTATTGAGACCAGGTATGACTTGGACAAGTCAGTTTTGAACATGATATTTAAACTACCATATTGTATAATGAAAATATTCCAGACTTTAAATATGTTGCCCAGTGATGCTCAATAACAACTGCTTTTATAAGACTTAAACAGATTTATAAACTTGTATTTGAAGAAAATGGCTGTCAGATGTGAGTTAAATTTTTTTAACCACACTATATTATGTGTCTACTAAATGTGCACCGATTCTTCATAGTGCAAGAAATGTTTCAGCAAATTCCCCATGCCATATAATAGGACAGGACTTCCCAGCTCCAGGAACACTGCTGACATAACGTTATATTTCTTGTTCTTATAGTAATATCCTAAATCAAGTGGTTGGTTGAGAGAACTTGTCAGGTTCATGAATTATATGTTGGGGATTGTGCTTGTCAAAGCAATTACTGAGACAAGGGAAATGAAATAGATTGGGACATAAACCTACGCACGCAAAATGTCTGTGATGCAAGATCCATTCTTGAACTGGTACTTTTCTACTCCCCTTTAGTCTAAGTCTAGTTCTAGAAATATCGATGAGGCAACACTGTTTTTACGCCTGACGTATAAACTTCAAATGCGAAAGTGACATAATTATTTTACTTTACTAAATTGGCTTGTATGGCGAAATGGTGCGCCTTTTCCTGTTGTAATTGGTTTCCTTTATGAAAACAAAATCATGTGAATTTACCAGACAATTACATCATCGATGACGACACACGTGATGGGTCTTTAATTAGATTTACAATACCTCCATTTACCTTACTCGTTATTGTTCTATAAATACAATGATTAGTTAGTCAAAGCATGCCTGTCATACGTCACAACATTGAGAACATCAGACAGATACCCATAAGGTGAATGATGTTAACGTCAGTTGATCAGCGCGTATATAATAACTATAAGCATTTTCGGAAATAAGAGGTTATCCAAATGATTTCTATTCGAACACCAACTTATAATTAGATTAGATTTGGTGCATGAATTTTCCAAATACGTCTTTATCCACAGACATTGAACAACTGTTGATTTCTTATTTATCAGTCGGAAAATTACTTTGCCAAAAGACATGTGACGATGCAAAAATATTCTCATCTATAAAGCAAGAAAAGAAAAAAAATCATTGTTCAACAACATTGGTC
The DNA here is from genome assembly GCA_035610835.1 of Ophiura sarsii. NCBI lineage: Eukaryota > Metazoa > Echinodermata > Ophiuroidea > Amphilepidida > Ophiuridae > Ophiura > Ophiura sarsii. The sequence continues at coordinate 18,619,697 of CM069441.1, forward strand.
TATTTCAGATATGTGCACACCCTTATAGGATTCGGATTTCCGCACGTTTAAGGTTTAAATGATCATCGGAAATCCAGGCAATATCTATCCTACATAAACTCTCCCTTAGAGGGGTTTCGGAAATCCAGACTTGTTACGATCAATGATCACCGGAAATCCAGATACAATTTCCTTTCTGATGAACTCTCCCTATGGAGGGGTTCGGAGTTCAAGATTTGTTTCGATCAATTTGGACCGGAAATCCAGATTTTTTTAAAACTTGCTCTCGAAAATCCGGGCATTTTACGAAATTAAAAATTACCCCTCTATTAGGGGGTGTGCATATATTATCCGGAATAGCCCTTGCATGTATTGTTACGTTGTGAATGGTTTCAGAATTGCAAAATCGTGCGGGACTTCCTCTTTCAACACGACCGCATCTTGAAAAAGTGTACTCCCTTTAGGTCCCAGACTCTGGTATACCAGTATCGCACGATGGCACTTTTAAATTGCCGGTATCGTCCGATACTAGAACGCCAAATTGTGTTCCAGTATCGAGCTACACTGGAACTATTTTATGTTCTAATATCGGACGATACATGTACCAGTAGTGCTTTCTCCCTGTATGGAACGATGCTGGTACATAATTGTGTTCCAGAATCGGACAATACTGTATTATTTTATACGTTCCAATACTGACTTTGTACTATAGCATCGAACTATACTGGGTGTTCCAGTACCGGACGATACTAGTACAGTCCAGAATCTTGGACCTAGAGTACACTTTTCCCTCGTGTCTTTAAGTGGGTTAAACAACATCATTCGTCTTTATGTGAAAAATACGATAACAAAATTCGAGAAACTACAACAAGACAACAGTTATAGTGGCTAGTGGAGATGAAGGTACGAGGATTGGGAAAGGACCGACATGCAGGATTGGGAAAGAACCGACACGCAGTGAACTTGTTTCTCTTATCGCGTATTAACGAATACAGCCCCTGTTAAATCCACCTGTCAGGTGACGATAAAAAGCCCGACTGACCCATTTTTGGGGGAAAGTGTATTAATTTAGGTCCCGGATTCTGGTCTGTACAAGTATCGTCCGATACTGGAACACTCAGCATTGTTCGATACTGGTACAAAGTCAATGTTCCATTATCGGACGAATGTGCCAGTATCGGGCGATACTGGAACACAATTATGTACCAGTATCGTTCAATACTGGGACAAATCACTACTGGTAGCATGGGTTGTGTATCAGTATTGGCCGATACTGGATCATAAAAACGTTCCAGTATCGCTCGATACTGGTACACAATTTGGTGTTCCATCGACCGATATTGGAACGGTAAATTCGTACCAGTATCGAAGATACTAGCAACCGTTATATTCCGGTATTGAACGATACTGGTATACCAGTATCTGGGACCTAAATTGGTGACAGAAATGCACGTGCAAGTAAAGTGATTACCGACCCCAAAATGTGTTTGGCTTGTCCAAAATTGGCAACAGTTTTATAGAGTTGTTTTATTGTTTCGGTTATGTTGAAGGAAAACGCCAGACTGACTGACCGACCTTAGAGAGGTTTATTTGCCCGTAGAACAGGTTTGTTAGGATTGGCGGCCGAAGCGGTAGGGGATGGCTTGGAGGTCCTGACACCCCTAAATATCACGACACCTTATGCGACACCTCCCATAGAACACGTGTATTCAGGCCTGCGTGTATTTGAAATGTCCCCTAAATCATCACGGACACCGACCCCCTCCCCTCCATCTCCCACTAAATTCTGATGTCTCCACCGCCACCATTTTCGTCGCCTTAAGAGCCGCTTAAAAGAAGCGACGACGGATACTAACGAGATTCCCTGCTGGATCCTATAGTATAGTAAAACATGAAGAAGTTCTCTGAATTTGTTTGAGTTGTTATTTATATAAACGATAATGGAACATGGTGTTCCAGTATCGCTCAATACACTACCGTTTTGGTCCCATAATTGCTCAATACTGGAACATGTAAAATGTTCTAGTTATGCTTTCTGGAGATCTTTTGGACAATTGGAAGGGAGCTGAGGATATCCTAGATATCATTATTTTAATTAAGGCTGTAAGTTTAAAGTTACGTTAAATTAACGTTCATGAAGAAGATGGCAGCGATCTCTTACATTGTGAAATACGTCATGTAAATGTGCTCGATAAGAAAGCGGATTTGAGTTCAAATGGATTCTGTTCAATCATTCATAGATCGGAGGAATGGTGACCCTGTTTTAGGTTCAAAGATGTATTTCGGTGACGATTACTGGTACACATAGTGTGATTATAATAGTATCAAGCCACATGGAACACTGACTTTGTACCAGTATCGAAAGATACACGATGTTTCAGTATTGAACGATACGATTATTTCCAGTGTTTGGGACCTAAAATACACTTTATCATTTTATAAATGGTATAGATATTCTCGAAATTTGAATGGTTTTGGGATTGAGTAGAAATACATTCAATAGATCACTAAAGAATCAACGAAACGTTTGACTTAATTGATCACATCCTGAAAACCTTATGACTGAATCGATGACATCCTGAAACACTGTTGACCTTTAAACCAATAGAAATACGGTTGAAAACAATTTATTATGATATATATTTATTGCTTTTAACGCTTGCTAACGCGTTTTCATTGTCGAAAAGTAAAATAACCCACATATAATTATTTGAGGAACAAGTGGTATTATAAAACGTAATGTGAGCAAACAAACTGAGTTGAAAGTCGCCAATATTGATTTTAAGATATAACTTAACCAAAAGTAGAATATCTTGTGTTTTCTATTGTTTTAAAAAACCATTACATTTCTAATAACTTTGGGATTAAGTTTCCGTTTAAAATGGGGTTTGCAAATATCCACTACAATCACTACAAATGGATTAATTTTGCTTGTTCGCCTAATGTGATATTAGTTATTAATGTATTGATACTTGTTTTGATACTTCTGGTAGACTAATCATTTCCTTCAACTTTATTCAGAGATGCAATCCTCTACAATACAAGAGTCATCTTCCATAGTGCATCTGTTCTGAGACGCCTACTGCGTAGTTAAGAAGGAAGGATGTCGGGAGTGATTTTGTTGCCATCTATCTTTATTCCATCCACCCACCTCTTAGCTGATCTAACTCCTTTTAGCTGATCTAAACTTGTAACCATTTGGCTGGGTCTTTCACATTATTGCTAAAAATAACATGTGGGGGAGAAGTTGTTATAGTTGGCCTTTAATGGAATGCTTATCAAAAATTCGTTACTAATAGTAAATAAAAGAAAATCACAGAGAATCACAAATAATCATTATTCGAACACATTATGGCATACATATTTATTCGTCTACCGGTATTTGAAGAAAGATGCACTCATTTAGATATTAGGGAAGATAAACAATCAGAAAGTACATTCACCTTTGAATTTGGGAAATATCTCAAGAACTGAACATAACGTGAATGTAAAATGAATTATATTTTTGTTACGTGGCATTCTCAGAACCTTACTGTTCAACCCTATAGAACAGGTTTTTTCTTAGATATCAAATTACATGAATAACTGGAAGTGCATCGGATGACTTGCGATGACCTCCGAAACTTTACCTGTTCAAGTTGGACAAAACAACACCCACCAACCTGATATGAGATTGAACGTCATACGATCTGGCTTGTCCGAGAATGAGCCTTGAAACCAGTCAGATAGAGATTACAGACAAGAATATACTTGTATATTATTAAAAAAATTGTCTCAATAATGGTCTCAACACAGTTTTGTCTTTTAGTCAATAAAGAATAACTGAGATGCTTCATAGACCTACAACCATAAATAAGGCACGTTTCTGAACTTAACATGAGCTTGATGAATTTGATATGCTATCTTATTTCTGAACTATTCTTATGCAGTTTCTCATTGAACCAAGCAGATGAATTTAAAAAAGATTTGAGCGTGTACGATTTACGAGGGGTATCAAAAAGTTTTTGAAATCACCCAGAAGTGAAGGAGCCAGAAACTTTTTTTGATATGTGACCCTTCAGACATCTTTAAAAGGTCACTGTGCAAAGTCACACATTGCTCCCACTATTTATTACCTGTCCACAGACCGCCATTGTAGAGTTCCTCAGATTGACCGCAATTGATTGATCCTCAGATTGCGTTATTCCCAAAACTGCAATAAATGGTTTAAAGTGTTGACAGAAAGGAGTCAAAGGTCATGTAGGGGTCATTGGAGGTCAATCTGTGTACACCCCATGTTACCTATAATATTATTGCCACAAAGCTTGTTTGTAATGACCTTTGACCCTTTCTGTCAACACTTTAAACTATTTATTGCTGTTTTGGGAATAACGCAATGAGGCAATCTGAGGATCAATCAATGGCGGGTCAATCTGAGGATCTCTACAATGGCGGTCTGTGGACAGGTAATAAATAGTGGGAGAAATGTGTGACTTTGCACAGTGACTTTTTAAAGATGTCTGAAGGGTCACATATAAAAAAAAGGTTTCTGACTCCTTCATTTCTGGGTGATTTCAACAACTTGTTGATACCCCCTCGTATAATTCCATATAATAAACTAACAGTGGGCAATTCTATTCCATACGCCAAAGAATAATCCGTACCCTTCAACAGAAATAAGTCGAAAAAAGGCGTGTGTAGTTGCAATTTCATTAGTTCTGCGAAATTAATCATTTACAAGAAAATCACAAGTAATTTGTCATAATCATTTAAACTAAACATAAACGTGCTATTAAAGTTGTGGGCGGTTTGTCCAATGTCATGGCAACGTAATTAATGTTTCCTGGTTCGCCGCTTCTCTTGCGTCTTCAAGTTGAAGAGCTGACCGGACAAGTGTTGCCTACTCTTACGCACATTACGCCCTAAGGTTGTCTCTCTCTCGTGTTATTTGTGTACATTACGTATATATCTGCACGTAATGTACAACTAAAAACACTTTGAAACAGCTGCTATTTGGTAACGACAAACCTGATATTAATCATACGCCCAAAATTGGGCAACACGCAAATCCTTTCCGATACGTATAGGTCTGACATAAAGTTAGCACATGTCTAGTACGGCCGTAGGCACGCTTCGGTTAGTCACGACAGAAAAAATATTAAAGCTTCTATGATCATAAGTTCGTCGGAATCGAAGTAAAATACAGCAAACATGGCGGCTCTTCCCAGGTTGATGCTTTCCGTCTGTCTCCTCATTGTTACCTTAGCCGGTAAGTTATTGTTTGTCGTTTGTTTGTGACTTTAAATCAAGTCTTATTAGGTCAGATGTTAGATGTAGCACCAACGTTCGAAAGTGATATATGGCTCAAATACTTTCCCGCTTATGACGTAATATTACATTTTGGCATTCAGGTATCGAAAAATACTACTACTGTGTTACGATAGGCTAATATCAATATCATAACCTTCAATTCAGACAGTATATTCAAAACGTTCATTTCACCATTACATGTGTTTTAGTTATACCAATTGTACAATGGACGAGTGTATAAGAAGTTCCTATTGAGATAAACGTTCAAAGTGTTGGAAATTTAATACGGATCTCCGTACGGGTCACACACGTCGGAACATTGACTTCCAATTTGGTAATATTGTTTTATAGATCATCGTAAACACAATAGGCTACCACCAAAACATCCTGTTACTACACTATTAAATTGCAACAAGCGTCGATTGTGTTCTGTTTTATGAATCATATTGTCATTGCCATTAAACTATTTTATTGTAATAAATATAAGAGGACCTGACGTTTCGATTCTAACAGAATCTTTATCGAAGGTAAAAAATTATATTGTCATATAACAAAGTGTAAACACTTGCCAACAACATCCTCAATAAGCGCACTGAGTTAATACCCACTTGACGGCACGTCCTGAAACACAGTGTAGCACATGTAATTTGTGTTTCTCATTATGTTATACGCATTTAAGCAAATATTTTAAACGGTCATATTTTAGGAAACTATCGTAAACATTTTCAATCTATGATAATTTATGAAATACCGAATTCTCAAAAGTTGCCAACTCACGGCTGGCATGGCATATGGATATCAACATCTTTCCTTGGCCAACTTAAGCTCCGCGAGATAAGCTGAACTGGCTCAGCTATACTTGATCAAAATTTCTTATCCACATATAGTAAAGGAAACACCCGTCTATCAAGCGTGCGACATTCACTAAATTAGAGGAGATGTGAGAGAGAAGATAGGATCACGTTGATTTCCGTATTAACATCATCGATCCGCAGGGAAAAGTCGTGTCAACCATAGGAAGCCAAAACAAAAGGATTATTGAAAACTTGTTGAAATAAAAGGTTGTTTGACAACCCTAGAGCAGCCAAAACGCTGTATTAATGGATTGTTGGTCATGGGTGATACTTTTTCCCCGCATTTTAGTGACCTTTGACCTGTTTGTGCCATGCGCCGATACTGCATCATTTCCTGCAACTGTAGTGCCTTATTTTATAACATTATCGCGATAGTCACCCACATCATGCACATACGTAACTCTCAGTCATCAATTGGGGAAGGGGAGAACAGGGGTTTAACGTTGTTGAGCAATATTAATACTTGTTGATGCAATCTGGAAAGATTACGAAATCCGGCAAGACCGTTCCAGATTTGCACGAGTTTAATACTACAATGCGTTGCTCGAATATTATTAATATTGAAACTTTATCATTGTTTTTTTCTTGATTCCTATCAAAAAGGAATTAAATGTACTAATTAAATATCGTATTTAAATCCTCATTATGGGTTTATTTGGTAAAAATTAAATTATTTAGAAAACTAATGCGTTAGTAAATGTAACTGTGTTAAATCAAACATACACTCAAAGGTTACAGCAGCAAAGACCCATTATATAGCATTAAATCATAGTTTTTGGCGAGATGTAAAATGTAAAATAAAGCACCCAGTAAGAAAGTTCATTGACGTTGCTGAATTCGACAGATGTGCTCGCTTGGTAACTTTTCTACATTCCACCTAGAATTCTTTATTCTAGGTATTAAAAATGTAAAAATATCTTAATGTCATCATACTGCATGTGAATGACACATGTATATAACATGTTTAGGTTGTGCAGGCTGTATTGTGTAAGGAACCATGATAATTGCAACATATCAACATTGAAAACTGAAACAAACTGGACCAGGACTCGTGTCTAGGAAAAAACGCGGAAAGACCCCACAATTGTTTGAGACTAAGAAATTCGATGACATTATAACACTGCTACGTGTTTGCATGATTAATAAGCTAAGGCGACACTTGACTTAATTGAAACTAATTCATCGTGAATTTTATGATAATTTTAGATTATCCATTGACGTAAATGCTAATAGGTGACGAATAAGTGATTCAAAATGTCACATTATTTTCTAAATTTAAACATACAATTAGATAACGAGGATGACCTTGGACCTTGAGTCATTGTAGCTATGTTTAACGTTGATCCGTTACCGTCATAAGAAATGTAACCTTAATCTCATTTGACATTTTCAATCGCTAATATCAAATCCTTGAAAGAGTTAATACTTGAAAATTCTAATAAATATGAAAGGTGTCTTGATTTAAGTAGTCTTACAATCAGACTAACAAATTCAAACTGCGAATCGCTGCCTGCTCTTCCATGTCTGCGTAAAGCGTGCACACCGGATGTGCATTTTCAGTGAACATCTAATAGACGTAATTATACGCCCTCGCCCGGTTGTATTAGTATCAACCTAGCTCAGTGATCTAATAATAGTCCCCATCCAAACTGTTCTAAGGGACGCACCATTAGATATCCAGGGGGGGGGGGGGTGTAGGAAGTTGGGTTAAGGGTTGAATTTTTTTTTTCCCCAATCTGAGGGGTGAATTTTTTTTTCCCCAACCTTTTGGGGTGATTTTTTTTTTTCTTTTTCAATTTTCAACCAAGAAGGTGATTTTTTTTTTTTAGTTATTGTTAAGGGGTGGTGTATTTTTTTATTTTAAAACTCTTTGTTAGGGGGAGAATTTTTTTTTCTTCTTCTTGTAGTGATTATAAGGGGGAATTTTTTTTATTTTTATGTGTGCTAATTGTTGGAGGATTTTTTTTACTATTATATTAACATACCTAACCGAAAACTGACAATCTTGCTGAATTAAATCTGCGGCAAATGGTACAGTATATTAAAAATATATCAAATATACACTATAAACATGCAGAAACAGTCATAGAATCTGTATAAGATGGGCATACATGGATCCACTGTAAAAGTGAAGGTATGCATAGACCACAAGGAGTCCATCTACTCAGAAAACTAATTAAAAGTGTGTTGTCAGTTGACGAACAAATGTACCCACTTTTTTTCTTCTAATAAACAGGTCACAAAATTCCTAATGGTCAGATTAATATCCAGTTCAGCCAGCATGCTCATATAGGCTTTTTAAGCCTGGTCTGAGCATTTTGCTTGAGCATGGTCCCTTCAGGACCCAAGCGTGTGTCCGTATGGACCGACCGTGTAAACAAACAAACAAACAAACAAACAGTTGTTTAAGGGTGCACTACACCAAATGGAGTATCCCCTAACCTTAAGGGCGGTGTTTAAAGCTAGAATCGGAAAATATGCATGGCAAAATCCTCAATTAAAAAAACTTGACGGTAATACAATTGCGTAAATGCCTATGATTTTTGATTAATTATGATTAATGGGACATTACCTACATGCACCCTGACTATAAACTGTGAATATCATCTAGATAAATTTTGAGAGATCTTTCAAATTTGTGTTTTTTACTGGAAACATTGACGATTACGGCGGCATTTCCAAGCTCGTCAGAGAGGTAGTCAACTCCATGGGCGTATTTTGAAAAATCGAGCAGGTTCACCTACCTATTTTTTTCACTTTTTGGTGAGAAAATGTGATCATCTTTCAGAAAAAATCACTCTACAAGGTCCAATTTCGCAATTTAGTGGTCTAACACAGAGTTTTATATCAGTGTTTTTGTACACATCCCTATGGAGCTCTATTTAGTAGTGTGACCCCTTAAGGGAATTCGGCCGTATTTGACCCTTGACCCCATTATTAAGTAAAATTAGGTCAGATCATCAGCTGTTTTAAATTTTATTCGAGACAAATATTGTAAAACAAGGATTTTTTGACCAGAATGAGATTGTTTCGATCCAATTGTTGCCTTAATTTGACCTATTTTGACGTTTTTTTGTAAGTAAGCCTATTGGAAACTGTAATTCTATGCAATTAGAGAGAAAAGGATGATTTTTAAACAAACCGCTGCCTTTCATCTCATCTGACCGGACAATGTCGGATCAAATGCAGCAGTACCTGCACAGTTTTAAGGTGCACCACTTGGGTAAAAAATGTCAAGTAAGCACTTTAATGGGGTACATGGGGGGGGGGGGGGGGGGTGATACGGAGCATAAAAGTAACTTACTATGAAGCCTTGAGTCAAATTTGGCCACATTTGAAATATCTATGAAGTAAGCTTATTTTTTTTATTTTTTTTTATTTTTTATTATTCCATGCATTGATGATGAATGGAGTAGGCTTACGCTTATGTTGTGTTACTAAGTTAAGCTCAAGTTGTAAAACTATTTTAAGATGTGAGGGTCACATCCATGAAGGTATTGTGTATAATGCCTGCATTCTGGAGGCAAAACCATTTAACAGGTAAGATAAATGATAAACCGTAAGTCTGACCTGATTAAGTGTACATCTGCTGTTATTTTGTAGATTAATTCATCAAATTTGAACATTGGTGGGGAAAGTCACCAACGTTATCATTTTGGAATCTATTTTGATTATTTTTGTACAACAACACAGTGCATGTACCCTACCCCTGTCAGTAAAAACACACCTAGACATTCAATACAACAAGAATTTCTTTAAAAGGGATGAACGCTGTCCTGACAAGTATTTCTTTTAAAAAGGATTGTAGCTGTCCTCACAAAATGTAATATTGCTATGTTAATTTTGCTATCTTCAGTAGATAGCAGGTATCCATACATGACAAATTCCACTCATAAATAATTATAACAACATGGAAATATCATTAAAATGATCACAAAATGTTCAAAAGGATTCAAGGTAACTATTCCAATACATTTCAAGTACATTCAGCACAATATCAATTTCCTTAAGGGTGCACTACACCAAATGGAGTATCCCCTAACCTTAAGGGCGGTGTTTAAAGCTAGAATCGGAAAATATGCACGGCAAAATCCTCAATTAAAAAAACTTGACGGTAATACAATTGCGTAAATGCCTATGATTTTTGATTAATTATGATTAATGGGACATTACCTACATGCACCCTGACTATAAACTGTGAATATCATCTAGATAAATTTTGAGAGATCTTTCAAATTTGTGTTTTTTACTGGAAACATTGACGATTACGGCGGCATTTCCAAGCTCGTCAGAGAGGTAGTCAACTCCATGGGCGTATTTTGAAAAATCGAGCAGGTTCACCTACCTATTTTTTTCACTTTTTGGTGAGAAAATGTGATCATCTTTCAGAAAAAATCACTCTACAAGGTCCAATTTCGCAATTTAGTGGTCTAACACAGAGTTTTATATCAGTGTTTTTGTACACATCCCTATGGAGCTCTATTTAGTAGTGTGACCCCTTAAGGGAATTCGGCCGTATTTGACCCTTGACCCCATTATTAAGTAAAATTAGGTCAGATCATCAGCTGTTTTAAATTTTATTCGAGACAAATATTGTAAAACAAGGATTTTTTGACCAGAATGAGATTGTTTCGATCCAATTGTTGCCTTAATTTGACCTATTTTGACGTTTTTTTGTAAGTAAGCCTATTGGAAACTGTAATTCTATGCAATTAGAGAGAAAAGGATGATTTTTAAACAAACCGCTGCCTTTCATCTCATCTGACCGGACAATGTCGGATCAAATGCAGCAGTACCTGCACAGTTTTAAGGTGCACCACTTGGGTAAAAAATGTCAAGTAAGCACTTTAATGGGGTACATGGGGGGGGGGGGGGGGGGGGGGGGTGATACGGAGCATAAAAGTAACTTACTATGAAGCCTTGAGTCAAATTTGGCCACATTTGAAATATCTATGAAGTAAGCTTATTTTTTTTATTTTTTTTTATTTTTTATTATTCCATGCATTGATGATGAATGGAGTAGGCTTACGCTTATGTTGTGTTACTAAGTTAAGCTCAAGTTGTAAAACTATTTTAAGATGTGAGGGTCACATCCATGAAGGTATTGTGTATAATGCCTGCATTCTGGAGGCAAAACCATTTAACAGGTAAGATAAATGATAAACCGTAAGTCTGACCTGATTAAGTGTACATCTGCTGTTATTTTGTAGATTAATTCATCAAATTTGAACATTGGTGGGGAAAGTCACCAACGTTATCATTTTGGAATCTATTTTGATTATTTTTGTACAACAACACAGTGCATGTACCCTACCCCTGTCAGTAAAAACACACCTAGACATTCAATACAACAAGAATTTCTTTAAAAGGGATGAACGCTGTCCTGACAAGTATTTCTTTTAAAAAGGATTGTAGCTGTCCTCACAAAATGTAATATTGCTATGTTAATTTTGCTATCTTCAGTAGATAGCAGGTATCCATACATGACAAATTCCACTCATAAATAATTATAACAACATGGAAATATCATTAAAATGATCACAAAATGTTCAAAAGGATTCAAGGTAACTATTCCAATACATTTCAAGTACATTCAGCACAATATCAATTTCCTTAAGGGTGCACTACACCAAATGGAGTATCCCCTAACCTTAAGGGCGGTGTTTAAAGCTAGAATCGGAAAATATGCATGGCAAAATCCTCAATTAAAAAAACTTGACGGTAATACAATTGCGTAAATGCCTATGATTTTTGATTAATTATGATTAATGGGACATTACCTACATGCACCCTGACTATAAACTGTGAATATCATCTAGATAAATTTTGAGAGATCTTTCAAATTTGTGTTTTTTACTGGAAACATTGACGATTACGGCGGCATTTCCAAGCTCGTCAGAGAGGTAGTCAACTCCATGGGCGTATTTTGAAAAATCGAGCAGGTTCACCTACCTATTTTTTTCACTTTTTGGTGAGAAAATGTGATCATCTTTCAGAAAAAATCACTCTACAAGGTCCAATTTCGCAATTTAGTGGTCTAACACAGAGTTTTATATCAGTGTTTTTGTACACATCCCTATGGAGCTCTATTTAGTAGTGTGACCCCTTTAGTATCCGATATGGTGTATACCTTCACAATAGCAACCAATGAACCAACTATATGCTAAAAAAAATGCTGTCTAAAACCGTATATGGGGAAGGTGAAAGGCTACGAGTAGCACTAAAGGTTGCCAAATACTTTTTAAAATTAGCGGCCACATATCCCTGAAATGTGTTACCAAGCAGTTTCAACCAGCAGGCTACCCCACCATCGCTGACTCTCGTCGCGGCTCAAGGCGCGACTGAACGTCAGTGTTGGGGACATGGTCGGCTTATTGTAGCCTAGCATAGGGGGAAATTGTTGGGGGAAATTATCGCAAACGAGTTCCATTTTTAACTGGAATATCAATAAAATGAGAAAAATAGCGACCCTAACCAGAGCCCAATACCAGTGCTATGATCATCTTTGTACTGCCTGACTTCAAATATTAGATAATTATATTCCTGTGGACCTTTCAAATCAAGTTTGCAGACAATGTGGTAATCTATCGCTGGTTCCGAACATTTATAAGCTCATTAGGTTTTATAGCGGGATCCAAAATGCCATTGGGCACTATTTTAATGACCCCGCTTTGTCCTAATCTCTCAGATCTCAACTTTAATAAATGGTCTGTACAACCAAGGAGTTATTATATTAACCATGGTACAACGATTATACCGTTAGTTACGTAACAAGTAAGGCGTCATTACTTTTTGAAGGAAATAAATCATGATTTAATGATGTTCTGTATCGGGTTGACTCCTCAGACAAACATTAATGATGACATGTTGCACATAATGAGACTATAATAATTATCAATCAGAATGGTCATTTGTGAACAAATAGGCTAATTAAATAAAACTAGTGTTCAATCGATCTCCAGTTTATTTTGCTATTGTATAGAGGGATAGATTGAAAACCAGTTTGACCGATTTGACCATGTTGACGGGAAATGACGGTTCTGTACAGCCGGTTCACCACTCAAACATGAAACGTATATTATCGGAGATCTAGACGTTATTCGTAATTGGCGATTTCATGTCAAAGTGGGAGACATACTCGATGTCACGCCGATAAACATACAATCTCGTACTTTTACTGCAATATAATGAACTGTGAACTTTTATCTACAGTTTCCTAGATAGCCTCGGTTACCAGCAAACATTTCATTTCAAACTAGTGGAATAGATAGTTTATACGTTCAAGTTTATTTTACGAATGTAATAAGGTCAAATATTGAACAAGTATGATTGCATTTTTATGATTAGTGCAAAGTTCACAACATTGAAAAACTACATCTCTCTCTCGGCTACAACACTAGCCTCGTTTTCGGAGCACTTATTTCTATGTTGGATAGCACGGCCCTCTTTTGACGTAAGTGCGCCAATTACGAATAACGTCTTCCCACTTTTATACCATGACATTTAATATTTATATGCATTTAGGAAAACTTCGGTTTCGGTTTTCCCATTATGTTGATCACTACAGTTTATAAATATTTATCTCGTCCAATTTTTGAAATGTGAATCGGCCTGTGATTGACCGAGATGCACTGCCCGCACCGTTGTTTTCAATCAAATCCATTCATCGGGTTTCAGACTTCTCTTTGATCACGCTTATTACAAATCCTTAATCCTACTTATCTATTACAATAGGCTTAATCCTATATACTTATTGAAACATTAAATTATTTTCTCTTCATTATTTCACTGATTCATTTTATAAATCTTTTGTTTCCCTTTATTTTCTTTACAGTTATGGCTGAAGGTTCGATGGTAGGTTCGGGTAGCAGTTTACCAAGCAAAAGTAACAGCAACAGTTTGAGCAACAGTGCTGCAGGAGGTGCCGCGATTAAAAAGAAACAACCATTTCCAGCGTTAAACAAAAACAGCTATGGCAAAGCGAAACCACTGTACAAACATCGAAAACCAGCTCTTCAAAGGGGACCACAAAAGTTACCTGCTGGGAGTGATAGTGAGACACAAAGAAAGCCTGCAGTTTACAGAAAACCTGCAAGAAAACTAACAAAACAGCCGGGCAAATCTCGCAAGGTCTTGAAACCAATGTATGCCAAAATTCGTTCACCGCAAGTATTACGTGCTGCACAATGGCGACGTCAATATCATCGGGCGTCAAGGGATATAAGCGAAGAAGACGAACAAGAAGCAAATCAACAAGTTGACAATGAAGAGGCTGAAGAGGCAGAAGCAGAAGCCCTGGAGGCAGCAGCGGAGGCAGCAGAAGAGGCTGCCGAACTGGCTGCCGAGCTGGCTGAAGAACAGGCTGAAGCCGGTGAAGCCGGTGAAGCGGGTGAAGCGGGTGGAGCGGGTGGAGCGGGTGGAGCGGGTGGAGCGGGTGGAGCGGGTACACCACCACAAACATCATCAATCTCATCATCATCACTCAGTTCAACGTTTATGAATAGTGCAAGTGACGCAATTCTACTACAAGAAGCACCCGCGGCTCAAACAAATACTGGAGAAACTGTTATTGGTGGTGGTGGTGCTGGGGGAGACTCAAGCGCAGAAACAGAAACAGATGGCGGTGGACCAGCCTTTGCTGGGGGACAATTAAAGCAGGGCTTAGCAAATAAGCCACACAATCAAGGAAATCAAGGAGCAGGTGAAACCGTTATTCCATCCAATGGAGGTGATTCAAGTGCTGAAGCAGATGGTGGCGGACCACCGTATGCTGGAGGACAGTTAAAGGAAGGTTTAGGAAATAATCCGCAAAATCAAGGTACCGGTGAAGCCGTTATTCCAACTGGTGGTGATTCAAGTGCTGAAGAAGGTGCCCCTCCATTTGCTGGCGGACCTTTAGGGGAGCAAGTTGTTCCCGGTGGTGGAGAAGAAACAGTTATTCCCGCAGAAGGTGGCGATTCAAGTGCTGAAGAAGATGCTCCACCAATGGCTGGTGGCGCCCAAGAAACACCAGAACTGGACAGCGAAGAGGTTGCTGCTGGTGGAGCACTGGGTGTAGGGGGCGAAAGCGAAGAAGAAGAAGCAATGGTTGACGGTGGTACCCAAGGAGTAACTGAAGCAGTAACCGTAGCCGCTGTTGCTGCTATATCAAAAGTCCCTGCAACCGCAGCAACTACTGTCATGGCAGTATCAGTCAGTCAGGGAAGTAGTGATGGCAGTGCCATTTTTGATAGTTCTTCGGTAACTCTCGCGGTAGGAGAACCCGGCCCACTTCTTGAAGAAGAAGTTGGTATTGTCGCGCCGCAGGAAGGGGAACAAGCCCCTCAAGAAATGTCAGCAGCAAAAAAAAGAAACATTGGACTAGGAGTCGGACTTGGTGCAACCGTTGCACTAGCAGGTGCCGCGGGTGCATTTATCTATACAAAGGTTTCAGCCGATGCGGCTGCAGCTGCTGCGTCGGGTGCTGCATAAAAATAAGGTTTGGTCGTCTTCAACTCCAATCTCACACTCCATTCTCATGATGAAGAGCGTATGCACGTGTCATCAAAAGATGGGTAACAACCATGGTAACTTACCAAAAAGGCCTATAAATGAGCTTTTAAGTAATTTGACTATTTTTTTCATTTGAGTAAAATGCTGAAGATCGAGGACGGGGATAACCAAATAACAGTGTTTGTCTAACTGTCATGTAATTTATAAAGCACATATATATGGAGAAGACCATCACGGTTAATATGTCCGTGAATTCAGGATATGGGCCATTGCAAATATGTTTGTACGGTTTTCTGGACACGATGGAATCTGAAAACCGTGAAAGAATTTTTGAAACGCGAATTAACATGAAGAACAAATCGAACACCGTTTCCCATGATTTTAACTACGCTGTGACAGAACTAATGACTACGTGTGTAATATAATAATATCTATGTATGTAATTCTTTGAGGAGCCGATTTAAGCAGGTCTTATGGGTTTTAGTTAAAAACATGTCCTTTCCAAGTTGTTATTATGGTCTTAGTTATGAACACACCAACATTCTAAAACTTCAATTGTAACACTATTATTCAACAGTCCAAGCAAATGACCAAATAAATCTGGCAATTGCCTTAATCTGGAAATGCATGGCCTAATCAGGCAAAACTACTTTTTTGCATTTGCCGTTTTTGAAGGCAATGCATTTCCAGATTAGGAAATACAAGCCAGTGGCGTACCTTAGCTAGGTTATTCATATTGGGGGGGGGGGGCGATAAATGAAAATGAACCGACTAATTTTTTGTGAGTTAAGAAATTAGCGCGTAGCGCGCTAACATTTTCAACTTTACATCTATTTTTTGCACGATTGAGCTACATTTTGGCTCTAAACAAGGTTGTACCAAAAATATTGCATTTTGGGAGGACATATGCGCGCGTAGCACACGACATTTTTTCATCTGTGTACTTTCGACCATCATAATTCTACGACAGTGCCAATCTCAACCGACACGACGTCAATATTCCCCCCTCTGGCTACGCCACTGATACAAGCCCAATTTACATTATCATGGGCTGGTATGTGTAATAATGTCAAACATGTCGAATGGTTGTTGTATTTCTAACATATTCAAGATATTTATCGTCTCCTAATCCCGTATATAACCTGATTATATAAATGATTGTAATATTGGAATCGTACATTTGAAATTGAATTGGTTTATTACATTTTAATCCCGTACACCCCCTAGGGAAGACATTACCTTAATCTTTTCCACAGGATTGTGAATTTCAAAAGGGTTACATGCATGCGTGACTCCGTTTGAAATCTACACTCATTGTATAAAATAGTAAGGTAATGTCTTCCGTTCGGGGTGTATGCATTTCAAATGGAATAGCCAATTATACTTAAAGTTAATATCATAATGACAAGTTTATTATAACTTTCTAATCAGAGCTTATTGAATTCCTTATGATGACAACTTTGCACACTACTAGGTCCTTTAATCAAACGTTATTTTCTTTTTAAATTAACTTGTCACGCTGGTTTGTCTGTATTAAAGCATTACTACTGTTATATGTATTATACGGTATGATCGGCAATATTATATTGATCTACTATTTATTCAACATCAAGTTTTGCAAATTAATGAGATTAGAATATCTCACATACTGAGCTACACAAGAAACGTACATGTATGACTTCTTTGCAAAGACACAACAAAATACAATTCTCAGCATAAAAATAAACAATGTATATTCATAAATCCACTAACCAGATGTAAATATTCAAGAGAAGCAGAAGACATTCACAAGAAACAGGCTTCTTGGTCGCATTTCAGACATTCTTCAGGCTTAGAATCTGAATTTTCCCTATTAGAAGCTTCCATAGAGGTTTTTAAACAACAGCAAAAGGAATGTCTTTTTATAAGAACTGTTGACAATTACGTCAGATGACAGCAAGGACAACATTCCTTATACAGCTGCACTCAGGAACGAGATTTTTGATTGATTGATTGATTGATTGATTGATTGATTGATTGATTGATTGATTGATTGATTGATTGATTGATTGATTGATTGATTGATTGATTGATTGATTGATTGATTGATTGATTGATTGATTGATTGATTGATTGATTGATTGATTGATTGATTGATTGATTGATTGATTGATTGATTGATTGATTGATTGATTGATTGATTGATTGATTGATTGATTGATTGATTGATTGATTGATTGATTGATTGATCGATCGATCGATCGATTGATTGATTGATTGATTGATTGATTGAATTTTTATGTAAATGCTTTCGTCTAAAATCTGAATAACATGTTTTTTGTTTTTCTCTGAATATCACTGAATCTTCATGAATAGCGTATATTAACTCGCAAATGAGGCTCTAATATATTCTTTATCAACTTTTATAGCAATAGACATTAAACAGTCAACATTTTGTATGCTTTTGTATTATGTAAATAATAAAAACGGAGTCTTGCTTAGTGGTGTGACGCAAACGTTTCATTACGTTATGCAAAGTGATAGTGTGTGTATTGATCAATTTCGAAATTGAAGTGTATCCGTGCGAATTAATGAACCTCCGTATAATCATGTTTTAAATAGTAAAAAGTCAAAGCAAACAATTCAAATTACAACTATCATATTGATATTCTTATTAACATTAATTTAATCATCCATTAGCATAGGGGCCTAAAATCGTTTTAATTATACATAAATACATCATTACGGTAAATTATGGTGATCGTAAGTTTTGTTTTCTTTCCAAAATCGCTGAAAATCAGACTCGTTTCTATCATCAAAGATAATGTCCGGCATCAATGTTTTTGGTATGAAATTAAATTTTCCGTTTGTACGGAAATTGCTTTTAAAATATCGTACGAATCTTAACCCGGTCTAGCAAATGGTAACAAGAAGCAAACTCACAAAAGTGGTTAAATTCTAAAAAATAGCGATAAAATCAATGTTTTGTTAAGCAAATATGGTCAGATTTTGTACCGTATTTAAAAAATAATAACGAACAATCCACCTACCTCGCCATCATCAGTCAGCTGTAGAACGTGACCCCGTTTCAATTGAGGGCGCTCTAAAACGACGGGTATACGTAACCAAGGTAACGCACACCCGTCAATTTACTCAATTATTGAATGTTAGCCTTTTAGCCCCAATTATCTGCATAAAAAGTAACTATCCATCGAGTTGAGGGCAGCATAAGGTACCAGAACTCCTTGCGATATCCAGTTCGATTATTTAATTTAACCTTTGACCCCAACATCACACGACACAAGCTAAAATTATGTCCTTTTTGCTGCGATGAGACCACCATTTTCTAGACGAGATTACACCAATTTTATGCATTTTTAGAGTAAATGTGATAATTTTTACATTAAATATAAACCCAATAGTATTCAAAAGTGATGCCTTTGTAACGGTTATCTCTGTGATAAGAGAGTTATTTCGTTGTTAAAAATCAAGCGATGAGACTATGAAACAAGCGATGAGATCATGAAACACGCGATGAGAAACACACGGCGAGTTCATAACACAAGCGATGAGATCATAATACACACGGTGAGTTCAGCGCAAGCCGAGACTTGCCCAGCACACGCCGAGTTTAGCACGAGCTGACAATTACCACACGCCGAGTATTTGGATTTTGCTCACGCCGGCTAAGATTGTTTGTACCACTAGTTCAGTGGTTCTCAACCTTTTTGCCCCACGACCCCTTTTGACATTCTTGGTCGGTACCGTGACCCCCAAAACAAAAATTGAATAAAAACACCAGCCGGATATCATGAATGAAACTGCTTAGTTTGGATGCGAGCGTAGCGAGCTGGAAATTTTGCATATTTGAACGTTTCTTTTGGGTGTTTCTAAGCTTTTATAAAGCGAAATGTAACACGGTTCCCCCAAAACCTATATTTATGAGCCCTTCATGACCCCCTGGAAAACCCCAAACGACCCCCAAGGGGTCACGACCCCCAGGTTGAGAACCCCTGCACTAGTTGAAGGTGTTTGGCGCGAGAATTGTCACGTTCGGTGAACTCGGTGAACCCTGGAGTCGACATTTTTGCTGAGAACATGGCGGAATTTCCGGTAAACAAACATAGTCAAGCGCAATCCCTACTTCCATTTCAAATGGATGTAATAAGTAGAAATGCGAGAGATTTGTTGGTGATACCAGTGGCGTATCTGGTTTTTTTCAGGGGGTTGGGGGGGGGGGGGGGGGTGGGTTAGGGTGTAATGGGTATTTCCCCCCTGTGAACACCAGTTCGACCCTATTAATTAAAAAAAACTGCGTAGCTGGGTGGCTTATTCCAGCGAATTACGCTGCATCTTAAAGTTGATGCGCGCGCAGCGCTCGAAATTTTAAAAACATATCTACACGCATCTGTCCATTATTGAGGTTCCTTTTTTCTTTCAAACGGGATTCTATAATGATATTCCTGGACAAATGCGCGCGTAGCGCGAGAAAATTTGCCATTTGTATACTAAATTGCCCATATCAAACCGGCCAAAGTTGTCATTTAGAAGGAGATTAAGTAAATCTCTTATATTTTCTATTTCCTTTTCCCTTTTATCTTCCTCTTCTCCCTTTCCTTTCTTTTCATTTCCCTTTTCCTTCTCTTCTTTCTCGCCCTCTCTTTCCTTTCTTTTCCTTTCCTTCCCCTTTTCCCTTTCCTTTCCCCTTTTCTCTTCCTCTCTTCCCTCTCTTCTTCCCTTCTCTTCGATTTTTTAAGCCCCGTAGTTTGAGCTGCTCTTGCCGGTCAAAGCCTTCTGGGGGGGGGGGGGGGGGGGCACTCTGCCCCCCTTGACCCCCAGGAAGATACGCTACTGGGTGATACAGCTCTCATTTCTAAAAAAATTATAAGAATAATGGAGTTATGTTAGGGATCACGTCAAAACTCGACCGCCAGGCAACCGCCGGTTACGGCCGGTTCCGCCCGGTTCTCACAAAACGTGTCGTCTGTTATAATATACACACATAATGAGGTCAAATAGTTACACTCTGGTGAACACGACCGGTTGATAGTGCCTCGTCACACGCGTGAGCAATACAATCTTGAAGTAATGGGCTCAGTTGACAACCAGTACAATACAGCTATTGATTTTCGCTGGGGTTGGCTTTTTCAATCTGTTTATAGCTCAATTAACTTTTTTAAATCAATACCGAAAGTCTATGAATGGTTTTTTTTATATAACGATTATAGAGAGAGAGCTATTATGACCGCAAAGTAACAGATTGATAGTGTAAATTGGTCCGGTTACAGCATTAAGTCAACCGGCGGTTTGCATGCGCGAATATTTATATACCATTAAAACATTTGACCTGAAAGAACCGGGCGGAACCGCCCGTAACCGGCGGTCAACGGGCGGTCGAGTTTTGACGTCTTCCCTTATCTGTTACAAGAGAATACCAACCGTAATTTTTTTTTTAAATTCTAGACATTTTTATTTCTTTCTATTTGTTGATGGTTAAGACTATGTACTTCTTTGTCACACATTAAAGGTTGTAAGGGAACTTTTGATTTTCTGCTACAAATACAAATTGAGGAAAAGGGCAGCGCATGAAATTCACAACCAGCCTTGTATTATAAACATTTCAGTCGTAATCATAGCTAAGATCACATTTCAGGCATGAAATCTGTCACAAAAAAATAAATATTCTTCTAATCTGCTACTAGTAATATAGTAGTCAATTTTAAAGATTTAATTGACCTATTGATATTACATGAAAGGTTGATATCTTAGCCACAATTTCGATATCCTAGGCTTTACTGTAAATGTATGAGTAAAGGATAAAGACAGGTGTCAAAAATGGTGAACTTGCTCCGACCCCGGGGCAGGTCTGTCCATAGGTCGGGGCAAGTTCGCCATGACGGTCTCATAAGTAGGCTTCATAAAGAAGTATGTATCAAATAGATATACACATTTGTTATGAAATGTGATTTTCTTCCAAAATAACATTTAGTGAGTCCACAATTTAAGGGTGGGTGGGGTCATTTTTACGGAATATACTCGTTTAGAATTTTAAAATATAATAAATACCACCTTTAAATATATTATCTTCTAATTTTAGTGCTAATCCATTCTATATAGCTATTTTTATAATTACAAATAGGCTACAGGAGGGAAATTACAATTTTTAAATTATGCAAAATCTTAATCATGTAAATCCCCATTGGCGAACATGCCCCATCAAAAGAAAGAAAATCCACTTTTGTGATGTAAAACTGGTTTTTTGATGTTAATTTGACAACATTATACGGAGATCAGCCATGTTACCAAGGGGGAATATCGCGGCAAACAGCGGAACATATTGCGTGTTCGTCAAATTCAACCAGTGGCCGCAATGATGAGAATCACGTGGTGGGCGAACCTGCCCCTAGGGTGTACACTCCCCGGTTTCCCCTAATCAGACACGTTCAAAACCAAATTCTAAAAATAACGAGAAAATCACGGTCAAAAATTGTCAAATTTTGTACATTATTAAGAAAATTACGAAAAATCCACCTACCTGCATGGTACAAGTTAATCGTAATTAAAGCCACTGAACAGTGCCATATTTATGAAAGTGTAGTATCGGCGGCACTGCAGGGGGCGGGGGCATGCCTCCCAGTAATATTTTGTCCCATAAACAATTAAAAATGTTGATAAAAGTAGCTTAAAATTGGTCTGAAATGTCTAAGCCTCAGGTAAGTTCAGGTAATTTTACATTAAAAGTCAATTATTCCTGCGCATTTAGTACCCCCACACCCGATTCCCCTCCTCCGTTTTAACCCTCCCTCCAAAAGGTTTGACGCCGCAATTCAGAGTGTGATAACCCCCCCCCCCCCCCCCCCCCCCCATCCCACCACTGCAATTTGCAAATGATGTCTGGTTACGCCGCTCTTGAGTACTGATTCAGTTAATCGCAGTCGTAGCATCCCCCAACTTCGAAAGTTGGTAACCTAACGGAAAAGGGGTATATTTTTGATTGTCATCAAGGACCGCATCATTTTAGGAATCAGTCTCCGCTAAATTCGGGAAATGGGGTATTTACGAAATCCGAAAAAAATTATGCTTTGGAATCCTTTTGCTCCATCCCGTATGGTTTAAATTATTTGATCAAAACACACCCAAATCCACCATTTGGCATGTTTCGAGTACACCAGTTATAACACAGGACCATACACAGAAAACTTTTCTGGGTCAAAGATGGGTCAAGTGACTCATTTGCAGTGGGTCATCTCACATTACCCGTCTATCTGTGTCAAGTGGCCGTGTCCCAGCGAAGCGACTCACCTATGATGAGTCGGTGCGTTCCGACCCATTTGAACTGACCCACGTAAGATGAGTCAATGAATTTTAATGGGTCGTTCGACACGTTGACTCACGTGAGATGGGTCTGTGTAGTCTGGACCCATTTGAATTGACCCACGTAAAACGTCAATGGATTTTAATGGGTCGCCTTCGACACGTTTACTCATTTGCAAGTGTGTAAACATCGCTCAAAAAATCGTGATTGGTCGAAATATTATGGGATAGCCCAGGCAACATGACAACATTCACACGCAACGCAAGTCTCCGCTGCGGCCATCGGACGTTTGTTGTCATGTTATATTGTGTTGCAGTCCGTCCGGGTTGCGGTCAAACAAGGTAAGTTTTTAAACGATATTTATGTATTATTTCATGAAACATACTTGTGTGATATTCAACAAGCCATGACATGGTGCTGTAGAGGATTTAAAATCAAAAGCTGCACATCAAATTCAAGTCCGGGATCAAGTAATTTTCATGAATTTCATTCCTAGCAGGTGTCCAAATTTGGCCACCGATTTAGTGGCCAAATTCTCCCACCAAGACAAAATGCGTAATAAATTCACTATTTTTCATGTTTGAAACCCAAAATAATTGTTCCAATGGAGTAAAAATCTGTTGGGGTTAGGTTTATGTTTGATTTCCTGTTTGAATTAAGCAACTTCTGATACTTGTTGAAGAGATGAAGAACATTCTGTGATTTTGGGTTTGAGACTGACCCACTAGGGATCCACTAGCCTAAATGAGTACTTGTGGCCAATGAAATAGTACAAGGGGTGTGTCAGAAACATCCATTCAGCATCAAGCAAAAGTTTTGTCTAATTGTACAAAAGTTTTTGTAGTGATGGGCGGCACAATCCCGGGGGGCACTGACATTTGAAAAGGGTATAGGTATGTGCCCCGCTGAAGACCCCCCTTTTTCACCCTCTGCTGCTAGTTCTTATGACCCCCTTTTGAGCCTGCATCAGTTCTGAAGACCCCAATTTTATTGAAAATTCAAAAATCGCGAAATTTTGCGTTCCAAAGCCCCAATTTTGTGTTCCAAAGCTTGAAAACCCTTAATTATAGTAGGGATCAAAAAAGTTTAAACACTCGTTAATGTCAACATTTTCTAGGGCCTTCACCCCCTGACCCCTGCTTACCTATGCACAGTATTTTGTTCATAGGTTTCAGTGACATTTAATAACATTTCAAACCCGGATTCACACTCACAGTCTCACAATGTTGTGATGGCATACAAATTTAGAGAGGGATCCCCATCTGTACAGGTGGGTGACGGGCCAGGTGCGGCAGCCAGCAGCCATACCTTTCCATATAGTGTGGGGGGTGGCAAGTCAATATCTTTTCCAGGAGACGCCGTCAATCCTCGAATCTTTTTGGAAACAGATTTACTTGCAGATTTACATTTCTGATCATAAATCATAAATGTTCCAAGATACAGAAACGATTCTAGAAATTACCTCAACATTTAGAGTGAATTTAGAGTAAAAAAATAAACTGTTGGGTTAATTTTCACTCTATAAAACCATGACTTTGAAGTAATTAGGAATCGTATCGGCCTGTAACTTGGAATGTATTTTATGATTTATGATCAGAAATGTAAATCTGCAAGAAAATCTGCTTCAATTTGTTTCTCGAGAATTGAGGGCTGATCCAAAATTCCAAGTTCAGGTAAAAAAGCAGTGGTGCTATGGATTGTGGGGAGGGGAGCCCCCCCCCCCCCCCCCCCCCACCACTATCTTTGACTCATTCAGGGGGAATTACACCGATTCAGAGAAGTTTGAATATTTACTAATATCCCATTTCAAAACGTCAGTCAGTGGGAATTGAAACCAAATGTAGTATAAAATAGCAATTTTATCGCCCGCTACACACACTCGCTCGCGCAGGTCAAGGAATATCATCTTAAGCATGGCCAGTTTCATGTAATGAAATAAAAAGCAGAAAAGAATTTGCGCTACTCATGCATGTCTTTCAAGAACAGATAATCGTGCAAAAGTTGTGTCTTTGGGGAATGGAGACCACACCCCTGATAACATCCCACTGGCAGTGGCGTAACAGCCGGGGGGCAGGGGAGGCCCCCCCTGAAGGTGCTCAGCAGGAAATTCAAACATACCCACCAGGAAAAATGGGGGAAGGGAAAAGAGGAAAAGAAGGGGGAAAGGGAAAGAAAAGAGAGAGAGAAAGGAAAAAGGGAGGAAAAAGAAAAAGGAAAAGGAGAAAAAAAGGGGAAAGAAAGAAAATTTCGCAGTACAAAAAGCACCACAGTCAACAAATTGTTGACTGTTGTGCTTTTTGAACAGTGAAATTTTGTGACCGTGCGAATTTTTTTGACCCTACCCCCCCCCCAAATTGTTGACTGTTGTGCTTTTTGTACTGTGAAATTTTGTGACCGTGCACATTTTTTTGACCCTACCCCCCCCCCCCCCCCCCCCCCCCCCCCCCCCCCCCCCCCCCCCCCCCCCCCCCCACCCCACCCCACACACACACACACACTTACGTGAAATTCACAAGGTGACTGGGGAAAAAATTTGGGGCAACCTTTTACGAAAAATTCCGGGACGGAATTATTCTAACCAGGAATCTTTTTGGCTGTGCCCCCCTGACAATCAACCTCTGTTACGCCCCCCTGGCCACTGGTAAAGATGTGCGAGTCCTGACTCGCTCCAGATTGTGTATCTTCTGCCCTCCAAGCTGTGCCCATGTACAGAATAGAATATTATGTACCGGCCTATGTTTCTGATAAAATTGAGAATATGCTCTATTAAATCACAACAATAAGGTCTTTATTTAAAATAGTATAACTATATATTAACTATGTTTCTTGACCTTGACAAGAGGTCAGAGAAATGATAAGTTAAGGGGGGGGGGAGAAAAAAATTCTGGTTCAGTTATCAAGAAAAAAGGGGGGGGGGGTAAAAATAATAGGCATAGCGAGAGAGAGGGGGGGGGGGTCAAAAAGTGTTGATGTACCAAAAATAAAATTTGCCAGCCACTCCACCGCCCACCCAAAGTATTTATGAACGCTCCCTAAGCCTATTTTAATAATTTTGTACTAATCCCTGCATTTATTTTACAGTAAAAGCCTACTGCATGTGTTTGTACTCGTACTGACATAAATGATGGTGAAGTGAACATAAACCGAAGCCGTCAAGTGTAGTTACCAAATCTTTGTCATGATGTCTGAAGCCCGTCTAAAGACATCAATAAAGGTAGGTGTTGAATTTGAAATAAATTATAATAAATTGCCATCCACATTGGAAAAACATTGATCTATGATGTAATTTTAATAATAATAATAAAGGTCTAACTTTTATTGTCATCGCAGCCAACTGGCTGAATTGTAACAACATTACAAATCATCAAATACATTAATAAACAATGCAACGTCCAGGCAGCAGCTAAATCAGCGCCAAGTTGCGACATAAACCAACATGAACAAACATACATAACCCCTATAAAGCAACCCCCCAATAGGCAATGTAGACTAAGTGCTTTGCCCAAGGACACAAACACATTGGCACCAGCGGGGCTAGAACTCACGACCTTATGATTATGAGACCGGCAACTACTCCACTGGACCACACGCGCTCTGAATGCCCTATGAGTGTGAACCTTGTAACAAATGCTTTGCTCGGAAAACTAAAACAATAATGGTAAGAGGGGAGTCCCAACAGATCACACACAAAAAACCGCTACAGGATCCCAAAGGGATACAAGAGGGAAGTGATAAAATGTAAAAGTAGCATATGTAAAAGATCACTAACACAACTGCAATGGTGGAGAACAATTTATACAAGAAACACCAAAAGGGAAAGGAAAATACGAAGAAGAAAAAGAGAATACACTACACTGTTTCCTTGTCTGGGGGCAGGGCGATCAAAACAACAGATTGATAGGTCTGTGTGCATGTCCCACCTAGTTTGGGCTCGTTCTCAGGAGTGTTTGGTTGGTAGCCAGTGGTCCCATTTTTGTTAGGTTATATTTTCTTGGGGTTTTCAAACACCCCTCCCTGTTATTTCTTGTTTTCTTGCTCAGCCTGCTGTCTTGACCTGCACTTAGGTCATTCAAGGTCCTCCACCCCACTTTTCTCAGTCTGCCTGTGTTCTCCAGCTTCCTATATTACATCATCCACTGTATTGTGTTATTGGCCATTATCCCACTCCTCTACTTATCCTTTTGTTCGATAGCTTATCCAGCTTTACAAAGGGAAAAACAAACATTGATCAGTAATGTCATTTTACACTATGAATGTGAACATTGTAACAAATGCTTTGCGCAGAAAACGACACTGACAAAACACATTACGTTCAGATATAAGCCTATTTTAATATTTTTTTACTAACTGCATTTATTTTACAGTAAAAGCCTACTACATGTGTTTGTACTCGCACTGACATAGTGATGGTGAAGTGAACATAATCCGAAGGCATCAAGTGTTAGTTACCAAATCTTCGCCAGGGTGACCGAAGATGTCAATAAAGGTAGGTGTTGAATTTTAAATAAATATTAAATAAATTGCCATCCACATTATTGTCCAGGGTTGCACAAAGTGCGTGAGCAGGGAGCACCGCTCCCGGGAAATAATGAGCAGAATTGGGGAAATAATGCCAATTGGAAAAAGAAAAACTATTGGGTGAAAATTAAGGGTGAAAAAAAAAGATGAAGAGAAAAAAATTGCAACTTTGGGTTATGAGCTGTGGTTGCACAGTTATACTAACGTGTTTATTGTTTTATTGATTTTCCCCAGTAGCGGCGCTACAGGGGGGCAAGGGGGCATTTCCCCACAAAATAGTTTTGTGCTCCATCCCCCACTTTCCCCCCCCCCCCCCTAAAAAAAACAACCCCAAAAAACAATGTAAGTTAAAATAAAATAAGAGAAAATCGACAATTTTAGCATGAAAAGGCCAGTTTTTCAAGCTTCGCGCACTTTTTTAAAACTAAATTAGGTTAATTTAGACAACATTTG
Organism: Ophiura sarsii; assembly: GCA_035610835.1. Classification (NCBI taxonomy): domain Eukaryota; kingdom Metazoa; phylum Echinodermata; class Ophiuroidea; order Amphilepidida; family Ophiuridae; genus Ophiura; species Ophiura sarsii. Next base: position 18,647,576 of record CM069441.1, read on the forward strand.
ACAATTTAGCGTAAAATGCCAAAAACAAAGTATCCACGCTTCGTGCACATCATTTGTTTCTTCATGCCCACCTAAAAATCCAAATGTCAAATTATTACTATGGAACTGATAAACAACACTATTATATAGCTAACATTGTAATCTGATTTTTATCAGACCTGTAAGTGTAGGTGGGGAATTGTTAAGCTCAAAACCTTGCTCCTGGGGAAGAAACAACTTTGTGCAACATAGAATACAAAATACGTTCAATCTAAATAAAATTTGTTTATACATGAATGTACCCCATTAGTAAATATAATTTGTATATTTGAATTGTTTTATGATGTATGTGATCTTTTCAGCGGAAGAAATGATAATAAAAAATTATAAATGAGAAGAAAAAACCTTTGTGCAACCCTGTTGTAACCATTTGATAATAATATTAAACGTGGCAGGTGACAATCATTTCTTGATACATCAGAAGTCTGTTCAACAGAGGAGAGGATGATATTATGCACAGCATCAAAGGCAGCCTATAATATTTAATGGCAAAATACTTTGACTTTGGAAGTATCTACCAAGTATTTAATTATATCTTACTGTTTTGTATTTCCACTTCCAGAAATCTACCTCCAGGACAACTTGGCCTTCGAGACAACTCGGCCAAGACAACTCGGCCTTCGATATAACTCGTCCACAAGACAACTCGGCCTCCAAGGAAAACAAACATCTAACGTTATTGGAAAGAAAGAAGTTATCAACTGTACAAATAAATTTGAATTGAATTGAACTGAAATCAAAATTAGAGTTTTGATTTAGAATACATTTGAAATTGAAATAAGAAATATATTTCAGGCAACACAAGAATATAAAGCCACACATAACTTTGACCAGTTGGTATCAAAAAATGTCAATAAATTGATGAGTCATGCCAAATGTTTGAAGTGTTGTGTATTTATATTATAATTAGCCTCTTCTTGCCATAACATTTATTGCAGGTATGGAAAATACCCAGCACCCATGTTTCCCTGGGTTTTTGCAGTTTGCCAAAGCTTTAACTGATGAAACATGTTAAAAGAGGAGTTGCGCTGATTGTGGCATCTTTTCATCACTACAGCCTTGATGACAATATTCTAGTCATAATGACCAGAACTAGGAAAAATCTTATTTTACTTGGAGATCTGTGGTCAACTTGACTAAATTCTTGTCGAAAGGGGCTAGATATTTCTAGTCAAATTATAGCATGATTTATGTGACTAGATTTTTTTAATCAAAATGACTAGACCCTAGTAAATTCATATCTGATTCGGCAATATAGTCAAATTTGACATCAATTCTCCTTTGTTTTGCAATGGGTGTATCATTTGGAATTATCTATCCGAGTCATTTGACTCACTTTGAAGTGTGTCCAACTGTCCATTGACTCACTTGAATTGTTAAACAGATCCGAGTCATTTGACTTACTTTGAGTTTGAAGTGTGTCCATTGACTCAATGGAATTGTTAAACAGATGTGAGTCATTAGACTCACTTTGAGTTTGAAGTGTGTCCATTGACTCACTGGAATTGTTAAACAGATCTGAGTCATTTGACTTGCTTTGACTTTGAAGTGTGTCCATTGACTCACTGGAATTGTTTAACAGATCCGAGTCATTTGACTCACTTTGAGTTGGAAGTGTGTCCATTGACTCACTCGATTGTTGAACGGGTCGCCTCACGGACAAAAATGAATACCCACCTAAGTGAGTAATGTGACCCACGTAGGCAGGTCAATTGACCTATTTAAATAGGTCACTTGAGACATTTGTACTTTCAGTGAGTAATGTGACTCGCACAAGTGGGTCAATCAATTACCAATGACCCACTTTCATACCAATTATACCTACTTACATGGGTCATTTGACTCGCTTAAAGTGTGTAATATGACTCGCATACATTCTGAAAGCGGGTCGCCTCACGGACAAAATAATTACTCACGTAAGCGAGTCGCTCGACTCAGAAAAGTTTTCTGTGTACACTCCTGGTCATGTTTGGAGCAAGCAACCTGATTTTATCTATTTTTTGTATCGATAAAGTGTCATTGAAAATGGTTCTTTAGGCTGGGTTCACATAGGAGTATACGGTATACGGTATACGGTATTCGCTATACGCTATTCGGTATTCGCTATACGCTATACGGGCACGGCGAGTCACATAGGGTAGCATGCGAGCCCTACTCGTAGTAGAGTCATTACCTTAGTTTCTTAGTGAACTTGTCAACTAGAACCATTTTAAAGAAAATGAGGTCCCATGCATTTCTCAAAAGTGACGGGAACGTTCTTTTATAGCAAAAATTCCAAAATGGCCGCCATACTGGGCCAAAAATTCAAATGGCACACCAAATTGTTCGGCTGAGCACAAGGATTCCGAAAAAGCATAGTACAAAGGCGTCCTATTGTCCTATTGTTATAACTTACTCTATTCTACGCAATACATTGTTTATAAAGCGTGATAGGGGAAATTCGGAACGCCTGTACACACGAATTGCAGCCCGCCACATCCAAACAGGACAGTATACGGTGCACGAAAATCGAACACGCACGATTCCCGGTATACTATACTATACTACACTATACGCAGGTATACGGCCTTTTCGAATAGTGCCGTCTTATGTGACCCGGTATTATGAAATTACATTGTTTCGATTTAAGCTATACGCGTGCCCTGCAAAACGTGCACCGTATACCCGAATAGTATACTCCTATGTGAACTCAGCCTTAAAGAACGGGGTATTTTTCAACTTCTTTTTGTCATCGACTTTGAAGAAATAAATGTTAAAATTGATAATAAAAAATCCTAGCAAAGGATACTTTAAAAATGAAGAACACGCATGGTAACCAGCTTTTGTGTAGAGTTGGGGCTGGGAGTACGAGGTTACCAAGCATAGGCTGCGGAAACGGGTGGTAACAGGGGGCCGTGATCCCCATATGGCCCTATCTCTCCCCCCCCCCCCCCCCCCCCCCCCCATCCCACTTCTGTTTTATACCACTAAATTTCGAAATTGGACCTTGCAGAGTGAATTTTTCTTAAAGATAATCACATTTTCTCAACATACAGTACAGAAAATCGGTAGGGTAGCCTGCTTGATTTTCCAAAACACTGCCATGAAGCAGATCTCTGACGAGCTTGGAAATGTCACCGTATCGCCAATGTTTCCAGTAAAAAGCACACATCTGAAATCTCTTTCAAAATTTACCTAGATGATATTCACATTTTATTGTTAGGGTGCATGTAGGTGTTCCCAGTAATCAAAACTCCTAGGCATTTACGCAATTGCAATTGTATTACTGTCAAGTCTTTTAAATTAAGGATTTTGCATACTTTCTGATTCTAAATTTAAACGCCGCCGTCTATAGGACTAGGGGATACCCCATTTATTGTAGTGCACCCTTAAGGTCACCCCGGCATGCGGTCAATGGTGTTGGATCGACCAAAATTAGTGCTATTTCAGATTTTGTATAATCAAAAGTTTCGAGAGACGTTACCATATAGAGCAGTAGTTAGTTTTTAAAAATAAGCCCAACGGGGGCTAAAGGTCAACATATGTGACAAGGCATATGACAGGACTGTAGACTGCCTTTTGGGTTGTCCAGACAGATGGTCTAGACTGTTCACACCATTCACACAATGTACACACACAAGTACTAGCTTCATGGCCAGTTCGACCTGTCTTAAATATATCGCAAAATATACAGGTAACTTGAACGTAATGATGGATTCTGCATGGAAGTTTAGACCACCCTCAAGCCACCCAACCAGTGGACCACCAGTGTTATTGTTCCTCTACTAAAAAGGGGGACCTTTTTTCTTATTACAAACTATAGAGGAATAGCCAAAGTGTACACCAAGATCCTGCTTTCGTCATGGCAGAAGGTATGTCAGCAAGCTCACATCCTCAGGTCTTAGGATCATGGAAGGGTTCAAATACCACATATATGTACAAACGTAAACAATGGTGAAGGCAGGACCTGAAACCACTGCATGTATCTAGATGTTAGAACACAATGTAATAGACAGAAATAATTTGGGTGTCTAAACGACTTCATTTGAATGCTGAGCTACATTGGTCACGTCTCACGGCGCAAGGTAACAACTAAGTTATTATGCAATCAATTATTTTTGAAGGGAAGGGAAAGAAAGGCATAAATCTGTACCGATGGAATGACCAAATAAGATTGATAACCTTGATCACTGGACTCTGTGAATGTTACTCCTTTAGTGAGAAGTCGTCATGTAGTGAACATGTTGGTAATAACATGTGCAGGAAAAGATTTGACAAATTCAGTCAAGTTTGTAAGACCTGTGAACTTGATTGTATACCAACTTGGTTAGTGAACAACACTTACAAGTATTCCTTCAGTTTATTGTTAATGTTATAAATAGTTCCCTATCTTCTGCTATTTTCTAAGATCCATGGATTATGCTCTGATTACACCGATACTCAAGAAACCATCATTTGGCTAATTATCGGCCTGTTTCTCAGCTTTATTTACAAAATAATTGAAAAAAATTGTCAGCATTCAGCTTAGGGAATACTTGTGTCAGAACAATATGCCTATTTTACTAGCTCTGCATGTACATTGTCATGCATTGTACCACAATGAAATATCTATAGAACTGTAGTATTTAAAAAAACCAGTAGAGTGGTGAAAATGTGTACAAATTGTCGAAAAAGGATTAAGTTTCACCATTTTGTTTACCAAATCGCCATTTTAAGGAAACCACTTAATTGAAATGCCAATTTATCACATAAATTTACGTACATGCATAATGTACAATAATTGCAGATGATACTAAAAACAATTTCATGATAGTTGACAAAACCCATCAAATAAGAATTTAGGGGTATTATCCCCCAAAAATGTTTGTTTTTTGATGATTTCCATAGCAACAAGTAACAATCAAAATATGCGCTGTGTTATACCGAACATTTCAAGTGAAATGTCAGGGTATAAATCTATTTATTTAGAGCAATTATAATAAATCTCGTATAAATGAATGGCGGCCATTTTGAAATCCAAGATATGGGTTCCTAAAAGCCACTTCTCATCCTTCCTACCAGATGAACATCTTTTTCACATCCGGCCCACTACATAGTGTCTTCAGCAATAGAATGGTGAATATTGTTTTTGACATCATATGATAATCAAACCGCCATTCAAAAGTATGCATAATTGCGGATAATTATGAACGCAATATCATGATGAATTGTTTACAAAAACCTTCAAATAAGAGTGATTTTTCTTGACAATTTTTATAGAGAACGTATTGGTGAAATGTCGGGGTATAAATCTCAAAAATAGTTGATTTAGAGCAATTTTACGAAATGTCCTATATTTAAATGGCGGCCATGTTCCAATAGCCCTCAAACCATTGCTCGAAAAAGATTTTTGAGATCAGCGCATCCAAACACTCCTATAAGCCGATTGGTATGATTCCTGCCACATTTGAACATCTTTTTCACATATCCGCTCCATAAGTGATTACTAAGACAAGTTATGCGAATTGCTATACATTAAAACAACAACATTAACGTAACACATTAGACCGACGTTTCAAGTCAATTTATACAGCCCTTCAAACAGGGACAAACTAAACAAAAGTTGTAAGAACTATAAACGAAGATAGAAGATTTGTGAAAAATCCGTAATCAACAATTTATTGCCATAAGAGTACTCGGCCGATTTTTCATATGACCCTTTCGACCTAGTGATATATAACATCAGACCAGGAATGGACATAATCTGATACTACTAAAAATAGATTAATGATGTTGATATGACTTAGAGTTATTATTATTTTCTGGACAGTCTGGCAAAATACTGGTTTGCATGGATAAGAAATGAAAACAGAAAGCAATACACATTTGCCAAAATGTTTCGCGCATCCGGTAACAGATAACCTGCTAAAATGTGGGTCAATTGGGGGGGGGGGGGGGGGGGGGGGGGCGGGGGGGGGGGGGGGCGGGGGGGGGGGGGGGGGGGTGCTCAGCCTGCAAAATTGTCCATAAAAGGATTGTTGGGATTTTTCAAATTTCCGAATTTTCCAAAAAGAGAGTGATTGTTTACAAAATGTTACCGGAAAATAATGGTCTTTAAAACAGTGCTTAAATTATAACTAACAAAATGGGTCATTGAATTGAAATTTGAGAGCGAGGCTGAAGAGGTGGGGGTCTGAAAATGCGTACCCAATCATGCTAGTACCACACTCTCCTCGTACACCCCCATAAATTGAATCATGAAGCGTTGCGATACTATCGCCAGATCGGTATGAGTCTGTAAGTGCCGTAAGCTTATTGTTAGTAATAGTATAGTATAAACAATCCATAGAGATATCAAGTCAGCTAATTACCAGTATTTTGGCAAATAGTCCTCTTACATTAGACTTGTATTGATTACGACCCCTGATAAGGCTAATGAAAGTCAATGTCTAGGTTTTCGTTTTATATTTGTGCATTTCCAATGACCAACTATTTTATTATTCATTATTAATTGTTTCGGCTGATTTCATTAGTTTAAATTTATCGACTATTGTATGAAAATGATACATAATAGCATACACGATACATTTCAAATACCATACAGGCTGTAACCAAAAACAAGTATACAATTTCGAGAAAAAAATGTTAACAATAATTCCAAAGTAATTTCTGTTACGACTTTTAGTATCATCATGCAAATGGAATTTTATCACCTTCTTAATTAAACTTTGTTTCATGAAAATCAGTGGTCCGGTCAGAGATATGATCAATTGTCTGAAGTAGTCGTGAAATCATCTGGGCCACTTTGGCTAAATCAGTGGACAGAACGTTATGAATTGAATCAAACCATGAACATAGGAATAGAGCGCTCTTGTGAGACAATGGTTCATTTCAAGTGGATCGTATGGCGGCAGACTTTCCAACTGTCCAAGGAGACTCCAATATGAACAATGGCTAGAGCTGAGTGCGGCAGGAAAGATGTATGCATGATATTTTTATTGGAGACAAAGTAATCTTTCCTATGGATAGCAGAATGAACACCAGTCTCATCAGTCATGCGCAAATGAATAACCCCTCCTTTAGATTACATTTATGACCGCCCAAAATCAGACAGAAACTGCTTATTCGGGCAAGAATCTTTGGTGATGGGACTTGTTGTTAGCACATGGACGATACCTAGTGTTGAACCAGAATGGCTCTATATCTCGTCTATGGTGGTTTCAGGAGGAATAATGAGCTATTTCGTTTTAATTAAATTGTATGCATTTATTTATTGAGATGAAATAAAACTATTGAAAAAGGATGATGTGGTTATCTTTATGATCCTAACCAGTTAATTTCAACAAACAAGATTGTATTCTATGCTGAAAGTGGCCCAACCCGATTTCTAGACGACTTAGGGTCCATATCCAAACTCTCAGTGCTTTTAAAGCATTTTTCTAGCGATTTAAAAGCGCTTTTCCAACGGTATTTCGTTCTATTGTTAAAAGCATCGGGAAAAGATCGGTGATTAACTAGAAACCTCTCTACTTATCTGGCGTTAACAATATAACTCTCGATGGCTGCATTAGTATAGTATTTCTTAAAGAATATAACACAACCTTCCTTGCGCCTTTGATCTGTCTGCTTCACTAATGCAGCCATCGAGAGTACTACAATAGTTATATTGTTAACGCCAGATAAGTAGAGAGGTTTCTAGTTAATCACCGATCTTTTTCCGATGCTTTTAACAATAGAACGAAATACCGTTGGAAAAGCGCTTTTAAATCGCTAGAAAAATGCTTTAAAAGCACTGAGAGTTTGGATATGGACCCTTAGTAGATTGGTAATAATGTTAAAACAAAAGCAGTTAAAAAACCCAAATGAAATTATTTTGGTTGTCAACATATCCCTTACCACAGAGTGTTAACGATTTTGACATTGCATGATTTTAACATTGGGTTAAAAAGGAGGTTCGAAAACACGTTGAAATCACAATAAATGTTGTTGGGCCATTCTTTTGTATCTATATTGCGTTGGCTGACATTGGTAAATCATTCGGCGCAATGTGTTTTCTTTCGGTTTGTGTGCGTCTTTTAAATGCTTGTTTATTATTATCAGTATTATTATTATTATTATTATTTCTAACTTCAAAACAAAACTAATGATTACAACAAGTGAAAATATTGAAATATTAGGAAAAGAATGAATTTCCAACGCGGGGAGTAAACGCAACGGAGGCTGGAAAAACGGCAACCTACGTGTAGGTTTTGACTTTCATTAGCCTACAGTGGACACTGTTTTGTTTTGTATTTTGTTCCTCTTTTTTTTTCGTTTTATTTTTTCTTCTTCATTTTTTTCTTCTTTTTTTTGCTTTGCTTTTTTTCATTTTTTTATTTATTTTTTATTTGTTGGTTTTCGTTGGTGGGCCTATAGTTGTAAAATGTAGGCCTAGATGCTCAAAAGCTTTGCAACCAGATACATTTCAAGTGCAGGAATAACAATAGTAAAGATACAAGCTTTTGAAGGGGAAATTGTATACGCGGCTACCTTTAAATTAGGATGTGTAACAAATGACTAAACATTAGGACTTGTGTATGGGATTATCTTTGAACTTACGAGGGGGAGGTCCTGTTCTCGAATGTTGTTATTCATAAATATAAAATGGTTCGGAATTGAAGTTGTTTGTATTATTCTTTTGCAGATCTGCTTCGCGTTAGGATATACACGTGAGCTCTGTTATAATTATATATAATTAAATAGTCAATTGATCATGCAACCTAACCTAATCTAATCATGCTATAGCCCCGCGTTTCCTCAAGAAGTAAATAGGGGTGCGTGTAGAGATAGGTTTAGCGCAATACACATGTGGGTGGAGCGGTGTTTGTTATGTAATAATGGACGAAAATACTCGTCAAATGTAGGTAATTAGGAAAGGGAAACGTTTTATGGAACCATATTTGAAAATAAATTAAAACGGTCTCAGAAGGGGGAAATGTTTTCTGTCACTGGGTAACGGTAACGGTGGTTGTTTGAAATATAAAAACCTTTGATCTAGTCTTTTAGAACAAATGAAGCTAAATGTAATCATTTGTTTCCGCTGTCCGTCCTAGGAAGACTGATGATAAGGTAAAATAATATTTGGCACATATCCGGTATAGGTTGGGGTTTTTGGGGTTTTTTTATGTAATAATAATCGATTTATTTTCTACGTAAACCTTTCAATTCATCTTAAATACACCATCCATTTTTAGATCTTCGATATATGAATACAGATTACAGTGCCTCAAATAAAATGGTCATTTAATTGGTAATCCTTACACTAGGCATAACCGTTTGATGTACATGTACATCCATGTCACGGATATGATGCAATAGTTATGACAGGTTCGAACCTCTGAAACACGAATAATTGTAATTGCATTAGATGTAGGCCTACATGTGATCATGTATGATACATGTGATATACATTGTGATATACATATGATGTACAGTCCTCAAAATAAGTAACTGACTAGGTAATAAATATGCTCTCAACTCCAAAACTGTAACGCCTACGTAAAAAGCATTAGCTAATAAAGTTGAAAGGACATTTCTTGTCTTTACTTTGAGATATTACACGTGTAGATTGAATGAAAATTCACTCAGTTATGTGCCCTAAACCATCATAACAGAGTCCGTTTTTCATTTTAACATCTGGTAGCGACAACTCACTACATGTAGTCGATAGTAAGATGGGATTGGGGATGCATCAATTGATCAATGCAACCCATACACACCCCTGTCATACTGTCCCGCGTGTTCAAATCCTTAGTGTCAAAATGTTAACTGCACTTTGTACTATTCAATTGTCCTGTTCAATGTCGCTTTCTTAAATATTAACCGATCTTAATGAATAATGTATCAAGTTGAAGAAGAGAAATTTCTTTACAACTTTAATATCTATTATTTTTATCTAGGAGCTATAATAGTTTTGGAGTTAAGAGTATATTACCTTGTCAGTTTATTTTGAGGATTGTCCATGTGACATGCACGTGTGACACATATCGTCGGTGGTATTACATAGTGACGTATCGTCGCGGGTATTACATAGTGACGTATCGTCGCGGGTATTACATAGTGACGTGCGGTAAACGGGGTTGTTTTTGTGATGTATGACCTATAATTTGAAAATGTATCGGGTTGTTTTTTAAAGAAGAAAAAAATAATAATATCGGTGGTATTACATAGTGACGTATCGTCGCGGGTACATAGTGACGTGCGCTAAACGTGGTCGTTTTGTGATGTATGACCTTTTATAAGTTTGAAAATGTATCGGGTTGTTTTTAAAGAAGAAGAAGAAAAAAATATCGTAAAACAAGTCAACAGCGGAAACGATTCCACGTTTCAGACAGCACAAATACCCAGATCGGCCTAGGGTTCATTAGATGAGATGAATGATACAAAAGGAATACTCATCGTGTGTCATAGTGTGACGCAAGAGAAATTGAGGTTGATTTGCTGAAACGGCATTTTATTTTTATGACATCGCCATATTTTAAGCCTACTGTATTTTTTAACGCGGATAACTCTCACCCCCGCTCTCACCCATCTATTTTCTCCTACGCTTGACCATACTTATAACGTCGACAAGAGCAGGATCTCAGACGGACACAGGGTTATGAATAACAAGATAGATTTGCCCAATAGAGACGCTCAACTCATACTCGCTTGGGAACGTCGACTTTCTACATAGGCTCAATAACATGCCATGACTTCCTGGATTGGCTGCCTGCTGAAACGTTAGGGAAGCTCAAGTCTCGCATACTGAAATAGATGCAACCTTAACGGATCTAAGCAGAAATTCATTCTTTTTTCCATTCTTCAAAGACTACACAAATACTATAATATCTGTTTTGGTACGTGAAAAATATCGCCTAACTTCAACATGGCCGGAAGCAACGTTTACGATGGTCTAGCTTCACATATTTAGGTAAGTCATTATGTCTCTGCACCTTTTATCATTAACGAATGGATTATATTTAAATTCATACAAATGCCTAAATATGGACACATGTAATAGGACGGTGAATTATTTTCAAGTGTACGGCATGACAGTTCAGGGCCGTCACACACTTTTGCCCAAGGGGGTGCGTTTTCACCCAAAATTTTCGTAAAAGGTTACCCAAAATGTTTTCCAAGTCAGTCACCTCGTGAATTTCACGTAAGTGGGGGGTTTCGGGGGGGGGGGGGGGGGGGGGGGGTGAAGTCAAACAAATTCGCACGGACACAAAATTCGCAGTCCAAAAAGCACTGTAGTCAATGTTTTATGAGTAGTTTTACTATCATTGACATTTGAAACTAAGAAAAACGCAATTTTTACCCTAAAAAGAAGAAAAGAAAAAAAAGAAGATTTTCAAGGGGGGGGGGGGGGGGGGGGGGTGTGGGGGGGGGGGTGCGTCCGCACCCAACGCACCGCCCCCATCTGACGGCCATGCAGTTCTAGCGTCAGTTACTGAGTTTTTCGAAGAAAAAGAAGGAGTTTTCTTTTCCTTGAGTTTTCTTTAAATGCGCCACACGTTTGCAGAGTTGCGTTCTCAAAAGCAAGCCTAAGCCACTCATAGTAACGACAGGCAAAAGGCGGGTTTCTTTGTGCAATGATAGTTAAGATGTTTACTTCAGGCTTTCATTGTAACTCTAAGTTGCATGTTGATTGATTACCGTAAAGTACCATTGGTAAAGTGTGGAGCTACCTAATTGTTCTAATTGTTTTATTCATATCACAATTATGAATTTCAAATTATGAAAAAAAATGACGCAAGTATATGACATTTCCAAAAATAGCTTTAGGCTCGTGATGAATTATATTGAGAGGAAGCAGGAAATAGCAAAGTCACTTAAGCACTAATATTAGAGAGAGGCCACTGGCATATGCAGGTTGAAATGCGCACACAAAGTTTGTTTTATAATATTAAATACGAGGGTCATTCAATAAGTTCTTATTCCTACCTCATAACTTTGTAATTTTTATAAGCCTGTCTTTTTATGAATTATTCCACAGCTTTTAATCTCAGCTACAAATGGATAGTACATGATATAATTGTGATATATGCTAAAACGAATAAAACAAGTTGCTAACACCCGCAGGGCCTCACGATTCATGAACAACGAAACGAATCAAAACAAAGCGCGTGGTGCGCGCACTGAACGGCGTACACGCGGCAATACTTCCCGCATAAGTAAATTCCTTGCTTTCTGATTGGGTCGACACTACTAAGAGTGTATGAATGGTAAACAATGGATGATATCTAAATATTAATACGATCGTAAATAATCTTAATTCTTGCAGTCTTGCAATTTGTATGATATCAACTCAAATGAATTGTATGCCTTTTGCACACTGGAATACTGGTAGTCAGTCAAACATGCCTTATAATGTTAAATCTTTAATATGTCACCTTTTGAGTTTTGTTAATGTGAAACCTTCAGAATAATCAATCAGATTGGTTAATCGCAGAAAGTCATCTCTTGGCATGCTTGGGGAGAAATGGAATGTCTCCTTTTAGTCGTGCATATTAAACATGTTAGAGAGATCTCAATTCTTATAAAAAGCAAATATCAATTTGTCAGTGTTCCCTATGGGAGAGGGAACTTTATGGTTGACCTGATCTGATTCTGGCTAATCAAATCAGTCACTGTTATTGTTTTCAGTCTATTTGACTGGCTTATATAATAGCAAAGTTATGAAGTAGGCGGTAGAACTTATTGAATGACCCTCGTATGTATATAATAATAATAATATTAATAATAATACTGAGATTTATAAAGCGCTCTTTACAAAGTAGACAAGGTGCTGTAATTTTGCTGCTGGTGAATCATCAGAATCAGGGGGCATCAACTAAGGTGCTGAGAACTTCCCGCGCAACCCTATCCGCACTTAGATTGTAACATCCACCATTTTAAATGCAGCTCCCCAAATACCATTGGGTCAAGGAAGTTATAACCGACAACAAAACACCGGTTTTGAAAGCAGGAGGAAATCGGAAAACCCGGAGAAACCTGCGAAAGCGTGCATGGATCGTGATAAACCAAATGCACATAAAGCCCGCGGTCGAGCACATATAGCATCCCGGGTTTTGCGCAGACCCTAGTTTTGGACGCAGCACCAGGTGGTTTCAACCATCAATATTATGAAAAATTCAATAGTTTTCCCGGTATGCCTATCCTTTAATTGGAAAAATGTTAATATTGATTTTGAAGTTATGTTTCAGTAACATATAAATGATCAATTTGAAACAATATGAGGCCAGATGTGCACAAGTAATACTCACGTGTTCCAAAGATTTTTGAAATTGCGACTGAAATTGAGATCAAATGAATTACATTGAAATGTTATATATGTAAAATGGTACTTGATCCGTTTTTAAGGGGTGTTAATTTAAATAAATAAATAAAATATTAATCGATCGCTGATGAGACATAATTTTATATGCTAATATTCCCCGTTGTTGGTATTAGATCCGCATTTGGCACTGATCGGTCAAAGGTCATGACTCTAATCTGGTATCCATCATTCGCTGTCGATCATAATTCTATCACCTGTTTTAATTATTCCTAAATCACTTGTCCATCACGCTCTTTTATCGTCAATTATATTGTTTCCCTGTTTATGGTTTATGTTACATTCCGATATAGTTAACCTCCCTTGCTATGCAAAGCGTTATTTTGTTCAGTCAATTTGCCATTCTTCATACCTGGTGTACAATTTGTTGGATCTACTTTTTTTTCTAAAGAAAGCAACCTTATACCGGATCTATTTGAAATTGATACCATGTGGTTTCATTTCTACCTAATCATTGTTATGACACTCAATGTGAATTCCATGAAATATCCAACGAAAACAAGGAACACAAAATGTCGACATTGGAACCCTTTATTGAAAAAGCATATTGACTTCACCTTAAGGGGGCTGTGCACCTTCAGGTACAGCCTCCGTAAAACTGCCGTAACTTCTTCATTAATCATTTAATCTATATAAAAGTATACATTTTTTGAAAGGAAAGGGTTCAATGAATCCAAACCATGATCATGAAATTGACCATTTTGGAAAAAATTATAAAAAACACGTTTTTTGACCCATTTTAGGTTCTGCAAAGATAACTCAAAATATATTTTGTCAAATTTTGCCATGCTAGTTTTATTATATTCCTCTTACAATGACCTAGGAATCGTTTTGTTTTTTTGAAAATCGTTATTATATTTACCAATTTTTAAGCACTGTTTGGTCTATAATTCAAAAAATAATAAAGATTTTCAACAACAAAAAACCCCGATTCCTAGGGAATTGTATGAGGAATATTATAAAACTAGTATGACAAAATTTGACACAATATATTTTGAGTTATCTTTGCAGAACCTAAAAGGGGTCAAAAAACGTGTTTTTTATATTTTTTTCTAAAATGGTCAATCTCATAATCATGGTTGGATTCATTGAACCCTTTCCTGCAAAAAAATGTACACTTTTATATAGATTAAATGAATAATGAAGATGTTACGGCAGTTTTACGGAGGCTATACCGAAGGTGCACAGCCCACTTAATATACTCATACCTGGCTACCTTTATTAGACGATATCATGTGATGTAACATTCCTCTGGCACGTTATGTACATCTTTATACATTCTCGCTCAGGGGATCTGTCATATTTTCTCTTACGCCTTATTAATGCCTCCCATATAAATTGATCCTATAATTGTTATCCTATTACGCAAAGAAGCAACGAATAATGTGTCCTGATAACTCTATTACGAAACATTTCTTGTATTACTTAAACTTTGTATGCAAACATTATTATGTTGTCATTTTTAAATACAAAAATATATTATTACTTATTCCTTGTAAGGAAAGTTTTTCTTAAAAGGATGTTAACCCACACCAAAATGACCAAGCGATAAAAAAGATCCAGTGCTTTGATAATGAACAATAATCTAGTGTCATTTCATTAATAATTAACAAACATTCTAACCGAAATTTTTACTGGCACCTAATGATAATTAAAAAAGGTTTATATTGCTGTGTTGATTGAAATATATATTGATGCAACGCTTTTTTATTTTCCAATGCAGGGGTCACATTGTTATTCTTTGTCGCCAGTAGCCTCGCCTTGCCTTTCCAGGACATCTACAATCCAACAGACAACGCCCATGAATTTAATGCGTACTTTGACTTTGATGATGATAATTATGGTGGTGTCAATAAACAGAATGCGGGAGGATCAAGTGGAGGTGATTCATCAGGAGAATATTATGGCTACGGAGGAGGGGGAGGCGCAACACTAAGTCCTGGTTGGGGTGGTGGTGGTGGAGGTGGTAGAGGTGGAGGTGGTGGTGGTGGTGGTGGAGGTGGAGGTGGAGGTGGTGGAGGTGGAGGTGGAGGCGGAGGTGGTGGTGGTGGAGGCGGAGGTGGTACTACATTAGGTCCATTACCTACTGCCATTGCCCGTACAGCTCTTCCTCCTATTATAACCGATGGTTCTCGGCCAGTCACCGGCCCTTGTAGAGGCGATACATGCGCCGGAGCTGCACCAGTGCCACGGTCACGACCCAGGAGCCCTATAAATCCATTTCATCCTCTAGCTCCACGAACAGAAAAACCCATATTTACCATTGCAAATAACATAGCGAAGAGTAGCCAGAGTGCGCTTGGTATTTCATTTACGTCCCTTGCAGCAGCCGTGGGTGTCGGCGGAGTTCTGTTGGTAACAACAGCTGGTTTATTAGCATTTGTGTATGCCCGCAGAAGATAGTATTATAACCATAAAGGACAACTCCGTATTCATTAGATCATGTTAGAAATATATTTTGTATAATACTATTTATTTTTAAATAAAAGAAATCCATCATATTGAAAGTGATTTCACCCAAGAACCGTTACTCATCGAATGCGCATCGAAGAATCATTTTTCACAACCAAGTACAAGTTTCAACATTGTAATATATTCTCAGTTGAGACACCGGCTACGACCTAAATGCCATTTACGACGAACTGTGCGACAACGCACTGAGATAGTTCAAACTGTAAACACTCGACGTTTGAAAGATGTTCTACTTTATATATACACTTTCGCCGAGCCGCCGGACCTCTCCATGCATGCCATGAAATTGCATGAGTGTTATCTAGAACATAAGATGAGACTATTGTCAATAAATCATGGGGATATGTTATATGGCAATGTTGTTACCCTGCAATTCGTGCGACAAAAACTGATTTATGGTTTTATCTTCCTAGACAAATTTGATTTCACCTCCATAAAGATATAACCGCAATATAAGATGCTAATCCTTACAGGTTTAATATATTCAAAATAAATAGTTTGTATTCCTTATTTCCAAATAAATCACAACAGACAAACAACTCAATTTATCTTTTGGAAAATACTGTTTCTGGTCCATCTGCAGATAGTTTTAAAGAAACATGATGCCATCATGTGAAATACACCTAGAACCAAAAGTCCAGGATTAGGTGCTTTGAGGTTGGCTAATTCAAAATGGGTAATCGGTACCAAAAATCTGAGATATACTTTAAATGAGCAAATTTCTTCTCCGCAGTTTGATACCTCATTCAACAAAATCGAATGGATACTTTTGAAGTTATGGCGATTTCAATGACCGCGCATAACAACAGCCAAGTTGCACTAGGATAGGAAATCATTGATTATTAAAGAAGTAGCTGTCAGTGGCGTACCCAGGAGGGGGGCCAGGGCGTATTTCACCATGCGGGTTTTTTTTGCCGGTTTTGTGAACAAACCTATCACTACCCCCCCCCCCCCCCCCCCCTCCCCCCCCCCCCCCCCCCCCCTGACGGAGAAAAAAATTGACATGTTTTACGATTTTTTTGGGGGAGTCTGTAAAAAAAAAAAAATTGTCGGTAAATCATGCCTTTCGTCGGTACAACTATGGTCGGCCCCCCCTGATTCCAATGGCTGGGTACGCCACTGGTAGCTGTTAAGCATTATTGAAGAGTGGGCTTAATTTTCCTATCAAAACTAGTAGTTGCAAACATTGATCAAGCCGCATTGATCATTTGGTGTTTTAATTTAGTTGTATTGTGTACTCTTACCGATTTCAAATGTTGTATGCGGTTTAGACAATCACGCAGTATTTACCAGACCAAACTAGAATTATCATATTTGTACTCACTACTGTGTATCTTTCGTGTGGCATAAATTATTCTCGATGGTTTCTTAGAGAATTGGTGTGTAGGTTCTTCTAACCTTTTTATCCAATGTACCCAGAACCGGGTTTCGGCCCCTTTTTTTACAAGCAACTCTTGATACATCCCTGGGATTTAGAAAGGAAATAGACACAAAGATATGAAACGCGCAATACATATAAGCAGATATTCGAACTTTTACGTAAAGAAACAAGCTTCGCATATGACATTGTGATTTTGGTTCGTAGGCGGTATTAAAAATAACTATAGGAAATGCATAATTCGTGAAACATACTAAATTTAGCTCAACGGGACTAGTATAGTATAAACCATATTCATTAAGTATGGTCAGAATGACCCTCTTATACAGAGTATTAAAGGGGTATTAATTGCTCACACTGGTGTACATAAATAGCTGCGGGTCTCTATTTGGTATAGGCCTACACGATGCTTATGTCAAAGATATTATTACAGCATAGAACGGATATCAAATTATGAAAGGATGCCGCCAATATACCGCGATACACCCTATGAATGATGAAGCAAGCCTTGTGATTTGGTCCCTTGAATATATGAGTGGTTAGAGCGCCTCATGCACGTGCTGAGAACAAAGTGCCTTGCTAATTAAAGGTTCAGTCACACAGCCGATTATTTGCTAGAAAACCACTTCCAGATTGCTCAAGACTGGTCACGATTGGCAATAATTTGAAAATCGTGAACAGTTTTCTTTTTTCATGTGAAGTTTCGGCAAGGTCTGTCCTGTGCACTCTTCTGCAGTCTTGTGTGGTCGGGAGCACGTGGAAAATTTGACAAAACCGCCACGATTTTTTCTCGCAGCCTAAACAAATCGTGGCGGTTTTTTTTTTAATCGGAAAAGTCTGCATGATGAGTCCGATGAGTTGGCGCGCATCATTAGTGGTTGTGTGTAGTTGGAAAGTGGTCGACAATGAGTCTGCTCCAAGCGGGAGAGAAGATGCAAGCCAACTTGAAAATCGGCGACTACAGAATCTTAGTCGCCGACTTGTACGCCAACAAATCGGCGACAAATCGGCGAGCAGTCTTGACAGCAACATGCCACAACTTGTGCCGTCGTGTCAAGGTCGGCGATTGACAAGTGACGTCGCCGATTAAACATGCTGGATATCGGTGATTTCAAGATGCTGTCGCCTACTGGTTATAGGCGATTCAGCATCTCTTGTCTTGTTGAAGGCGGAAAATATCGCATACTAATCATCCCTGCTCATCCCTTGGTCGGGATCCAAAATGTAAATTGTGCAAGTTTGAACAAGATTTCAGCCGATTCTGAAAAAATTGTGGTCTGTGTATAGTTGGGAAGAGGTTGGTTCGCGAGCTGTCTTCTATGTGACTGTACCTTAAGACACGGGGTCAAAGAGAGCAGGTATAGTCGGGTCTATCTGTTGGGGGTTTGGCATAACTTGGTATTAAAAGGGAGCTTCCCCGTACAGTATAATTGTGACCATCCACCACAAACCCATTGTAAAGTCGCCAGGGCCTTTTTTCAGAGATATGGCTTTATAAACTCAAAAAAATTCAATAAAAACAAAGGATTTTCAAGAGGATTTTT
Source organism: Ophiura sarsii (assembly GCA_035610835.1). Taxonomy (NCBI): domain Eukaryota; kingdom Metazoa; phylum Echinodermata; class Ophiuroidea; order Amphilepidida; family Ophiuridae; genus Ophiura; species Ophiura sarsii. Next base: position 18,666,327 of record CM069441.1, read on the forward strand.
GATTATTTAAAAAATATATATTTTCAACCCAATAACTACGTACATGTCATATATAATTTTCAAGCTTATTTGAAGTAGGTTTTAACTAAATCAAAATCTCCATATTTTCGTATTGCAACAGAAATTAATTACAAAAATATTGCGGCTGACTTTTATGAAGGAATGGACAAATTGGTGTAGCTACAGTTCTCCTCTTTTAAAATGTACCAAGAACACAATTACGTCATAAACATGGCTGACCTCAAAATTCCGATCCGTTGTACAAAAAAGTTCAAAATATCGGAATTTCATCAGGTGTTTGGCTTATTAGCGAGGAAAATGAAGATTGTAACATATACTATAAGATACAAGACTATACATTTTAACATATTTTCAAACCACGCCTTAAGTAGTAAGAGTAAGACTAGGGTTAAAGAACAAGAAACGTAATACGCATGTAGTCGATGCTAACTAATAAATGACATGCCTTACAGAGATAATCATTAATATTCCATCTTAGGTACGACCATGTTCTTTACTAGGTTCACTTGTTATTGAGAATATATGAACTTACAAGAGAAATTACTTTTTATAACCTTACAAATCAGACCAAAGAGTATACATGTAGTAAAATCATGATTTCCTTGTTCCGAAGGACAGGATGTTCAGAATTGCTACACGATCATCTATCTCTGTGGGGTGCTGGATTTGAGCGTCGCAACAATTCGTATACTATTTGAAAGAGACATACAGAGACATACATAAAGGTTGCCGAGCATAAATCTAAATAGTGCGTTGTCTGAGAGGGGTCTCGTGTGCCTGATAAAGACCCTCGGTTACTCTTCACAGCAATGACCCAGACCATCAGACATACCCAAAAAGTGAAGGTAGACAATTGGTACCCTTGCAGTTTGTCCGCTAGAGTCATAAAGGTCACACAGGGGTCACAAGGATTCCAACGATGTACAGTTTTGGGTATCTCCGTCGTTTAGTGAACGAGTGACAATCCGAAAACCAGAACAAGAGGTCAAAGGTCAAGTTTACCTCATACAAGGGGTCAAATTTTTAAAATGCTCCGATTTCAATGAAAATAGTCTCAACTTAACCGGCTTGACATACCCAACTGTAAACCGAATAGTTTGACACATCTGCGAGCTAAGCATCCATTAATAATTTCAGGTCAAAGGTCACATAGGCGTTTATTGGTTTGGGAATGTCAAGCCTGTAAATTTGACACTATTTTCGTTGAAATTGGAGCATTTTGAAAATATGACCACTTTTGAAATTGTGGTCATTTCGGCCATAGTTTACCAAAAATGTTAATTTTGACCATATTTGGGATAAAATTCCAATTGTTGGTATGGATGTTTTGACAAGATTTTCTTTAGTGAAAACGGTATTGACTTCAAATATAAGTACTCTTACGAAATGTTGCCAAAACCAGTTTTTGGCCCGAAAATGTAAATTTTGACCATGATTTAGAATATTATTATTAATCAGCATTTTTAATCAGACGTTATCACAAGCCTATCATAAGTAAAAATGACTTGGGATGTTTGGTCATCTTATATAAAAACTTATTCTTATTCATTCATGCAAAAGTGTAAAATTTGAAAACAAATAGGTAAAATCAGGTTTATGGTATCAATTTGTTTCGAGTTGGAATAGCACATGCTTATTTTTAAAAATGCAAGTTTTATTTTCCATATTCATTATATCGTCATGTTTCGCTTGAGATTCTATATTATTCAATTCGATTTTTTGTTTAGACCTTGTAATTAAACCCAGCACATTCTACGGAAAAGGCATGCTAATAAAGAACAAAAATCAACCGAATTTAATTCTAAACTATATTATTTGGGGACAAAAGAAGTAGTTGAACATGGGTTATATGTAAAAGCATGTCTTTTTAAACCTCTCATGAACCAGTTGTAATTTGTATTACCTGTTTTTTAAACATTGGATAATGACTATTCACTTCTTACTTAAATCATTATGTTATAACTAAACCCTTTTTTTATTTGTATGATTTCATTTGGTCTTTGGTCAAACAAGGGTTGAAGAATTCGAAATGTCTTGAACTGAATCAGTAAGAATAATAATAAATTACTCGGAATAAGCTCTATTTGATCTAAGTTAGCATTGTTAAAGCGTCAGTTCAATTATAATCTGATTTATATGTAGAATATGGTTTAACATGTTGGCTACAAATGTTCCAAAACAAGCTAAATGTCATGCATTGGGTCATTAAAAGGTTTTTTTAAACCTAAATTATAGTCTAGGCAAATATAATTTGACTTCTCGCCCAAAATATGGTCAAAATTGGCAATGTTGGTTAAAAAGTAGCCAAATGTGTCAAGAGGTTAATGAGAATATGTTGAGTAAACCAGGACCCTTCATCGAACCAGGACTCGTTTTACCTTAAATAGGCATTGTGATCTACATAATTATATGCCTACAAATTGGCATATGAACCATATAAAGATTCTGATTTTTTTACTTAAATATAGTTAAAATAATGGCTGAAAATGACCAGAATCTGATAGGGCCTCGGTTACGTTAATAAGAAATACGTTTTATGGAATCAGGAAAATGTTCCACCTTAGATACGCTTTTGAAAATGTCCATATAGCAAGATTCTGACTTTTACGCAAAATATGGTTAAATTTGACCTTTTTGGTACAAAAAATGGCCGAATTGAAAACAAATCACAAGTTAGGTTAATAAGAATATTTTAAAAACAATATAACACAAAACACCCATGACTTCGAATGATGACTTTCCAAGAACTTGTCTAACCCTTTATCATCATGATAGGATATACGTTTCACCATCTATACTGGTGCATTTTGTTGGCTAGGGTAAATGCCAATGTACAGGGCGTGTCAAAACAAGTGTCCTATGTGAAACATGATTTTCTTTTTGTGGCCATAATTGGACAACAAATAGTAATAATTAAATTCAACAATCTTTAATGTGTCATAAAAAATTGTATCTATCCATTTTGAAGCTTTCGTTATCAAATTATGGCAAATCTACTCAGGCATGTCAAATTAAGTTTCGGATAATTTACACGTGCAGAGAACCCTTTTATTATAATAATATCAGTCTATGTAATTGAACAGAATTAATAAATTCAATAATAATCTACGAAGTAAATGTTAATAGCTCAATTTGAACAGAAAAAACATCTTTCATCCATATCATCTGATACTAATTTCATCCAGATTATCTGAGAATAATATTAGTCTCAGATAGTATACATGACAAACAACAGACTAATTGAATATTAGATTCATAATAATTGGAATCTCAAAAGCAGTTTTTGCTATCCCAATTCCTGTTCAAAAGTGATACATTTAATGGGATAAAGTGTCTTTGATAGAGGAGTATTATAGGGCTTTATATTTTTGTACCTCATGTGACACCTTTTTGACCCCCTTTGAAGTCTTCCATAAAACGCCCTCTTTCGCCGTTGAAATGTATTTTAAGACTCACTTTTTGATATCATATCGTATCGTATCGTATCGTACACTCTAAAAAAAGCTATTCACTCTCACATCAGAGTGATGTCCGCTCGCTACAGAGTGGCACGAAAACACCGCTCTTTTATAGAGTGAAAAACTATCGCTCGCGTGACGAGTGGCTAATAACCCGTTATCGCTCTTTTGGAGTGAACTATTAGCCAATCAGAAACCCGGGAAATCGCCAAAGATGGCGGACAATATCGTGTCCGCGTGTGTAGTGCCAAAACAAAAAATATTTGTTGAAGAAATAGACGAAATATTTAACTGTGAGTACATTGTGTGTCTAAACGACTTCTTTATGCTATCAACACCCAAATGCTGAGCTACTTCGGCCATATCTCACGTCGCAAGGGTAACAACCTAGAGAAGATGATCATGCAAGGCATGATCGAAGGGAAGCGTAAGAGAGGCAGACCTCGTTTCCGGTGGATTGACCAAATAAAATTGATTACTGGACACCCTCTCCGTGATTGTTACTCCTTTGCTGAAAATCGTTATTTGTGGCGTAGTATCTGTAAGGTCACGAGCTGTCAGTCATGACAGGACCGAACCAACCACATTGTGAATAGGTCATATCTCATAGCACGTACAGACAAAATCTAGAGAGCCGCAAGGACGATATGGATGCACTTTAATATAGCAATTATACATAGTGTTGAAGACACACGGTCATGTAGATAGGCCGAACACATACAGCTGCCATGTCGTCTGCCAATACAAGCTTAGCTCTTTGTTACTCAAAGGCCTGCGCTGTCGTCTTTTTGGTATGTAGGCCTATATGCTATAAATTATGACCTACGCATAAAATGTACTCACCGCTAAATTTCAACAATTTCTTCACCAAATCCACCTTGTTTTCGGCTATAAACATGATAAATGTAAAGAGTGAAAGACAGCTCAAAAGGAATGATTTTCTTGGAGATGGAGATGGAATGACCAATCGTTTAGAACTTTAGAATGAAGTTTACTCTCCCAAAAGAGCTAGTAAATTCACTCTTTTGGAAGAGCTAGCAAATTCACTCTTTTGGAAGAGTGAACTTCACTCATAACGATTGGTCAGTCAGTTGGCTCTTTGTAAGAGTGAAATTTCACTCTTTTTGAGTGGTTTTTCCCTCATTTACAATTAGAGTGTATCGTACCGTATCCTATCCTATCGTATCGTATCCTACTATTTGGCAGTTTGCATCCAAGTGTGCGACCGGTAGACTTGATCAAAAGACCATCGGCCCCACGTTCCCAGTTGAAATAGCAAACGATTACTTCCCTAGAAAATACGGTACTGCAAATCCTGTCATTATGGACAAGCTTCACTGGTTTCCCTATTTACCAGTTGATGACCGCACGACTGAAAACTTCAATATGGGACCAGTTCGACCCAGAGATATTCGTAAATTGCTGAACTCAAAAAAGCCGACCTCGGCGCCCGGTCCTGACGGGATTATGTACGGTGTATTACGTAAACTACCATCAACACAGCATGTTCTAGCTACACTGTTTACTAAGCTAATTGACACTGGAGAACCACCAAAGAGCTGGTCAAAAAGTTCTGTTACTCTGATCCATAAAGCAGGTGACACTGACAAACCTGAACATTTTCGGATGATTTCATTAACCTCTTGTGTTGGAAAGTTATTCCATCAAATCGTATCCGATCGTTTGTCAGAATATTTGCTTGACAATAAGCTTCTAGACCCGCAAACCCAAAAGGCTTTTCTCAAGGGTATCAATGGTTGTATAGAGCATACACTAGCTATGAGCGAACTTATCAATCACGCCAAACGAAATAAGAAAACGCTCCATATTACATATTTTGACCTTGCTGATGCATTTGGCTCAGTTGAGCATAACCTTATTCATCATACCCTTGAAAGAAATGGAATACCAGCACCAATTCGCCAATACATTAAGAATCTTCAAGGTAGTGTTAAACAAGGTAGTGTTAAAGGAGGCAATTGGACAAGTGCTCCATTTCCATTCAAACGGGGTGTTTTTCAAGGTGACCCACTATCACCCATCATATTTTTACTAGTTTTCAACCCAATCATTCAACATTTAAAGAAATATGAAACCTCACACGGGTACAACCTTGAAGGTGAACGCTACATTACTCTCCCATTTGCAGACGATTTTTGCCTCATCACCACCGACAAACGCAGACATCAAAGCCTTATGTCAGAAATTCATGAAATCACCCAATCGATGAATTTGACACTCAAGCCATCCAAGTGCAAGTCTATGTCTTTGTCTAGCGGAAAACCAAACACTTGTCAATTTAAAGTCGGTGACACCACGCTCAAAACAACCAAAGACGCCCCTGAGAAATTCCTTGGCAAACATGTTTTTCATGGTAACAAAAGTATTGATATATATAATCTTGTTAAATCTAAGGTATTGGAGCAAATAGATAATATTAATTCAAGCCACATCAGAAATGAATATAAAATGCGTGTTTATGTGCAATATTCTATTCCAGCTCTTCGTTACATATTCACTGTTCACGAGTTAACCGATACTCAGTTGGTCTGTCTGGACCATTTACACACCAATGCAATTAAAACATGGATAGGTATTGCCATCAATGGTCCAACACCGGCAATAATCCATAGCCCTTACGGCTTATCCATACCTAAACTCTCGGAAATGTATTTGGAAGCGCATACCATCTCTTACGCCAGGTGCCTTGTGAAAGGTGACGACAGGGTTGTTCATGTTCTTAACTCCAAATTGACACATGAATCCACTTGGAAGCGGAAAATGCAAAAGTTTGGTAGTAGACAGTGGAATAACTTTTATCAAATCGCGAGCAAATCCATGCCTACCATTGCCCGAGCGGAATCCAAGTGGAAGTCATTCAAAACAAATATCAAGAATGAGCTTAAGAACCACCGCCTTGATAAATGGAGGCAACATGTCTAACCTTTGAAAGTCCAGGGAAACATGTTAAAGCTTATTGATTCAGAAAAGAGCGATCTCACATGGAAATCAATGATATATAACCTACCACGTGGCGTTCTGAGTTTTGCCGTTAGATCATGCATTGATTTTCTCCCTACCTTTACCAACCTCCGCACCTGGGGTAAGAGAACCAATACTAAATGCAAACTGTGTCAAAATACGCAGACTCTCCTACATGTCCTTAATTATTGTGCAATATCTCTTGAACAATCTAGGTTTACCTGGAGGCATAACAGTATTCTGTCTCATTTGGCACATGAGCTCCAGAAATCAAATAATAATAATTGTGCAATATATGTTGACCTCCCTGGCCACACAATCACAGGTGGTACAATCCCCCCAAATATTGTACCTACTGCACAACGTCCCGATCTTGTGCTTATTAATGAAAAACACAAATCTGTTCATATATTCGAGCTAACTGTTCCATTTGAAACCAATATCGCAAAGGCTCACAAACGTAAAATTGAGCGGTATCAAACACTCCAAGCTGATATATCACATAACGGTTTTAAATGCAACCTCAACTGCGTCGAGATCGGTTCGAATCTGAAGAGACTGCGTACTGCGTTTAGGTTTGTCGGGTCAAAACTGTCCAATCCTGTCATTAAAGAGATTAGTAAAATCTCATTGCTGTGCAGTTACACGATCTGGAATGCTCGAAACGAGCCCCAATGGGACACAGCCCCATGTCTAAAAGTATGACCCAAGAACCTTCACGCAGTGCAATGGCTTCGGGTCTCCGCCATATACCTGATTCATATCTTAAATTATTTATAATGATGATGTTTGTATTGTCTTGTCCTGTCCTGTCTTTCCCTGCCTGTATGTTGGTCGGTCATTGCTGGTCTTTGACGGGCCAACATCGTGTCCTGGGTTTTATGAACGTTCTTTTTATCAATTTTACTGTATTTTTTAATGATTGAATAAAGAATGATGAAACACATAATCCTATCATATCATATCATATCATATCATATCATATCATATCATATCATATCATATCATATCATATCATATCATATCATATCATATCATATCATATCATATCATATCATATCATATCATATTATATCATATCATATCATATCATATCATATCATATCATAATCATATCATATCATATCATATCATATCATATCATATCATATCATATCATATCATATCATATCATATCATATCATATCATATCATATCATGTCATATCATATCTTATTACTTTGTAGCCATAAATAGATACAAATGCTGTAATCTGATTGGTACATAGCCATTTAGCAACCACGCAATATATAAGCGTATTGCGTTGTAATCAGCTGTTCCAACAACGCAATATTTGGTATTGCGTTGTTGGTTGAATAACAGTTCTGATTGGTTAAATAGAGATTTGGGTTGATCCATTATCATTTTTAGGGGTTGGTGGTGGTGGTGGTGATGGATAGGGTGGCCGTTAGTTGGTTATCATGGGTGCGAGGTTGAAGGGGGTTAGGGGTAGGGGATGTGGGGGTTGACCTGTCTTTTTGGTGGTGCCAGTTGTTATTTTGATGGTTCCCAGTGTTTTGGGTTCAGATATGTTTTTAGTGCTCAATAAATATGTTTAGGGGTTGGGCTGGGGTGTGGTGAATAAGAAAGGGGGTGAGTTGACAAAATGGCCTTTTTGGTGGTTCCCAGTGTCATGTTGGGGGTCCCCAGTGTTTTGGGTTCTGGGATGTTTAAGTGCTCAATAAATATATTTTGGGGGTTATGCTGGGTGTATAATGAATAAGGAAGGGATGGGTTGACAACATGTCTGTTTAGATGGTTCCCAGTGTTATTTTGGGTTCCAAGTTGTGTAAGTGCTCAATAAATATATTTGTTGGATTGGGCTGGGATGTGGTGAATGAGGAGGGGATAGATTGTCAAAATGGCCCATTTTGGTGTTTCCCAGTGTTTTGGGTTCCGAGTTGTTTAAGTGCTTAATAAATGGGGGGTTATGGTGTATAAAAAGGGGGTTGTTGACAAAATAGCATTTTTTGATGGTTTCCAATGATATCTTGGTAGTTCCTAGTGTTTAAGTCACTGGGAACACCAAAATTACACTGGGAACCACCAAAATATCATATTTGTTGAACCCTCCATCTCCTACCGCCCTTCCATAACCCAACACCAATAACCACATGTGTACCCATCCACAAATGCCAACCCCTAACAAATCTTATGGTTTTAACCCCTCAAATAATAATGGATCAATCAAAAACTTGATTAATCCAATCAGAAGCTACTACGCAATACCAAATATATTGCGTTTTTCCTAAGTGATAAATTCGTTATCCCCCCATTCGGCCTGCGGCCTCATGTGATATGGCACCCAACCATAGGTATCTTCCCGTATTGCGTTATCAAACAGGGGATAACTAATAATACCATATCATATCATTTCATATCATATCATATCATATCATATCATATCATATCATATCATATCATATCATATCATATCATATCATATCATATCATATCATATCATATCATATCATATCATATCATATCATATCATATCATATCATATCATATCATATCATATCATATCATATCATATCATATCATATCATATCATATCATATCATATCATATCATATCATATCATATCATATCATATCATATCATATCATATCATATCATATCATATCATATCATATCATATCATATCGTTTAGTAAGTGTACATGCTTCAATCTCATTGGTTAACACGTATGAAATCTGATCCATATCGTGTAAACAACAAGTCAAACCACACGATATATTCCATATCGTCGATTAACCGCGTTAAAAAATGGCGTCATTTATACGGTCCACAATCAGTGTGCGACTGAACCATGAAGCTAAACTTGGTAGCTGTATGGTGTAGAAGTCCCAAGTATGCAAGTGATCTCACTGAATACAATGTCATGTTCTACCACACATCTACCCAGTCCTCAACAACGGAATCAATCTCATAATCCTCACGAGCATACTTGGGACTTATACACCATACCCTTACCCTAAGCTTAGCTTCATGTCGTGACGTGACGTGTTGCATTATTCATGTTACGATCTGTTATACACAGCGAACATGCACCGGGGTCATGGCTTAATGCACTGTGTAATTCTACATTCCCGGCTAACACTCTGTTCAAAGGCGCAAAATGTGGACTTGTTTTAAGCATTTTGTTTTTGCAATTCTGAGGTGGGTGGATCATGTTTCTTTGTCAAATTGGTTAGAAATCCATCCAATTTAGAACATCTGAAATTTAAAGTGGACTCATACAACTGGGAAAGTATGATGCCAAGAGCATATATTTTGCACGTAAATCCAATACAAAAGTTCATAAAATCGACCAAAATATGACGTCATGACCATTGCTTCGGGACAAAATGGCGCGGTACCAGCCCCGCCCCTAGCTAATGCAAGAATATAACGGACATCAAATGCAGCGCCCACTAGCGACCAGCTGAACAATGAATCGAACCACAGCTAAACATCAATGGTCGCTTGCTCTGATATCAATTGTCTAAAGCTAACTATTGGGCTCCACTATATTAGATAATTGACATCAAAATTGTTGTTTAATGGTATGGATGTAATGAATATTAGTCATACCTCTCTTATCAATTAGATGCCCTGCAACATAGCAGATCGATACAGATGAGTGAAAATGAACGTGTCGCAAAAAAAAAAATCAACAACAATTAAAATGTTTCCAACTTTCATTTCCAGATTTCTCTGTAAAGTGTGCAGTAAAGAGATTGATTTCGTTCGTAAGTCTTATTTATACATCAAGGAATATTTTGAATACGCCCGAAAGTCCCAAAATATATATAATTTAGTTGTCCTCGGTCAGTCCTTATATTTGGTCATCTCCAAAACATTTTTAGTGAATTCACACGCTCACCATAGGCCGTAAAGAAACAAACCAATACAACAACAAAAGAATGTCAACAAATGTCCAATTCGACACTCTGCCCATCAACGGCTAATAATCGAAGTTTAAACTCACGTATATGTATGTACACATGCGCATCATCTGCGCATATATACGCACGCGCACATCTTCTGCGACGCACAAACAAATATTGGGCGGCAATATTGTTAGAATATTGGTCGCATCCGGGTACATTGGTTAAATATATATTATACCTTACTATATTATATTATATTATATTATATTATATTATATTATATTATATTATATTATATTATATTATACTATATTATATAATATAATATTATATTATATTATACTATATTATATTATATTATATTATATTATATTATATTATATTATATTATATTATATTATATTATTTTATATTATATTGTACTATATTATATCATATTATATTATATTATATTATATTGTTTTATATTATATTATATTATATTATAATATATTATATTATATTATATTATATTATTTTATATTATATTGCATTATATTATATTATATTATATTATATTATATTATATTATATTATATTATATTATATTATATTATATTATATTATATCATATTATATAATACTATATTATATTATGTTATATTATATTATATTATATTATATTATATTATATTATATTATATTATATTATATTATATTATATTATATCATATTATATAATACTATATTATATTGTATTATATTATATAACGAAAATTAATTTGAATCTAATCTAACAATTAGGTCTTTACGAAAAACACGTTTTGTGCTTATGCCTATATCAATATGCATACATTCAAATAATACTCTTAGCGAAAGAGGTTAGTAATATATTCGTTACTTAGCATTGAATACTCCTCATTGACTTGATAAATTATTATTATAGGAAAGTGAGTAATGTCCCGCCATCCCAAAGGAAGTGAATTTAATTTCCTTCAAATGTTATATGGTCTAGTTTCTAAGAGATTCTGCGAGGTTTGACGTACGCTGTGGTTACTTTCTGTGGAGACGCTCTTTGTATGTCTAAAGACGTCAGTGCCCCCTCTATCACTCTAATCAGTCCAATTCAGTATCATAATTGTAACCCATAATTCGTTGGCTTATACGTCATCAGCGCTTTCACAACATACGTTGTGGTCACTGACTGATGTCATTGATCATTCAATAACCAAATCGCAGATTGGAGGTCTGTATAACAAACGGATTTTAAATCTCGCGTGACGTGAGATTTTTGTTGCATACCCTATTTCATTCGAATTGATGAATTTCTTCAAACCGGACATGGCATTGAAATTGAACCCTAGTTCCCGGTTGTGGCTTAAGAGTAAGTCTCAACATATGACGGGGTAGGGGTTGAGGGTTCGTCGCAGAAGTCTAATATTATTTGTTTGACCCCGTTCACTATATACAGCCATTATATCACAGCTTCAGAATGCTGTGTTCAAGCTCACCCCTTTTCCTTAGCACTTATGACCGCACATCAAGTCATAAAGTGTACTTTAGGTCCCAAAATTCTGGACTGTACTACCGTGCAACAGAGTATACATGACCAAATATTGAATTATAAATATAGTGCCTCCTGAGTGTTGTACAACCATGAATAGTAAGTATGTGTAACATATATAATAAAACAGCTTTGTTTTAAAGTACTCTTTTGTGTCCTTATATGATTATCAGCATTGTTACATTTCTTATTAAACCTGATTTCGGATTGGCCAATACTTGATTATCCATACACGCTAATCCAACCAGCTACTGGCTACCTGCTTTAATGGCCTTGAATATTTAAACTTTTTATTATTATTTAGACTTAGTGCAGGCTTTTATCATGGTTCATGTTTGTACAGGCTTGCATCTCAGTACATGGTCACCTAAAGTAACATACACCATTATGCTTAAAACCCTTGACTGCACACTGATGAATGGCGTTTCAAATTTATTGTAGCGCGAATTTCAAAACATTGGTCCCTTAGCGTGGGCATGTCCTTGAATATTCCTTCGATTGTTTCCGTGTATGGCTGGACAACTATTAATAGACTTTTGCCAAGTCTGTGCACAGTTGTATGAAATACATTGTTATTGTAAGAAAATGTTGCAAAATTAATGTATCTAAAGTTTTGATTAATATTACAGAAAAAGAAAAATGAAATTGAGAAATGTGGCTTCACCATTTTATCAAGCATAAGTTAAGGATTAATTTGAAACCTTACATAACTTAATTGGGCATACAAAAAGTGGTTCAAAATTATTCCATTTAAACGCCATTTAAACGCCTTATTAATTACGCGCGTAAATGAATTAAACAGCAAACATGTTAACAAATGGCTTGACAGATTTGTGTGGCTAACCATAAACATCTTTCTCGGTGATTTTAGTGTTAATTGCATGTTTAATTCATGAGAAAAATAAATATGAAATAGAGAAATGTGAAATTTTTCTCAGACAAAATTGATGACAATGATGGGAACTTCATTTCCTGTAAATTTGGTGTTAATAGCATGTATAGTTTTTGCTGAAAATTCCAAAAAGCAAAATTGTAATGTATTTCTTTACAATATGCTATTTATATGCAAATAAGTTCTAACCATTTTTTTTCTCAATGACATTAAATCACCAGCTGGAATATAATATTGTCTCCTTGTCTTACATATTTTACTTTTTGAATTAGAGCGTAATTTCAATAATATGCACTTTTGGTAATTTATGATACTCTGTTGCACTGTAGTATTGTCCGATATTGGCGATACTAGAACACTGATACTGGTACAAAATCAGTGTCCCAGTATCGGACATTACTGGCATATATAAATTGTTCCAGTATCGAGCGATACTGGAACACAATTATGTAGGCCTACCTGTATCGTTTAATACTAGGACAAATCACTCACTACTGGTAGCATGTGTACCAGCATCGTCCGATACTGGAACATAAAAACGTTCTAGTATCGCCTGATACTGAACACAAGTTGATGTTCCAGTATCGAGCGATACTGGCGAAGTCATGTTCCAGTATTGAACGATACTGGTATTCCAGTATATAGGACCTAAAGTACACTTTTCCGTCATCTCTGTACAATGTGCACCTGAAATGTAAATATCGCATGTATCAGATACGCCCCAACCCCCCACCACCACAAAAAAGTATGTTTCCGCCGCCACTGCTACTTGAACAACCAGCATAGCGCAAAAACCTAACTTTTTCATCCGCAGCCTAATGCTCATTCAGCAGCCCTGTCCAACTGCCTATTCTGGCAAAATTGTCTTATCCGGCTGAATGTTTCCTGCGCAGGAAACCTCCCACCACAGAGCTCTGCGTACTTGTTGGACGTGCTTTTCAATGGGAAAGAACTGTGCCGCTTGGATGATGCTACAACGAGGTTAGCGTTTATTCCGTATAGAACATCACTTTATAAACTGTTGCTGATTGGTTCCAACAAATACGAACATACATCCCCGCTTTCTTAGCATGACAAACACTGAATAAGTTGTTTTATCGACTTAATTACGTTAATCGTTATATTCTTTTTTTGTATGCTTAATTAAGTACTTATTTACTCACAAGCGGGGGGGGGGGGGGGGGGGGGGGGGGTATACACTAGGATGCTGAGACTAGTCTCAGCTAGGATGTTAGTATTTCGAAGAATCCGTAATACAACGACTTTAAAATATGACAATTCTTATATATCTAGATACTAATTTTTAGTGCACCGATAGATCGATGCGCGATTAGATTGTTCAATGAAATAATATTGAATTATCTGATCACTATCTTATCACACGAAGCCGAATTGACGCAACAATTGGAACTCCCTGTCGTGTAGTGAAATACGCGTGTGTACACGAGAATATTGAATTCATTAAAAAGAAGTTAATACCCGGATGTACACATCGCGATCGTTTAGAATGTGCAGTAGCGGCCATCTTTTAAATTTTAAACCGGCTATATGAGTTCTGCGCATGCACATGTAAAACAATAGGCTTTTTAACAGGAACGTGGATAAATGACTGCTGGCTATGCATCGCCAAGCATGTTACAAAGACGAGGCGTGGTAACTCATCAGCGTTTATTATTTTAAGGTGTAGAAAATTGACACTTATCAGCCATACGGATCAATGGACACTTGACTAATAGGAGGCCGCCATTGCTAATGCCAGCCATAATGCCGCTGCCCGGTTGGTAACCTTGACAAAGAAGCGTGTACATATAAGCCCAGTGTTAAAAGATCTTCACTGGTTGTCTGTGGAGAGCCGTATTGTTTTTAAACTTATGCTTTTGACATACAAAGCACTAAATAACCAGGCTCCAAAGTACTTATGCGACCTTATTTCCATCAAGGAACCCACACGCACTCTTAGGTCAAACGCATCTGTCATCTTACAACGGAGGAAAACTAAAACTGTCACCTATGGCCAAAGATCATTCTCTCATGCATCTCCTGAACTTTGGAACCGGCTCCCATCTCATGTTAGAAATGCCACATCACTGCAGCAATTCAAGAGCTCGCTCAAGACTCACCTCTTTCAGCAAATTACTTTATAATGTTTTGTATCTTTGTTTATATTTTGTACTTTTCTTTTTTTGTTCAGCGCACTGGGGTCTTGCGACGGCGTGCGCTTAATAAGCATGGTTTATTATTATTATTATTATTATAATGGATTTCTTTTCGGGTTGCATTTTTGCACAAATTGCAAAGTGATTGTTTATTAAGGGTGCTATCAAGTGTCGTTGTATGAATTTTTCAAGCACTGTAACTTTCAAACTATTTATGTGTTGTACATAAAAGTATACACTTTTTTCGATGAAATGAGTCCGGAAATCCATTTTTCGTATCAAATTTCACTGAAAATCGTGATTTTTATATTTTTGCCCAAAAGTGCCTCTTTTTTTGCCTAAATTTTTCAAACAACCTAACAAAATAATTTTTAGGTAAAAAAATCTAAAATTTTACAGAAAGCATCTTAATTCAATTATCTAGGACACGTTTTTTTTTGTTTGCCTTTATAAATTATTGACCAAAAAGTGCTAAAAAGTGAATTTTGAGATTTTTTATCGCAAAATTCACATTTTTAGTACTTTTTGGTCAATAATTTCAGAACTAAAAATGTTAAAGGCAAAAAAAACCACCGTGTCCTGGATAATTAAATTAAGATGCTTTCTGTAAAATTTGAGAATTTTTTACCCACAAATTATTTTGTTAGATTGTTTGAAAAAAATTGTCTCCAAAAAAGGCATTTTTGGGCAAAAATATAAAAATCACGATTTTCGGTGATACGAAAAATGGATTCATTAAACCCTTCCCTTCAAAAAAATGTATACTTTTATATGGATTATATGAATAATGACGAAGTTACGGCAGTTTTACGGAGGCTATTTCTGACACTTGACAGCCCTTAAGCTTACATTACAAATGAAACTTACGAAAATAACAAATAATGCAGATATTTACGGTTATTATTTCCGCCCAGGAGACAAATTTCAATACATAGACCACGCGATACGTAATCCATATGGTCACAATCGCCATGCCTTGCACACAAAATCACCAATAAATTGGTAATTAAAATCGTTTTAACTGACGCCTTTAAGGGCCAACATTTATTTCCGACGTTGAAAAGATGCATATGATATGCAAGGTCAATATAAAAGTATTCATGGCTCGTCTCGATAAAACAAGAAGAGCTTTTAAAAATGAATGTGAACATTTCACTAAGTTAGTTAATAATATCCCTATGCTGTTGTAAGTAAAGCTTCCACATCCGGGGATCTTTCTGCACTCGCAATGGCGGCCTCCTATTAGTCAAGAGTCCATTAAAGTTACTCTCGAAAATGTTATCCGTATGGCTGACAGACATTTCGTGGCACTGTTGGCCAACTCGGTCCTTCTTTTATTTTTAATTCTGTTCGCCCGAGGCATTAGGCCTATAACAGCTCGCAAGTTCAAATCGGGAAAAAGTTAAACAGTGACTAACACTAATATAATGTTTGGTACTTATTTTTGCATGTTTTTTCATGTTATACTTTACTTCTGGTAAATAATGCCTTGGTGCCCTTCAAATATTTGAAATGGCCTTGGTGCTCTTTAAAACCTACTGATTGCCTTGGTGCCCTTCCAAACCGAAGGCCATTTGGGATTTTTCCATTCAAAAATGGCCACAACAAACAGTAGCATTTCTTAATATAGCACTAAAACTTCAGACACACTGCACTGAATCAAACCTTTGTGTACTTCAAATAGCAGTCAGCAAACCGGCAACCGTGGACAAACAACAGATTCTAACCATCTAACCGTGGACCTTTCGCCAACCGAGGACCGTCCACAGTTCTAGACTAGGTGTACGGGGCTGCATTTAAAAGCACGTTTAAATAAGGTCCTCGGTCACAGGTACCAATACCGTCCGCGGTTGGTAGATACAATTTTGTATACAAAAAGGTGTCCTCGTTATGTCGATTAAAAAAACCGTCCTCGTTTTGTCGATTAAAATGTGATACACACCGTCCTCGGTTGGATAGTTCTAAACTACGTACACGTTTGGAGGCGATTGCACGTAGGGGTGAACCATCATGTGCGTGCAGCATATTAAAACATCAATTTGTATACACAATTACAATGAAAGAGTAATACTTTACTCTTCCACAATTGTTGTACTTTAGGCTGCTATAGTGAAGTGTTTCAGTAAAAGGATTTCAGTGTAGTTATTCAGAAACATAACATACGCATGTATTGACAGTAGCGTAGCCAGAGGGGGGGGGGGGGGGGGGCGAGGGGGGGATCGCCCCCCCCCCCCCCCCCCCAATATTGACATCGTGTCGGTTGAGATTGGCACTGTCGGTTCATTTGACCAGAGGAACCATGGAATTACGATGGTCAAAAGTACACATATGAAAAAATTTCGCTCGCTACGCGCGCATAACAATCACCTAAATGCAACATTCGTTGGTATAAGCTTGTTTAGAGCCAAAATGTACCTCAATCGTGCCAAAAATAGGTGTAAAGTCAAAAAAAATACGCGCGCTACGCGCGCGGTCCTTGGCTCAAAACAACTTTGTCGGTTCATTATCATTTCTCGCCCCCCCCCCCCCCCCCAATATGAATAACCTGGCTACGCCACTGTGTATTGACATAATGCATACACGACAATACAAATCAAAATTGCAATTTTGTGCGTACGTTCTTTAAAAATTAAAAAACCTGTAGTTGCTAAGAGAGCCCGTCCTTTTACAGCCTGCAAAGCTCAACTCTAGGGGGCATCAACTGGTAACAAATGCAAGCAGCTCAGAGGGTGCCAGGGGCTGTTTTAAGGCTTGGATTTTGAGGAAAATCTGATGGAAATAAGCACTTCCGGGGTTTTTTTTTTCTACTTCCGGGTTTGCAAGAAAATAAAAGAGGTAATTAAAAATCGAATTATACCACCGTTTAAACTATTGTTTTTTGTTGTTTTGTACTTTTCTGTTAGAGGAGATATCAATGATGACTTTTAACCACTTTTCTCATTTTTGAGGAGGAGGCCCTCATATGGGAAAAATGACAAGAGGGAATTGCCCCTTAATGACGAATAAAACATGTTAACAAATCCTATATCATCTGCAGTAAAAATCGGCGATACCTGTGCTGCGTGAACAAAGTAACAAAACAAAGCGCGCGGTACACACACGAAGTGCAGTTCAGTTTACTTCATTCTGATTGGTCCATAACTACAAAGAGTTTATGAATCACATATAATACCCAACTTTTTCACAATCAGTGTAATGAGGGATTGTCTGTGCACCTTAAACTGTGTTGCACATAAAACAAACCAAGCATTAAAAACCTCACAACAACCTCACAACAAGTAACTAAGCTGTAGTTAGAAGTGCGTCTATGATTCTGAAACTGTTATGCGTATGCACAATTTTTAACATAAGAAAGTAAGATTGTTTATTTACGTAAATCTTGATACCTCATTTGCCTAATTCTGTTCAGTATTATTAACAACACAGTATTGTTTATTAAAGAAAATAACCAGCATCTAAAATTTGCCATTTAAGAATAATCAATGGTTATTGATCATAGGCATTGCAATGCATTGGGTGGTAAAATCATGAAGAAACGATTCACTTCAATACAATTTACAGCAACAATCAGAATGTGCACTTTGAACTTACACAGAACCACCAATAAAATTGTAACAAATGAGGTGTCAACATTATTGTAATTATATCACGGTTCTGATGCAGAGTTTTCATGATTTACATTCAACTAACAGTCTTAAAATGACAGGTTCATTTACAACGGCTTAGTTGCTTTCTGTGAGGTCTTTATACCTGGAAGAAAGCGTGTGCAACTCTTGAAATGTATTTCATTCGCGGCTCAAACAAGCCGGGAACCTGGGCCGAGAACCTGGGCCGAGAACAACTGGTATATTATGCCTGACCTTCTAACGGGTCGCGAGCGAAGCGAGCGTATCCGCTAGTATTTGTATAATTTCTGATTACACATAACCATCCGATAACGGTGAATGTTTTCGGAATGAAGTTCATTTTTATCTTTGAATATCTCAAAATGGTAATATACATAGGCCTATGAATTGTATTTATTAAAATAATAAATGAACAAAAACAATATCGAAAAAGGTGCGGGCGATAAGCGGGTGAGATCAAATAAAATAAGATAGTATCAGGCAGGTTGGTAAAAACACTGCGTTCGTTGATGCAATTTAATTGATTTAAATTGATAAAGTTGTAGGCCAAATGTGTGTCCTTTAAAAATGTCTGGACTTTTTTTAGTCCATTTTGAAATTACATTGCGCTACATGGACTTTCTTATTCTATGAATTTAAATAATTTTTCCATACTATTTCCGAGTAAAATTAACCTTTTGGTGGGACTGAAACTTTTGGGTCGATTGTATTGCCTTGGTATAGAGATAATTATCTAATAAGACGTTAAAAGATAGCCACTGGTATACGTATGTGGAAATCAAACTGACATAATTTTACTCCCTGAAATTAAATTCGAACTCTGATTTTCTCTTTCTCTACAGTGTGATGTTCAGAGCAGTTGAAGGAAAACTTTGATAACTTTCTTCTGTATGAATTGTCTGAAATTTAGAAGGACATAGGCCTATGACTCTGAATCAAATGCGTTTATATGTTATTTTACGACGATGCCCCAGCGTGTAAACGAGTATTATAACCTTTTGGGTTTAGTATTTCCACAGTGTATACCTTACTAAATTATACGTAATCATATAGATTCCAAAGATCCCTTTTAAACGTTTAAAATGTGGGACGGAATCTGACCATACTGGTATACTATTTGATGAACCATATATACACACATCGGTGAAAATTGTATAATCAATTACCAAATTGAAGATTGAACAACTTCCAATATCATCCCTATGCGTTACGCATCAAATTCTTTGTCATTTTTGCGAAGGATATTTTGTCCACTGCAATTCGTTTATAAAAAATACACGACTTTTGTAAATTACAAGTTAAGATTTAAAAGTTGAAACGCGTTGTTCTATTACAATCCTATTAAGTTGACATGTTTCGTCTCTCCGAATTGCGCATGGGAATCTCGTAAACCAGTTTCATCCTTCAAATGTCTGCAACATGAAAACTCGGGGAAAAACATGGCGGACCTTGTTCTTTTGCTACGGATGGCAATATTATGCTGCGTAGGTAAGTTGACATATCTGACTTATATTAATTGCTCACTACGCTCCATGTACATTACCAATCAATCTATCCCTTGCTGTATTACTGCTGTATCATGCCCGGAATCTCGTATTGGGAAATATTTAAGATTGCAATTAATTGTTCCTGTTAATTGTAACACAACTCCTGTTAATGTCACGCTCTTTTTTGTCACCTTATAATCAGGTTTTGCATCCTGTTAAATTATGTATATAGTTAATCAGTATAAAGAATGATTGTTTCAATGTGTATCGATATTTAATAAGGCTTTCTTCCTTTCGGGTAGCGATAATTAAGTACATTCATTATATTACAGCTCTGGGCATGGGCTACCTTCCGTAGGGTACCGTTGATTTTGTTGAGTTTCAAAGTTTCAAATGATGTTTCTTAACATAACTATTATTTGTATTAACATTACCATAAATAACATCAGTCAATGATGTGTACAATATGTTAAAAAACATGTAGCCAAGCCACAACCGAAAAACAACGTATGACTTTACTGCTTGACGTCACTACAACCATACAGCCTGGCCCGAGCATTTTGCTTGAGCTTGGTCCTTTCAGGACCCAAGCGTGTGTCCGTACGGACCGACCATGTAAACAAACAAACAAACATATCTACTGACAACCATTTTGCCCTCTAGGATTTATGCGTCTAGACATGATCAGTGTATTATATAGGTCTATTTGAGATTGTACAACGACAAATGATCATGGAAATCACAAGATTATCTAAAACATATAATGTACAAATCTACGAATAACAAAAATGGCATTGTGAATCTTTCCTCGCCCGACCCGTGGTTTTCGAGTGTGACCTCACTAATCAAATATTTTGGGGGTGGCTACAAAATATTATACGCGCATCCATGGAAATAAAATGTGTTTTCAAGCAGATATAATCTTTGTGAATTCCGCTAATTTCTTATTCTTTTAATCTTCTTTGTTGCACAGGTCATGCAGCATGCTTTCGCAAATTCCATGCTAACAACAACAACATAGTAACAAACGTTCATGGTGACAACGATGCAAACATTAGAACATTCCGAAGTACTGATATATATCATTTGCAAATCAAGGGATATTTTCACCGGAGTTCAAGTTCCTCGCAAGAGCTTGAAACTAATGGTCAGAAAGCTAACAATGCACAGACTGTTTCTCAAACTCTAAACACTGAATCATCAGAAGAGCAAGACGTTCACATCCAACGCGGAAATGTCCCTATGTCTTCCAACGAAGACTTATCAGAAGAAACAGACGATCAACTCCCTAGCCAACAGTTCCCTAGCCCAACAGAGTCCGAGAGCATCAGTTGGATGAGTTCCGATCTCGGACCAACAGCATTCCCACGCATATTCGGAAATCATACTTACGGAGGTCAAATGTCCATTACGCAATCACGTACATCACTGTACTCGATTATAATCTTGGCATCGATTGCTCATTTAATATGCCACTTTTAGAATAAACTATGAACGCAAAGTGAGCAGATATAACCTCATAATAAATTGTCCGAGTCTATATATTATTTATTCATTTCACTTACTCTGCTTGTATCATTTGCTCGATCCTCGCGTGGATAAGAATGAGTTTCACTTGACATAGATTCTGCTCATAGAATCATAGGCCTACTTATTATAGGCAATTATGTACTGCATGTGTTTCGGCCCCTTTAGCTTGAGACTCTCAACAAAGAATGTGTATACATGAATAGCGCTCGTTCATCCAGTGCCCATGTAAACACAGTCACCTGTGGTCTAGTGGGTGATCCGATCGCCACGAATGCGACAGGGACCTGGTTCGAGACGTGACAGTGTGTATTGTTTGTAGTTTGTCCGACTCTATATTTATTCGTAATCAATTACCTCAAAACTACACTAAGATGCGCGGCTAAATATTTACATATGTACATCAACGGTGTTGTTGAACCATTTATTTATACGACTTCTTTCGAAAGCAAATAATATATTTTATTTAAACAGTTTAAACTATTTAAACTATTCCCAAAAAGCAGTCAGAGACTGGTATGATTTTACAGTTTTAAATTCCCGTCCGTGTACCTTATCTTAGGTCTCACTACGTACGCATAAGTTACATATACGTAAGACTTGTTTTACGATTGCCGCCAAAGTAATATTTTGCATCAGATAGGTACAACCACTCCGATATGGAAATTGGACTTAACCATCAAAACATTAGTAATTTATTAAAGGTATTTATTGGTCTGGGTTCAATTCTCATTGGTGCGTGTAGGCTTATGTATGATGATCAAAAAAGGAAACTTTGTCGCCAGTCGTAATAGTATTACGTACAAGTCACTTATACGTATGAGCCTTACGTACTACATTTGCAGTGCGGCCTCAGCTTATCGAGCTGCTAGCCGTTATTATGACTTGGAATAGTATAGTTAGTCTCTCTCCTCCAGAGTATGTGGCCGTATTTATTATTTTATTTGAATAACCTCTAATCATCCAACATCGGCCAAGATTTTGACGCTCCAATTTAACCAATAATTTGTCATTATTTTCGCAGAGGCTGCGTGCGTGTGGAAAAAACAAGTAATAGCTTTCGTAATAATTGAATATTCTTCAGGTGCACTTTCTCAAATTAAAAAAACTAGCGGGTATTCACGCTTCGCGCGGGAACCGCTAGAAGATTTAGTAAACGAAGCGTAAGAAAATTTGATACAATATCAAGAACATGTCTCACATGTATACATAATCCAGACGGGCCCTGAATAATTCTAATATCGCAGGTTTTTGATAATCCAGGTACATATGCCTTAATCTAGGTAGGCCTACCTTTGTGTTCCATATACCTATGTAGGCCTCCCATGTGACCTGAAATGCAGGTACCCTTTGTCCCATTATTTGAAACTGGACCTACGACCATTGAAATGGCGATAACTCCGCTCCGCAACATCGTATCTCAACAATCGAGGTGTCAAAATACGCCGAACAAAATTATGCACTGGGTCATTGGCTTTGATTAAATCATACCCTTTCTGACCGTTAATTATTGGAGGATCATGTGTAAGGTGTTTCGATACTTTTTGTGAGGAGTTCATGTTACTAATGTGAAAGTGTCACACTTTAAGATCTGTGAAACAGTTTTTGTTAACATTTAGAAAATGTCGTAACATATTTTTATTTGTCGGACGTATAGTCCTGTATAAATGCCTGTTACTCATGCGATCTTTAAGAATAACAAACGGCCGCATACAGAAATGTAGCTATATCCCTGATGAAAATATTTTGGGTGAAGACCATAATATGTCAGCACTCACTCCGAAAACCACAGTTTTTGTCCGAACAGTAGCTACTCGAGCAAAAGAAATCAACATTTTGGATTATCATCTGTGATCCTTTCTGCGCATATCTGAAAACGGGAAAATACTAGCATTGAACTATCTAATTAGCTCGTGTATTAGAGGCGCAATTACCACGCTTTTTCAGTTGAATTGAAGAGGGACGTGAGTATAAAATTATTATTGATCTATCTTATCAGGCCATGTTCCGAAAATTAGTATATAGATAAATGTCTCCATAATTTGTTATTTAACTTGGTACTATAGTTTTAAGAGTTCTGAGCACATTTACACCTGGTAAACTACGTTTTAATCACCGTACAGTATATCATAACTTTGTAGTAGGCCTACCGTATTACATATTATATGGTTTTGGTTTTGGTTCATAGCATTCTGTTTCATGACAATGTGGTATAATCTCGTATTGCAACCAAATTCATACAATATTACCCTATACAAAAAAATCAACATGTCATTGAATTTAGACGCTGTGGATATTTTAGACGATGGAATACCGCCTTAAAGTGAAAAATGATTAAATAATCATCATGGTTAGTGCTTAATTGTGAATAGTGGACCAAC
The DNA here is from genome assembly GCA_035610835.1 of Ophiura sarsii. Classification (NCBI taxonomy): domain Eukaryota; kingdom Metazoa; phylum Echinodermata; class Ophiuroidea; order Amphilepidida; family Ophiuridae; genus Ophiura; species Ophiura sarsii. The sequence continues at coordinate 18,690,314 of CM069441.1, forward strand.
AGACAGACACTCCATGATCAAGAGATGCCCGATGCCTCTCTTTTTTCATGGCGCATCTGTTGCGTTGCTGAGTATTTCAATTCCGGCGCAGCCCCACCCACTAACGCAAAACGCATGGCACAACGCAGTTGCATGCGCATTAATTCAAGGGTAGCATTCTGACGCGTCTGCGCGTCCTAGACCTCTCACTTTCTTGTTTTGACGCGTCAAGTTTCAAATTGAAAAGACTTAACCGGGTCCCGATCAAAATTGCAGGGCCCCCTTAAATTTGACGATGTACGGAAATTGAAACCTTTGATTCTGTAAATTGAATGTCCATCCTCTGCTCACAATATGAATTCGTTAAAACAGTCCTGATTTGACATGGTCACGACATAGGTATATGAGTAACACGTGGTAACTCGGCTGTGCGCAGTCTGCGTATCTATGTTAGCGACTGTATAACACCTTAGGGTCACAGTTCAAATTCAACCATCTCTGTACAAGACAGAGCGTGAACGATGTGTTTGCAACAGCATATGATTTACGGCGAAGCATGTGTGCCGTTAAATCAATTTTCGTATATGCTTCGTTTGTTACTGTACACAAAAGATCCATGGATCCGTAAACATCAACATGGCTCCTCCGAAGAAAATGATACAGTTTAAATGGTTTGACGGTGAGAGGATGTGGTGTAAATTGTGCACCGAAGCTACTGCAAGAGGCTTCAAAGCCATCAGAAGAATGCTCATACCCCTAACCAAATAGTCATTGTGTGGCCTCTTCTAATTTCGCAAAATCAGTTTTGACTATTTTTAAAGACCCGAACGTCGGGACCCCATAATCTTTTGGGAGACCTATTACATTTGTATTTTGCAGTCCTAAAGGGTCCTGAAAAAAAAGCATGGGACCCCTCATATTTTTGATCCAGTGCTACCCCTATGAGCTTTTAATTGGTGTGGAATGTCACAAATCGCGTCGGATTTTGGTTTTGGGGACCAGTGCAACTTCTAGAGTGTAGTATTCTTTGATTATCAGCATAAGAATCAATGTTTACTCCCGGGTGTTTACTATGTGGTGGTACTGGCAGAATTGGCCAATTCGGTATTACGCGCGTAATTTCAACCCGACAGCCATGACAACGTTTGTATTCGCGTAATTAAATATGGACGTGTTTTGGGGGCCTAATATGAAACACGAAATCTGACAAAAAGCGAATATTAGTGTTGACTCAAGTTTTTGCTACAGATGGTGGAATTTATGCAAACTATTCTCCGGTGTGTTTGAAACTCCAGGGTTTAAATTTCATTTGAATATCAATTACTCTCTATGAATAATACTCCTCACTTAGACTATAATTTCAAAGGAATTAGCACTTCGTTGACATTTCCCAAAATGGGTTCTTTTATTTAAACAGGCATAACTCTTGATAGCAAGAATCAATTTCAGTGATTCTTTTCTTCATGTGAGGGGAAGAATATTTTCTTTGAATACGTGCTTAATTGGTTTGTCATTTGGTCTTTTGTGGTGGTAGAATTTCACTCCTGTACAACTCCTTTTTTTTACTCACATTGTACAGTAAACACCGCCATATTTAACGGTAATGTTGGGCAAAGTTGTCATCCCATTTCCGGTTCGGTACCTTTGGTAGTCATGTGAATTTTAATATGTTTGACAATCGCCATCGCGTTTACCTTGAACAGTTTTTGCCTCAGTTTCTCTGCTTTTGACGCCTTTATCTGATTTAACACGGGATTCGTGCCTCTCCAATAGCCCGAATCTATAACCATTTGAACATAGGCCTACATGTACGTAGTAGTGGCCACGCTCTATATATTCGTTGGGGACCAAATTAATAGATTCACATTCAAAGGGAGGTCTGAAAATGTCACATACAAAACGTGGACATAGCCCATACTCCCCTTATACCACCTATCTTCCTGAAGCCCTCGTTTCTATCCATGCCCATTTAGATGAGACAACCACTAGAGGTTCAAGAAAGAAGACTCCTGTTTCATGATATGTAGGCCAATTGGGTAACACGGTTCATGCAATGAGTTGGACGTCATCCACCGATTCAATTGAATGTATATAATAGGCCGGGTGCGACCGGGTGCGATTCCCCTTTGTAGTCCGTTGCTCATCGCTACGTGGATAACTTCTATTGTGACTCTAGATATGAACTTTCTAGGTTTGGCTGCCTAAACTTAGTAAAATCATCTTCTAAAATCAGACTTAGATTTCAAGAAATCTACCCTAATCCAATGCCTCGGCTGTAAAGTCTTTGTTTTAAAAAAAAATTAATTTTAATTTTTTATTATTTCATCAAGAGTCCAATCAATGTACAATTCATAATCAACATACGGTATAATCATTAGTCAGTGTTATCAACAACAACAAAATTATTAAACTTCAAATAAAGTTTCCATTTATGCCATCTGTTGTCAAAAGTATGTTGCTTATAATTAGTATTAGGCCTATAGGCCTACATAAACTTTTCTTTCAAATTAAAATTCTTAATATCAATTTTACCATAGCTAAAGGACGGTTTCTCTTTTTTTAACCTTACTTTTGTAAACACAAAATTTTAGAACCAGAAGGATGTTATTAATTATCATTTTTTATGCCAATTTTTAACATGAGAGTATTTGTCCCCAAAATTCTGTTAAGAATCGAAATTTGAACCAACGGAGCTTCACTTCGGAAGTACTTTTCCAGTTGTATGAAAACACATTATGCCAATCCACTTCAGAAAAAAGTTTGGGCAAGAGCATGTACCATTTGTGAATACACTTGTATTGGACCTTATTATTTGTTAATAAAATATTGTAAAACCTTTTACACCCTTTTGGATCCATGAGAACAGTTTGGACATGAAAGCCTTAAAATGGGAGTGCAAGAGAAATATTTGTCCGACCTAATAGACTAGAAAAATTGCCTTTTTAATACCATGTAATTGAAGAAGATTTGTTCTCACATCATATACATATTTTGTATAAATCTCTTCAGCAGATAAAAAAAATCGCCTTCTGAAGTTAACAGATCATTAATATTAGTATACCATGTTTATACCAATCTTTACACAAAATGCACCTTTTTCCAACCTTAATTTTTTCATTGTGCCAAATACCGGAACTTAAAACATCATCAATATGTTGAGGTTTAAGCAAAACGGTGAAATCCTTCCAGGCTGAAAATACACTTTTCCAAAAGGCATTTTTACTATCTTTAATAACACTATCCCAATAGGTAACAGAGGAGTAATCAAAATTACAAATATGAGTATTAACTTTGAATAGATAACTTACTATCAACATGATCAATGTTATATGCTTAAGCAATCTACGAATCCCAGTAATCTTTAAGTGCCTTCTCATAAGGTTCAAATTGAATCATGCTAGCTCCCCCTTATCATGCTTACACTGCAAAAAGGTTGCTTAAAATACGTTGCTAAAAGTACTTTTATCATCCGTTGGTTGACGTGTTGATTAAAATTAATTCAACATTATGTAGAAATCTAGATGTTGTATAAAAGTAAAACCTACCCAACGTTGAGCAAAACAATTTAGTAACAAGTTGGGGAAATCCATTTTGTTGCTAAAATTCTAAAATATTGCGTTAATTGTTTCAATTGGGCAACTGTTGAGTATTTGTCTCAGGCAATCACGCAACTTATGTTAAGATTTACCCATGTGGTTTTTATTGATCAATTGTTGCTTAAATTCTCGATTTTAATGGCGTCCGTGTGATGGATCTTCTCAGAATTTGGGGAATGGTTGTATACGCATGTATATCTTATCCCGTCCGCAACTTGTGCCCCAGGACCACAATTAGATTTATTCTGTCTTGGCATCCAAAACGGAATAAAGCGCAAACACTGACAAAATAGTTTAAATCTGCCATCCTTGTTTGACATATATTTGTTTGTGAATATCAATTCAGCGGTGTTACTAGCGACGTCATTAGCGATGAATATTGAATGGTCGATTTGTATAGCCAAAAAATACAAGACATGGACATTATACTGAATAGTTCATGTCATGTGATCTATTTTCTACCAAAAGAATCACATAAATATGTTTATGTATTATATAATGTTGACTATTTATACCTTCATACCCAGATAGCAAGACTACGTTGGGACAACTTTCATAGTAAAAAACACCAATGATAAGAGATGTCAGATATTACATAGTTAAATAAGATGTTAAAAGAAATTACAGATTCACTACCGAGAGGGAATGGTGTATGTAGCTCTGCTGCATCGCCAAGAATTCCCTTTACAAGTTACCGGTTCACTACCGGGAGGAAGTGATGTATGTAGCTCTGCTGCATCGCCCAGAATTCACATTATTTGCCTACCCCGTGTTGCTATACAAAAATGCTCAATATATAATAAAAACTTGTCACAAATAAGCAACGATTTGCATTAAAACACCCAACATATGGCTACAATTCACAAATTAAGTAACAGTTGGTATTAAAATGCCCGACAAATGGTTACTTAATAATACCCAACTGTTGTGTTATTCAAATTGTGCAACTGTTGAGTAACTGGAATTGTTCAATTGTTGGTGAAAACATGTTATCCAACGGTGTTGGGTAAATTTTAAGCAACTGTTGAGCGGTTGCATACTTCAACAAGGTTATGTAAAATATTGAGTAAATATTTAAGCAACCTTTTGGCAGTGTATGTAACGGGAAGTGCCATTTGATTTCTACTGATCTATATACTTTACCTCTTCATACGAAGTTATAAAACTTTGAACCAATCTCCTTGACAATATCGTTACCTGGGGTTGGAAGTGAAGTCTTAATAGTTTCCGAAATAGATGGTCTGTAAAATGAGTCATCGTCAATATCTAGAATGAACCGTCATCATTATGTAATTTTGATATAATGACAGCAAGTGTAATATTAAATTTAGCCTACACTTGCACTAGATTTTGTCAGGATAAAAAGCCTGTGATGAGAGCTGACGTCAAATAGTCTGAGGAAGTGCTCAGTGTAGCATGAAACTGTCACAAGTGAGTATAATAATTTGTTTTATTATTATACTTCAACTAACCTTGGATTTGTGATATGAACAACAATTTCTTATAATATTTACTGAACAATCCTGATGAACTTGCACCAAGATACCAAATACAGTTCGCACTATTCATTTTACAAAATAAGATTTTTATTTAATTATCCATGATTGAAAAAACCACGGACAGATGACAAATACAAGACATAATGCATACAAACACAATCGGGAAAAAAAATCTTTTAGATTCAAAAATGTAAAATCTAAATAAAGTCGTGGCTCTACTACAGTTCGTTTATATTTGTGGGGCCAATCCAACCGGGGTTTCGTGTGAGTATCTTGACAACCTCAGCTTTCAGGCAGCGGTGACAACCTTGCATCAGTTATGTCGTTATCCAACCGATATTCACGATGCCGTTACCTAAGCACTCTGGCCATACCAAGTATGGGTCTTTTACTGAGATATCATATCGCAAACTACTGCAAACAAACTGACCACACTTTCTCCTCGGCTTCATTTTGAGTTATTTTTCGCGGCATACGAACAAAATAGAAACAAGCGGGAAAATGCGCGTATAGCGCTTTTTGTCGATCGACGCGCATTTGGAATATTTTGAATTTTGTCAAAATGCGCTTGCGACGCAACGCCAGTAATTCACGCTCGCGTCTTTATTTGACGCTACGCTCGCATTTTCGAGTCAGAATATCAGATGGCACAGTGCCAGCGGCACTGCGCGTCGCTATCGTGATGCAATACCCTTTCAAAAATGTACATGACTGTGTCGTTCTTAACATGATCATATAACTAGCGGGCACCCGCGCTTCGCGCGGAACCGCTAGAGATTTCAAGGGGAGGTAAGTAAACAAAGCGTAAGAAAATTTGATACAATATCAAGAACATGTCCTACATGTATACATAACCCAGACGGGCCCTAAATAATCCGAATATCGCAGGTTTTTGATAATCCAGGTATACATCTGCCTTAATCTAGGAAGGCCTACCTTTGTGTTTCCAGATACCTATGTAGGTCTCCCATGTAACCTGAAATGCAGGTACCCGCCCTACCCCTAATCCAGTTACCACAGGTGCCATTAATAATGCACCGGATACCACATAATCCAGGTACTGCAGTAAGCCGTTATATCGAGATACCAAGGTACCCTTACTTTATCATATTAAATTAAACGCGGGTGCCGAAGATAGCGGGCAATATAGTCATATCACAATAGGCAGATGTGAGTAATATCAAAGCGTTATAAATGTTTATATAAATATCAAGAGTATGTCCTTAAATAATTCAGTTACCTAAAGTGCCCTTGATATAATGTCATATAATGACATGGTGCCCTTAATACACCATGCGCCAAGGCAAACCAAATTATACAGGGTGTATTAAAATATATAGGGTGGAACAATAAAAAGTCAAACATTATAATTAGCCATTGTATAGAAATTAGCATATTGCATGAAGAGCATGACAATAAACAACAACAAACAACTTGGTTCTGTTACACCAATATTGGTCCTGTATAAATAATACAAACAATAGTCACCATCTGTCTAGGCTAAATAGATACAGGGTGATCAAAATTAAATCCAAAGTTATGGATTTGAGCATTTTGTTTTCGGATATTGTGAGTTTTGTTTTTGTTTTGACTTGACTAATTAAAAACAAATACAAAACAAAGCAAAAGATAGCTCAGAGGAGCAAACCACTCGTTTTGAAATTTTGAACCATACAGGGTGACATAAATTGTTGTGCATATTTCCCCTATTTCGTAAACAATATACATTCCTTAAAACTTATGTGAATGAAATGAAGTTACATGCTGCAGCTACATGTATTTCCTTTTCAGCGCTTGACAAATTAAAAATATTGGTAACTTCTGTTCATTAAAGTAGTATGAGCTTTGAAATGTTATACATGCGTTTAAATACACATTACTTTTTACAGTCTTATAAAATAAAAACCTGAAATACACATGTAGGGCTATTTACCGAAATATACATTTTTCAGCCAATTAAAATTACAGTATTCTGTAGATATTTTGTGTAATAACCAAACAGATTAAGTGAATATATATATTAGTTCAAAATATTTTAAATATGACACGTCTGCTTTAAATAAGAATTAATTTCCCATAAAATACAGGGTGATTAAATATGAAAATTGTCTGAAAGTATTTTAACGTAAAATAGAACAGATTCATATTCTTGTTCCACGTACCATCGCATCAAAAAAGTCAAACAAATTCGGTAATTGTGCATGCACTCATAAGCGTAAATCCTGTGGGGATGATTTATCCTCCAATATTTGACCGGGGGTGGTCCATGTAATGTAATCATACCCCCAACCATGCCAATGTTTTACATATGCATAACTGCCTTATATTTGGTTACATTGACATGTTTTGGGTATCTTTATGAATTTCGTCCCAAGTATTCACCAAATTGCAATAATTTAAGTTCACATTGCAACATTTTTAAGCTTTTGAGGGGGTAACCACCACCCCTCCGTGGGCAAGTGATCAACTAGCAACTAGGATATGGCCAAGTGATAGTGATCAGCCTCCCAAATGTCAACAACAATTTTACGCGCATGCACATGAGTTGTTCGCCATTTTTGTCAAAAAAGCGAGTCGTAAAGGGGGGGGGGGGGGGGGGGGGCGGTAGCGAAAATGCAATCATAGTGTACTACTATACCATTTCCATGTATGAAAAATTGTTGTTTACAATCTGCAAATTTTGCCATTTTTGTGTACGTGTCTCAAACGGTGCGGGAGGATATGTCAAAAAGGTATACGTATACATTTTGTACGCAACAATCTGAGAAAATGGTGAACGACCTTATTCTTAAAATACCGTGCTATAGGCCTACTTACAGGATTTACAACCCACGGGAGGGGGTTACTCCAGGGGTGGGTCACTCAACTATGATTTTGGAATACATCTGGTTTCGATGCATCAGTAATATAATTAGGGTTCAGAAATGGACCGTCGTCAAATTTTTGAGTCTTTAAACAATGTTAAAGGTCGATGTTCCGATCTTCAACTTGAAGTTTTCTATTCTACATGAAAGGTCATCCTTAAAAACGTCGTGTTCCAAAGTTTGAGTTGCATAGCTCTAATGGTTCTTATTTTAGACGCACAAGATGCTGTGAACTGTACCCATTGAGTACTACACAAACTAAATCGGTGGTTACCACCATTCGCGGTAATTCGCGGTTATTTCATCGATTTCTCCGTAATAATTATACCGATTTAGGCCGTCAAATTTCAGTATGATGATGAGAAAAATACGAGCTTTCATATGATATGAAAATCTCCGTATGTTTGAAATAATTCTGTGTTACGAAAATGTGATCGGGTCATCTACCTTTAAATGATTATTTTGACAAATTGGCTACTATGTAATTTAAACTTTGGCATTATTTTGGAATTGTGAATTGAGCATTTGGTCAACAAGACATTAATTTGGCACATTTATAACAGGTTGAATGATCTGTACCCCTTTTCTTGGTGAGTACCCCCCCCCCCCCCCCCCCCCCCCCCCCCTCCCCAATAAAAACAAACAAACAGTGTATTCATTTCTTAGCTATTACATATTACAATCTTCCATTCTGATGTTTTTAACATGTTCCAATCCAATGATGGCAATGGTGTTCATGATGTCTTCATGGTCCTGCATTCGACATAAGAAAATGTCAAGTTCACTGTCAATCAAGTCAATTCCAGTGTAAATAATACGATCAGGTGAAATTACTTTTTCCTGATCTAACAAAGTATAAAAATATCCTTTGTTGTTGGACATGACGTATTTATAAAATTTACCAGAAACAACACTGGTCCCTTGTTGGAGTAGGCCATCATCAAAACTGTCAACATAGTCTTCAACCCCTAGTGAATATGCTCCTTCAGAAGTAACATGAAATATATAGTAATCATTTACAGAGTCATCTGCTCTCAACACAACAACGTCATTTCTAATTATCATATCACAGATGTTTGGAGGCTCGTGTATTTCAGAGTCACTTTCACTCACATATTCATCATTAATACATGTAGAAGAAAACACAACTCTTTGAAACCATCCACGTAATCAGGATTTAAACATTCCTTGTAATTAAGAGTGACACAATTGATGCAACCACAGGAAAGAAACCTGGTTAAAAGTGTGCCTGCTCTATTTGCAGAGGCGACGCAATTTAACTTTTGTGTTCCTTTTATTGTTGTAAAATTTGGGAGAATTCTAGAAGAGTTTACCTGTGCTTTGTTAACAATAAAAAAAAATCGTCTTTTTAAAATTAACATTTTTCCCGATAGGGGCACTTTGAAGGCTTCTACAGGCCCAGTCATACAGGTCACGGGGAGTATTAATGTAAGTCTGTACATTTAGTACAACCGCTTGACGAGCTGCCGTTTTAAGATAGCCTGCAGATGCATCAACCTCTCCTTTCCCGTGACCTGAAGCCGAGAAGTGCCTTTGACTTTTACACCCAAGTCTTGCTCACTTAGTGAAATGTCTCCAAAGCAGTGTCTGCTCTTGTATTGACTGGAACACCCATCTGTTCGCTGGTGCAGTACTTCAATGTTACAGCCAATTTGTGTAAGTTCTGGCAAAAGAACATTAGCAACTGAATGATTTATGAAATTAAAATCATGAGATAAGTCATCATAAGAGCCAATGTTCTTTAACATGGGTAACATCACCTGCTTCCCTGTAACTATCAACAGAGGGACGGGTTACCACCATTGAATGAATGGTTGTTTGGGTTTTGGCCCAATGCAGAGACTGAATTTCTTCTTGATAAGTTGAACTAAGGTTTTCTGAAAAATCCATTTTTCTACCGCAGCATGTGAAGGTGGGAGGTTTTCAATAACATTGCTCCACTGTTTGCGTTAGACTTATCCTCCAGTCGTACAATACGCTCCACTGCAAGTGGAGGCCCGCGCTATGCATCCTGGGTATATTAGTTCAGCGGGTGCGGGACGACACTTCGGGGACTGGTGGAACTTGTCTACTGTTTGCGTTCCCATCTGGCAGTAAAAAGGTGATATGGAAAATTGTCCAGAGATTTTAGAAGATGTTCTATTAACAACTTTGGAACAGTAGTTTTCTTTACAAGATCCATGTTTCTGGAAATCTTCCCTTGTTTATTTACAAAATCAACTTTTTCAAATTTATACCATGTAGCTAAACTGGTTTCTGACAATACTATGTCATTTATTTTGAAGAGTTTAAGTCCGCAGTTAGGGCATTTCTGCTTCTAGCACTAGATATCGTAATTTTCGTTTCCATTTTCGTTTTGGGCACAGCAATGTTTTAATCATTTCATGAACGTCACTATAATATACCGGTTCAAGTTTATGTTGTTGCCGGTAGTGCATTAATGCTCTGAAGGATTTCCTTACTGTAACACAAATCTGACAGCAGCAGAGCTCTAGATCACGAGAACTTGCCGGCCTTACAAAAATGGCTTGTTTCTGCGGAATGTTGCCTCGCTCACCTTGACTTCAGGATTTTTGGCAATAAATTCATTATAAACCTCCCTGTATGATTTTTCACACACATATCTAACATGTTCCAGAGTTACTGTTCTAGAGATCTTTTTCTCATCATATGTCTTATTTAATCAGTTGTCGGATGACTCGCATCCTCAACCCAAAAGTTTGTCATTAGAGTTCTCCATTCTACCGGGATTTTGCTGCCTCTCGTTTTTCTTTGTCGTCTATAAAGGCAGATTAGTTGAGGATATTGGGGACTGAAAACACAAATGCTGGTTTAATTTATGTTTACGTGTCCATGACGTGCCACAAGTTTCACATGCAAATCGGACTTTGCTATGAACTGAATCCATGTGACGTGATAGATGACATTTTTTCTTCAAATGTTGGAAACAAAGTGTGCATTCGTATATCCTGTGTGTCTTATTTTGTCTTGTGTGCACCTGTCTCTCTGTATGTCTTGACTGTTTCTCGGTTTTACTTTTGCAGACTTTTATATGATCAAAAAGTGAATCATGTCTAGTGAAAACTTTGAAACATTTCATACATTTATAACTTTTGGATTCAATTTCATGACGCCTTTCATGTCTCTTTAGTGCATCAACCCTGGTAAATTGTTTTGCACATTTATTGCATTGAACAGATTCATTTCTATGGCTTTTCAAATGCCGTTTAAGATTTGATTTATCCCTGTAAATTTTGCCACAAACGTCACAGATGTGAAACTGTTCAGAACTTGTACATACCAGATGAGACTTTACGTGTCGTTGAAGGCTGCTTTTTCTTGAGAAGTCTTTATTGCATTCCCTACAAATATGCTTTCTACCGTCATGACTCTCGACATGTCTTGCAAAAGACTTACGTTCTAGCTGTTTGCCACAAACAGGGCATTTCAATAATCTTTTTGCAGCCATATCTACGCACCTTCTGTCTTTTTTGCACAGCACATGTTACGGTATGATTTTCAAACAGCCCGCATCAGGCATGTGAAACAAACATCTGCCTTTTGTTGAGATTTGGTTCACAGTATAGCGCACTCTATACGAGGTATCACATGCGTATAGGGCAAGCAGTGAAGCGTAAACTGTCAATCATTCGTTGTGAATCAATATTCAGATAATAGGAATATTCATTGTCCGGGTCATCGTGTCACAAGCGTCATCATAATACCAAATATAGACCGTGTTCCAGACCGTCGTAAAGAGATATGATTACAATATTCATTAGATGCAATTAACTCCACGCCCCTCCTCTGTCACTGTCAGACGAAGCCATCCACAATTTCAAATTCGTATTTTGTTCCACGTTAAAATTAATTTCAAATAAACAATTCTGAATGTTTCGTGTCATATAAGAACTAAATACTGTCATCATCAGAGCAAATCAGTTCTACTCTAAATCACAATCAGCTTTTTGTTACCATTGATGTACTATTTCTGTCCCACAAATCGTGTTTTGAGCCGATAAAAACCATCACGTCTCATGTCGCCTGGTTTGCTACGAACATCACAGTGCGCCCCCTAACGAACCGTCACATGTCAATTAACGTATAGGTGGGCGGGCTTGAGATACTTGTACCATAGTTATATATACCCTTGCCCGCATGCAAACATAATAGAGCTAATCAAAACCTGTGGGTATAAAAAGACAAGCATGAAGCAATGCTCATTTATTGATCTTGAATCTTGAAACTGAAACCCTGCTTTGAATTGATTTGCACCCAGCAGCAGCAGCTGTATACAAAGGTTTGTTTTACTTTGTGATAAGATATGGAAGTGCATTCAGCCATGCATAATGCCCTTCATACCATCTGACTCAAATAGAAGAACAATTGAACTACAAAATGACATTTGTGCAATTGTATATTTTATTTGTCATGTATAGTTACTATATACTGAAGATCATCTAAAATGCCAAGCTAAAACGGCTATAATTACTCAACATAACCTTGATTTTCAGTGCAGTTATTAAAATTTGCACTTTACGGCACACAATATCAAAATTTGACAACTCAGCGTTTTATGGATATCACATAACAAGCCTTCAAATCTTTCTATTTTTCCCCAATTTTATGTATAAATCTATGGGCGCCACTTCTCCCGGCGCCACATCCCCCGGCCCCACCCTTGACTCACTCGACGTCGTTTAGATTGATAACTTCACTGTTGCTAAACATGTGGCTTTAATCCTTTTTTTTATTCGGTAGCTGGATAAATTGTCTATATAAAATAGAGACACGTATCACGATTTTAAGGATTTCTTGAAACGGCCCAACCTTATTTGATATACCTATTAGTGACCTCTGAATAACTATGAAGAGAGTGATTCGAACTACGAAGCATAAATCGATGGGCCTGAGTGACGGTTTCTCGGGCTGCTTTGGACCTGGGACTATAGAGTACCATAAGGGATAAGAAGCACTATGGTCAAGCGTTATGAACTCGCCTCTCAATAGGGTGGTGCTGTTACACTTTTTAGTTTTATTCTGTCATATTCATTAAATATTTGTAAGACCACAAAAGCTATCTCAACAAATTTGGTATCATTTTAAAGCCCTACTAACAAGCTATCAGCTTGCAAACTGGCATTGGTATAGCTAATTAAGAAGGGGAGATACAGCTGTTTGAAGTTTGGAGACCAGGGGTGGTGCCGGAAAGGGTGCCGCCGGAAAGGGTGCCGCCGGAAGGGGTGCCTGTACAAACTCAATGGGAATAATCCCATGCTTGGTTCTGTTTACAATAACTAGTCATTCCCTAATGTTACAAACACCATTCTGGTCCCATTTTAAAGGATATTGGGTAGTCTTTAAGTATGTGGTTCAACAGACTTGTCAACTATATGTAACAACTAATTAATTATGGATAAGATCATGATCATCAGCTTTCTTCCTATTCGCTACACAGTAAACATGAATAATCAGCCTCAATTTACCGGATTTATATAAATGACTAGAGGAATTCAGAAATGCAGTTTAGATCAGGAAAGGGTACATCCTTAACAAATATTTCTGAAAATTCTAAAAATATATAAAATAAAAATTGAAGATATTCACTAGCCGGTATAATTACCTTACCGATGTAGTAACCTTTGACAATTATACAGGGTGAATCAAAAAACATTGTGCACGATTTGAAACGACCATTTGACCTTGATGCGTGCATTGAACCATGACATTCTTGTTGTTTGTATAAAGCGTTGTTAATCTAGTTTATCCTCCCCAAAAATGAAAGTAATCGACTAAAAAATAAGTAAACTGTACCATGTTTTGTAAACTGTCCGCATTTTTCGCCATTCCAATGGGATTTACACAGTTAAGACATGAATATTGCAGCAGCATGATGATATGGAGTGAGAGTCTACAAGAAAGGCATTGTTGTGCCTGTAATTTATTACAGGTTCCTGGTATATTAAATGAGCCAAAGGTGGTAAAACATTGTAGAAATAAATTATACTTCACAAACTAAAAATATTGCACAAATGAAATGTTCTGAAGACACTTTGTTTCTTGATAGTTGCACTGAAAAGTCATTCACATTTGCCTTTAGGTTTAGGCTACACGGTATGAGTTACGGTCTTCTGCTATTGGTGTTTTTAAGGCATACAATGAAATGTTAGCTTCCTTGCAATTCAAAATAGAAATCATTTAGTTGTTTGCTGATATTTAGTTTTGTTAATGAAGCCTTCCTTGGACATGGCCATTTTGCTGAAGACATGTGTGTGCCCTGTTCAACATGTTACGAACAGCTCGTCTAACCGTTCCCCTGTTGCGGTGTTAAGCCTGTCATTTCGGCTCTGACACGTGCCTCCACTTCTTGAAGACTTCTTGCTTTCTTGGTCTGTAACAGGTGATGCTTGTATTCAGATTTGCCTTTTCATTTGACAACTCAATATCAGACTATTAATTACTTATCCTAGAGTGAAAGAATGATTTTACAGGAACATTTTGACAATTAATGTGATAATAATGACCATTTTAGCCAAACCAATTTTACTGTGTGTAAATCCCATTGGAATGGCGAAAAACGCGGTCAGTTTACGAAACTTGCCACAGTTTGCTTATTTTTAAGTCAATTACTTTATTTTTGGGAGGATAAACTAGATTAACAACGCTTTATACAAACAACAAAAATTCCATGGTTCAATGCACGCATCAAGGTCAAATGACCGCTTCAAATCGTGCACAATGTTTTTTGATTCACCCTGTATATCATCTGATGGGTAATTTCATGAGGTAATTTCATGAGGTATTCAAATATGTAAACTAAATAATGATAGGGGTAGGTATTAAAATATATGGATCTCAAATTATAAATAAAAAACTCTGATATTTTCCCGAACATTTTGAATCATACCATTAATTAGTCCTTAGTCGTACTATGATTTCAATAGCATATTCGGTTTCCTCGTGCAATTTCCCTTCAGAAAATGTATACTTTTACTACCTCAGGGTATACAAGCAAATATAATCTAAATTCATAATCTAAATTATAATGAAAAAGTACAGTATGACAAAGATAATACACTCTTAGAAAAAATGGTTCGTTTAAGAACCTTTTTTTGTCCCGCGGGGAGCACCTTTTGGCCTAAAAGGTTCTAAAAAGAACCTTAGAATGGTTCTTTGAAGAACTTTCAAATTTTAAATAAGACATAAAGGTATATTTACTTTTTTGTTTTTATGTAATATGCAAATTCAAGAGAAATGTAAACAAATTTAGTCCTTTTCAACTGTTAAAAATCATTTCTTCTTGGCTAAAAACATTTTTTACCGTTTTACCAAGAACCATTGAGGGTTCTCCATAATTTTTCCCCAAAAGGTTCTTGAAGCTTGAGGAACCATTTTCTTGGCTAAAGAACCCTTTTAGAACCTTTTTTGGTTCTAAAAGGAACCCAATGAAATTTCTATAGGGTTCCTTTTAGAACCAAAAAAGGTTCTAAAAGGGTTCTTTAGCCAAGAAAATGGTTCCTCAAGCTTCAAGAACCTTTTGGGAAAAAATTATGGAGAACCCTCAATGGTTCTTGGTAAAACGGTAAAAAATGTTTTTAGCCAAGAAGAAATGATTTTTAACAGTTGAAAAGGATTAAATTTGTTTACATTTCTCTTGAATTTGCATATTACATAAAAACAAAAAAGTAAATATACCTTTAGGTCTTATTTAAAATTTGAAAGTTCTTCAAAGAACCATTCTAAGGTTCTTTTTAGAACCTTTTAGGCCAAAAGGTGCTCCCCGCGGGACAAAAAAGGGTTCTTAAACGAACCATTTTTTCTAAGAGTGTATAAAAACAACGGACCTAATCCCATCGATTTTGATGATGACAACAATTATTGAACTTTGGGCATCGATGGGTACTAATCATTTTGGGACAGCCTGTAGATTTCTATTCTAATTATGGGATTTCAGAATAAGTATGCCAATTAAAACCTAGTAGTGCCATTATGCTTCAACACATAAACAATGTATTATGATATTCAAAGTTCATGGTTTGTGTTTAGATTTAATATGAATTGAAAAACAAATATTCAGATCTAGTTGCGCTGATAAACTATGTGCATGCATACAAATATCCATGTTTTAATTCACATTAATTTTAAATTGTAAACACAAACCATGAACTTTGAATATCATCATACATTGTTTATGCATGGAAGTATAGCACTAGTAGGTTTTAAGTAGCATAGGCCTACTTGTTCTGAAATGCAATAATTCTAGCAATTTAAATGCTTTAAATTTAAGTCTGTATGCCGACAGCGCCGCTAGCGTTGAGAACTGCTTTAGCCGGGGTAGACCAAGAAGACGATCGATAGCGAATAACAATAGAATGTGTGAGCTGCTTCCTCCTTTCTCCTGGTATTCTAGTCTCAGCTTGGACCGTCAACATTTATACAGCGGCGGTATAATTGAAATTAAACTGTTGATTAAAACAGCATCGGACCACTGCTCACCGCACGTGTAGCGCGGTATTTACCCTGGTTCAAATATGGCGTTTTCGGTGTGACGTTCACGAAAATACGCAGTGGTACGCGAAGTAGCCTGGCGCGAAAGCACGCGCGACGATTGCGTTTTACGCTAAGAGAGACACGGCCCCTGTACACGCACGATGCTGCATTCGTTCTTTTCCGTGCAGTTCCGAAAAAACCCGACCTTCCTCAAATTTTTCCCCCATGGTGGAAATCCAAAATGGCACCCGTTACGCGTAAAGAGATAGGGCAAAAAAATCGTCTGGATTCCCCTTTATAATTCTGTGAAAAAAACCCACAAAATGTGATGAATCAATTTGAACATTTCTAGGTCCTTTAAACATTCATGAGACGTTATAACGTTGACAATCATATAATATTAATTCATTACTTCATGAATAATCGCGATAGCTGCGTACCAAGTGCGTTCCAATCAAATTAATCGTTAGATGAGAACGCGCACGCCGAGCGCGGGTTACTAATAATTGCCCGAAAGTACTGCGCGAAAGTGTTCCATTGTTTTGCTCACTGACCGACCAATGAAATTAACGCCTCACGCCCCTAAACTGAATATTCAATGAGTTATGAGGAAACACGATTAAAGCTTATTTCTGATTGGTTGAATGATAAAAATGTTAATGAGGGGATGACCCGACTTGGACTGTTTCAATAACTAAGAAGGGGTGGACAAAATAAACAGAAAACTCATTAATTATTTGCAAGATTATATCGGTACAAATCAACGATTTGGATAAAATATGCATCTTTTTCAGTAATGAATGAGAATAATGACTGCTTAACAACTGTTTCGTGAATTTGTTTTGAAATCCTCGGGTTTTGTTCTGGTCATTCGGAATTGTCCCTAGGGGGCTGCGCCCCTCGGGACAATTCCTCAGACCAGAACAAAAACCTCTGATTTTAAAACAAATTCACGAAAACTGTTGTTACGCAGTAATTATTCTCTAATCAAGTGTATCCACGTAGCCATGCGCAACGAACTACAAAGGGGAATAGCACCAGGCATTCTGTATCCGATTGAGTTGGTGCATGATATCCAATTCATTGCATGAACCGTGTTACCAAATTGGCCGACAAACAGGTGTGTCTTGAAAATCGTAAACACAGTTATTATCCCCGCCAAGATAGCAGCTAATCTGTAACATGGATAACCTCTATCGTCGTCGATATTGTTAACTATATGGACCTTTGTATCAAATGTGTTGTCTACGTGCTAAAAATGAGCTGACAAGTCTAAATGCTATTACAAACGATCAGTTACGAAGTTAAATAAGTGTGAACTTATTTTTTTGTGTGAACTTAATTTTTGTGGTGTCATGACAATGATGACTCGCCTTTGTGCTTTGGGGCTGCTTGTATACACAACCGGACTTACGTGTGCAATCAAAATGGTCCCAATAATAAAAATAGTGAAAGCTATAGGTTTTTTATACCAGCCTTTCTCAAACTTGAACATCAGCATGACATGGGCCTCACAAACGGTACAAAGAAGTGCGTACCAAAAGAACCCGGGCGACCAATATTCAACAAATAGTGTGCGTCGCAGAAGATGTGCGCGTGAATAGGCCTATGTATGCGCAAATGATAGGCACCCGTATATCTGAGATCGGCGTATCAATTTCGCTGAGATTATGGTCAGTTCGGGCTATTTAAATTATGTTTTTATCAAAATAGTCTGTTATAAATAATGATAATAATATTGAATGGCAGTGGGATTGCACTCGATACAGAAATATTTCACTGTCTTCGACTCGTGCAACATTTTTCTAGCTCGTGCAATATATTCTTGTATCACACTTACATCCAGCCAATATCATATAAATATAGCGTACTAACAATTGTTTCTGCTTAATAAGTAGAATGTTGTAATCCCTGGCAGAAACATATCTTTCAGAAAAATATTATTGCCAGCACCCATGCCGGCACAAGCTGAGACTAGTATAATACTAGTCTCAGGGCACAAGTAAGAGTACAAACAATGATTAGCAAATGATCGGACTGCTATAATTGTTAATACTATAGCCTAGGACATGTACGGTTTGACCTAGACAAAATTGCAACATAAATGGTTTTTGTTGTAATTGTTTCAAAATGCCCTTCCGAACATTATCTTAAAAATCGATAAAATCTGTAGTTGGGAAAAAAATGCTAATTTGCATAACAATATATGGGTACATTTACCCATATTAGTCGGATATATACAGGGGTTACCGTGCACCCCCACCACCCAGGACTCCCCCAAACCAACTAACTTGACTCTTTTCATGGTCCTAAAACATAGTCAGGATGTTACCAAAAACAATTTCGTGTTATTCAAGATGGCGTCCAAAATGGCGCCAAAACTGGTCAAATTTCATAAGATGACATATAGCAATCAAAATGCGTGAAGAAAGTATAGTTTTAATAGTAGGATGTATGTATTAGACAACTAGAGACTCTTATCCAGTAGTTTTGCTTTGTTAACATACCAAAATCCAAGATGGCGGCCAAAAATGGTAAAATTCCATAAAATGGCATATATCAACCAACATGTATGATCAAAGTATAGTTTTAACAATGGGATGTATGTCATACCACTAGAAATTAATATCCAGCATTTTGGCTTTGTTATCATACTTAAAATCCAAAATGGCCGCCATAATGGCCCCAAAATGGCTCTAAATGTTGTGAAATCCATAAAATGGGATGAAATCAACCAAAATGTATGTATTAGACCACTAGTAATTCATATCCAGATTTGTTGCTTTGTAATCACATACTTTAAGTCCAAAAGGGCTGCCATAATGGCCATTGTCAATGTAAAAATAGTCAAAGAGTGTATACTATTGCATCGCATTCACCAAATACAATTTAGTATTATGTTCTAAACTGCTAAGCTATTGCTTTTAGTTGTATGAGACCCATAAGCCATAAGTACTGGTTTGGCCAACTTTAACTGCTTGGTGATCCTATTGGTTGGATATTTCAATTACTAAAGTAGGTTTTTCAAGTCAAATATCATTAACACCATAACATCACTGACCGATCTGCTCGGAAATACAGGTATTTAGTTTATAGTACTGGCTGATGTCGAATCAGCTATTTCTGACCATATTAAAATCACCTTGGTAATTGTTTTGACCATTTGAAGGTAATTTTATTGTTCATTTGAGGTAATTTTAATTATATGGTCATTATGATGGCCATATTAATAGCATTACATTGTCAACATTCATTCAATCATATCGTGTCATGTACAAATAAAATACGTTACTTGGCGGATTAACAGATACCGTATATTATATATATATAATTTGGTCATTTCTAATGTAACACTAATAATAAACTAATACTGCTTTTCAGTTATTTTAACCTTTGCAATCAATTGGATATTTTTAAATACTTGAACTAGATATACAGCCCCTAGGCTTTATCATAGAAATATAGCGAATGCTGTCCCATAGATTAAGGGGTATTACATGTATTAGTATTACATAGTCATAATTTATTAGTATAGGCATTTACAATATTAAAGAAAAGTCATTTAACCGGGCATTTAACATCAACTATACCATCTGGTGGCCATTTTGAAAAGTCATACATAATCACAATTGCCACAGAGGTGGGTCTCATATCTAACAGCAATAGCTTAGCAGTTTATAACATTCTCTTTGGTAAATGTGCTGCAAAATGACACCTCTTTGAACCCTTTGGAAAAGGCGCTATATAAAATACTGATTATTATAATAATACTCTTATAGACTATTTTCGCAACGGCCATTTTGGCAGCCATCTTGGATTAAAGGTATGTCATTACAAAGCGAAAATACTGGATATGAGTTACTAGTGGTCTAAAACGTTCACCCCATTGTTAAAACTATACTTTCATCGTTTGTTTTGGTTGATATTATCCCATTTCATGGAATTTGACATTTTTTGCAGCCATTTTGGGACCCAATATGGGACCCGTTTTGGCAGCCATTTTGGATTTCAAGTATGTTAACAAAGCAAACATACTTGACATGAGTTACTAGTGGTTTAATACTTACATCCCATTGTTACAACTATGTGTTCATCAAACATTTTGGTCGACTATTGTGCAAATTTATGGAATTTTGGCCATAATTTTTGCGGACATTTTGGATTTAAAGTATGTTAACAAAGCAAAAATACTGGATATGAGTCTCTAGTGGTATAGCACATACATGTCATTGTTAAAACTATACTTTGATCATACATTTTGGTTGATATATGGAATGGTATGGAATTTTACCATTTATGGCGGCCATTTTAGTGGCCATCTTGGATTTAGTTATGTTAACAAAGCAAAAATACAGAATATGGGTGTCTTAGACGTCTAATACATACATCCCACTATTACAACTTTTCTTTCACCACGCATTTTGATTGCTATATGTCATTTTATGAAATTTGACCAGTTTTGGCGGCCATTTTGGACGCCATCTTGAATAACACGATTTTGTTGTTGTTAACATCCTGAATATGTTTTAGGATCATGAGAAGAGTCAAGAAGGTTGGTTTGGGGGGAGTCCTGGGTGGTTGGGTTGCACGGGGGGGGGGGGGGGGGGGGGGGGGGGGGGGGTAGGGTCAAAAACATTCGCACGGTCAAAAAATGTCGCATAGTCACAAAATTTCGCACAGTCACAAAATTTCGCACAGTCACAAAATTTCGCACGGTCTCAACATTTTTGACTCAAAAAAGCACAACGGTTAACAAATAATGCAAATTCCTCAGTGTTTTAGGCCCTTTTTTTTCCTTATGCAAATTTAACGACCCGGTCTTGGGAATTTAGCGTCCCGGTATTTGGAGCCAGGGGGGCAACTTGCCCCTGCCCCCCGGTCGGTACGCCACTGCGGTAACCCCTGTATATACCAGACTAATAATATGGCTAAATATACCCATATATTGTTATGCAAATTAGCATTTTTTTCCCAACTTCAAATGTTATCGATTTTTAATATAATGTTCGGAAGGGCATTTTGAAACAATTACAACAAAAATGGTTTATGTTGCAATTTTGTCTAGGTACACCCTTTTTTTGGTTACATGTCCTAGGCTACTACGACCATTTAGCAAATACAAAATCAAGTACAATTGTATTTATACATTTTTGAGCTAGACCTTTTACCTTTCGCTTTTGCTTCACCTTTTTAAATGTCTATAAATGGGCAATCAGACATAGGACGATTATGTTTATATAAGTTGCAAGGTGCTTAAATTCATCGTTGTTTCTTTTATTTTCGTCGTTGTTTTTTCTACAACCGTATAATGATATACAAACCATTTACTTGTTCGTCTATGCATGGTCAGAGACAGTTTTTTTTTTTTACTTGTCCAATACCTTGTTTAGGAATTGTTTTAACATTTCGATACTGTCGTCGGTCCCCAATTTTAACATGATTAATGCGTTGTTTCGTGTTGCTTTTTTAATGACCCATCCTCGGATGCTCTCATTAAACACCTTTTTGTGATTTCCGCAATTATTGTTTCTCTTCCAAACGTCTGTATTATTGTTATTTCTTGAATTTAAATCTTTATAATAATAGTAAGTTTTGTTTGCCTCACTTAGATCAATGCCTTGCTTAGATCATGTCTATGAGCGTTTTACAAATACGTCAGATAAACGTGACCAAATAATTATCAATGATAATAAGTGGCACGGTAGACACAGATCATTTCGCACCCAGGCTATGGTTTTGAAGCCGCTATGACCTATGTCAATGCGGTTAATCCAACGTCACGGTATAGTAGCTATATCCTAATCGGATTATCTTCGACCATATTATACGCTTAATCTTCGCTCATCCTTTTCAACAATGAAATTATTTGTTGTCATTGAACTTGTTCTATGTGTCAAATTTCAAGGCTTGGTCAAGCTAAAAGTGCAAATTAGATTCCGAGTTAATGATGAACCCCAAAAAATAAAGAAATGTAATGCATACTTATCGTATACCGAAAAAACACATGACGTCAAGACTTTGCCTACCTTTAATAATACCGAACACGGTGCATTCGCGTAATATTACTTTAGTACAGGTGTCCCAACAGTAAATAACTTCGAATTCATTGTTATAATCATATAATAGTGAGGAAATCAGTATGAAATACGTAATCTTTATTGGAAAAGCTAAGATTTTTGGGGAAATGTTTGACAACAAACATGAAATTGCTAACAAACAAACATGAAATTGCTAAATAGTTTTTTACAAAGAAACCAAGCATTCCTATGCTAGCTAGTGGGCCGATTACACTGTGCTTCAGGAAAGTCACATTTGGAATATAACCGAAAATAATACGTAGCAAAACATGTAGGCTCTCTTTGGAAAGGTAAACAATCCCTTCATCCCTTATCGTTTCCTGTTGTTTTTCCCCGTAAACGTGAGCTCACACACTTTCGTGGCTTTTTTTTATAAATAGTTGTTTTGGTTTTTTTCGATTTTTTGCCATATTTCTTTATCCAATTAGGCCGTGTTTAGTATAATTTTGAAGGAGAGGGTCTGTATTAATAACATCCGAATTCAAATAAATTTAAAACAAGGTATTTAAAAAAAACTGGACGGGGGAGATAGAAGACTGTTGAAAGTAGGCTTGAGTTATCCCGTGCTTTTTCTCTTACGTGACACGGGTCATTCTATACGTGCGTGTCACGGGTACCCGTATCCCGTAAGTCTCACTCTCCGTGAATTCCCAAACCCAACCCACAGTAGAGCCCAAGCCCCGTAATAACCTGCATAGTGCATACCACCACGCAGCGTTCGATTTAACCAATGTAGCATCACGAAATACGACACACTTTTGAACACTAATGCACAAATATGTAGCAAAAAGTGCTACGCCAAAAGATTCCCTACTTGATCTCTGATCACGTACCATCAAAGCCAAACCTAAAGATTGAGTGTCATCTTCAAATAACTAAAACAAAGTATGGTAAATCTTGAAATATCGGCGGTTCATTTTCACTTTCGTCCAGAGTTAAAAATCCCATTGGTTTACACGTACTTGCGCAGAATTTTTCTGTCGGTTTAAAATGTGTACAAAATGGCGGAGTTCTGCGCATCTCGGAGAAGTAATAATCATGACGTCACTTCTAGTCTTGTTTTCGTGTCGCATGGCAAAGGTCGAGGGGTTGTTGCCATATCATTGGGCTAATCATATTGAAGGGTTCACCTAGACTGTAACTCTCAGCCGCCCTCTTATGTCGCTATCTTGCAGGCTCCGATATTTGTACAGCTTTAGCGTCCGTACGGTAATATTGATGACTGGGGGATGTAGCCTAGGGTTCGCCATAATCATTGGGCTAATTGCGAGACCAAGGCAACACGGAACAAAGAGGCCGTGGACTCAGTGACTCAGTATATTACTAAATCATATAATATAATACAAAATAGCATCCAAATAGCTTAGTATATTACTAAATGGCATCCAAATAGCTGAAATAACTTACTGTGTCCTCTTACCTTCATATTATAACAATATCAATTACATTTTACAACAAAATCGCTTCAGAAGATGATTAATGCAAGTTATTAATATTAGCAAATGCCGCGAATTTTAGGGGTTTGTGAAAAGGTTACGACTTAGAAACGTCGTTTCAAATGACGGGGTCGCTAATCTCCCCCGTCAAAAAATAGCATCAGACTTTTCGAAGCACGTATTTACCAATAAATGTTTATTGCAGATTGATAAAAAGTAGTGTAGCAGGCACTTAATAATATAAACATTATGAAAACCTGATATAAAATGTTCATTTTATTTATAATTTATTAAATGACCGTAAGTGAGTCAAGATCACGGAGTTTGTACGATTTTCGCATTTCCAGACCCCCTACTTTGCTTCCATTCTTTCACGCGCTGTCTACGTTGTGTCTCTGCATGCGCAAACACACGTTCGACATCCATTTCCAAACTGTGTACGTCTACAGCGTTGGTTTACAGTCACGTCACTTAATTAGCATTTCACAAAAGGCGCGGGCGCGTCTAGACGAATATGTACAATTTGACATTGTATGCACCGTAGACTACATGTAGTACAGACGAGATAGGGTCAATAAAGCTGAGATATACATGTATAATATTGTAAAATACTTTTGGTACGATAGTAACTCAGCACATCTCCAATTTTTTGATAGTAGGCAGTCAATAGTTAGGTCACCCAAGCCCTATATGAAAGCTATGAAAATTGTTAAACGGGGTCAGTCGTCACAAACATGCACAAACACAATAATCAAACAACCTTGCTATTGTCATGCTATTGTCAACACTCCCTACACAGAGGTCTGCAGTGCAAATCTGTACGATTTTCGCCATGTAATGTCTATGGCAGATTTCATTCCGTGGTATAAAGCTATGAGGTTTCTGTGGTCTTCGCTATCTCCAAGCAGATAGAGCAATACGTACATGGACTTTTTTTTGTAGACGAGGGTTCATTTCATGATTTGGTGAGGTTTAGAATGAGTTAGGATTCCTGTAATTTTGAAGACCACGGATTTTCAAAACGTAAATTTTCCGACATTGTACGACATAAATGTGGTCACTAAATGTGTTTAAAACTATACATTTTACCTTTCTGCAGATGTTGTTGACCCTCCTCTAAAATTCTACATGATTTTTAACACGTTTCTTAGTTTTTGAGATGCCCAAATAGACCATTTTCCGAAGCTATTTCTAGCAAATATTGCAGTCACTAAGACTCCATTGTTTTCTTGCGTATAACAAAATATGACATGCAGCGTGACCTCCCTACTGGCTGTAGGAGGATATACCGTTTATCTTTACAATACAAAGCTATACTGTGTTTATTTTTTGTATAAGTGGGTGAAGAACACGAACATTGGTAAGCCTCGTTTCTAGAATGTACAGAAACATACACGGCTAAAATAGCATTTCCAAGCAGAAACGTTCCTGTAAACATGACTTTAGCATATCAAATAATTTAGTTATATTTTATTATTCCCCTTCGTGAAGATCCACTTAGTCACATGACGTCAAACTTGATTTAAATGTGTATTTTGCTGGCATTGTATAAGGCTGACATTTTGCCATATGAATTACACGCCATCGACAATAGACTCGCTCAAAATATAGCAGCTGACTGTTTAATCCTGTAGGCCTATAGTTATATTTACAAAATTGTGTTTTTACACGACTTGTGTACATTTTCCCCAATTTTGTTAAAACTTTTCAGTATATAAAAAGCGTCCTTGTACTCCACACTATCACAGCCTGACAGGCTACTTCGACACATAGACATTGCGTCATTAATCAATTAATTAAGTTTTGGTTAATAGACTTACCATTCCTTTTTAAAAATAGCTGAATGGGATTATTTTAGGTAGGTCATTTTAGCCAAGTTAGGGGGGGGGGGGGCGTGCAGAGCGGATGTCGCGGTTGTTTAATTATGTAATTATGTTTAAAGGGGGACTCAAGGAAGTTTTTGATTTGATTTTTTGAATTTTGTGAGTGCTGTAATTATTGAACTATTAATCAAATGCATATAAAAGTATACATTTTTGAAAGGAAATGGATCAGAGAATCTAAATTTGGCCTAAATTTTGACCAAAAATGATGATTTTGTAAGAAAATCACAAAATTCACTTTTTTTGACCCAATTTGTCTGAAAAAGCTAACAGAAATAATTTTGAGTAATGCCCAAATCGCTGGATTATGATGTAAAGACACTAACTTCGGGACTAATTTCTCATTTTTTAACCTAATCTAATAATGTTTGAAATTTTGACCAAAAAGTGAAAAAAGTGGCACTTTTTGGGTTCACACCTCTAATAAAATCCCCTATGCTTACTGTGTAAAGTGGACCATAATTATACGCCATTTTCACGCTTATAAAGCAACTGGTTGCTTCAACTTTGCATTTTGTGTGAATATCATGGTTTTTGCTGTCCTGCAAACAACAAAACATATAAGGTCAAGGCAAAATCTTCGAGATATGCACCGTCGAAGATATGCATGTTTGTAGACTGCCCAGGCCTAGCCTAGGTCTAAGCAATTCTAATTAATTATTTGAAGTCTCTAAAATGACTGTAAAATCATATAAAAGTGGTCAAAGAAATTTGCACTGATATTGTTTGATAATCTTCATTTAATAATCATCCGATCAAACGTTTGGCCAACAACACTACTTTTGAAGCATATTTATATATTTCACTTAGAGGAGGGTCATCCCAACCAATTCGACAGGCCTTTTGTGGACTGTTCCATTATTTATTTAGTGGTGTGAATCCTTTCAGTCAAAATTTCAAAAAAAATTAGATTAGGTTAACAAATGAGAAATTTTGTTAATGTCTTTACATCATCATCAAGCGATTTGGGCATTTTTAAATTATTTTTATTTTTGTTAGCTTTGTTCAAAAATGTGGGTCAAAAGAGTGATTTGTTTGAGATTTTTTTTAACAAATCAACATTTTCTGTCAGAATTGATGCCAAATTTGGATTCTCTGATCCATTTCCTTTATGTATACTTTTATATACATTTGAGTCATAGTTCAATAATTAAAGCACTCACACATTTTTTTAAAAACCACACTTAAGTCCTCCCTTAACGAGAGGCCAATTTGTAAATTGAAAGTTTATTTACTGTCAGTTTAGGATTTGTTATACAGTTGACATTGGAATTGGAGAACTCAAATGAATATTTAAGAAAGTTAGGTTTTTGTTTGTGTGTGGGGTGGTGGTGTTGTTTTTTTGTGTTGTTTTTTTTTGGGGGGGGCGTCTTTTGACGGTATTTATTTTTATTTCCCCCCAAATAATGGGTTTACCATTACCAGGGTGACGTCTCATGAAGTGTTAGGCAGGTTTACTACCTAATTTTTAAAGAAGACATGTTTACAACTGAATGGTCAATCGGAACGGAAAACCCAATCTTGAAGGTTAATGCCTTATTACAATAACGATAAAGTGCTTTGTTTTACGTTTGGATTCATTTTACATAGTGTAGAATGTTTCATTATTTTCGACAATTTTTTTGACAGATAGAAAGAATAAGTCAATTCATCCCAAGTGTAGAAGAATAAGGGGTCAAATAGGCCGGATGTCAATATTATTAGTACACTTGCCACACCCAGTTGTTCAATTTACACCAGTTCGCGTGCACTGTCTTTTTCTAATTCTCAAAATGAAAAGTGCGTATTCATCCATTCATAAACAAAACAAAACTGGTGAAATTCTTACAGAATTGCCGGTACCTGGGAATTTTGAAGCATTGATACCTTTCATGCCTATAAGATAGTTGGCCTGGATTTAACGCAAATTTAGTTTGACATTTAAAAAGCATAAAAATATGCGTGCAATTATGGTACCTGATAATCAATGGCATGTGTAAGTTATTCATAGTTCATACCGTGCGAATGATCTCCATGGCTAACCTCAAATGCAGACCTTACGTCCGTTCATGGAATTAAACTGCAAGATCCTGTCATTGCACCAGCGCGAGTAATTCCACGCATCCTGGCCTGTATAAAGCAACAGGAGAGATCTATAAACGGAATTCGGTAATTAATGGCCGTCGGTGATTTGTCCTAAATAAGTAACCAGTCATTGTCATCCCTGTCAAACCGTGGCCAGATATAAAACCCCTGTCTGAACTTGTTTAAACTCTCAGTGCATATTGACTACAGTATCCAAGACAGACGTCCCGAAGATTGAGTTCTATACACCGGCCGGCATATTTTCTATACACAAACTTTAACACAATGGCTGCGTTAATGCAATGTCTGCTTTTATTAATGCCGTTTGCAGGTAAGCGAGTTATTCTAAAAATATTTCTGTTGTTGCATTACTACATAATTGTATTATTTTGTATAGCATGTTCAATATAAATCATTTGTTACAATCAAAACAATCACTTTCATTTGAGGAACTTTGTGTCGTATTATAACAATCACTTTCATTTGAGGAACTTTGTGTCGTATTATAAATAAAAAATGTATATGAATAATAATAGTTCGTTTTTCTATTTAAAAAAAACCCTTGGTTTTCATGACGAAGTTCGCAATCTTATTATTTAATATAATTTGTTAATATTTCAAATAAAATTACCAGCATGCAAGTTGACATTATATAAATAATGCCATCATCGTTGAATATCCACTGGAATTAAACCTAGAATAATTAACCTATCAATCAAATGCTCTGCCCATTTTTTTCAATTATTATTATTACATGTTCAAATTGACAAAAAATAGTATTTTGCCATTTGTTTTTATCATCAAATCTACACAATTCCATTTTCTTTTAATATTTCGCAGTGTTGGCGCAAACGGGCGGTACTGGTATTGGCACTGGTAATGGCGTCGCAGGAACAGGAACTGAACTCGGGGGCGGCACAGGTACCGGCCTAGGTGGCACAGGTACCGGCCTAGGTGCCGGCACAGGTACCGGCCTAGGTGGCGGCACAGGTACCGGCCTAGGTGGCGGCACAGGCACCGGAGAAACCGTCCTAGGTGGCGGCACTGGAACCGACCTTGGTGGCAATGGAGGTTTTGGAGGCGCGGGCGTTACCGGTAACGGGGGCATGGGCGGCAACGGAGGCATGGGCGGCAACGGAGGACTAGGCGGTGTTGGTGGTGGCACTACTTTTGCGCCAGGTGTCACGTATAGCTCTAACAATGGTGGACAACTTGGCGGCACAGGTCAGCCCAGCGGCACACCACCATTCGACGATTCAGAAGAAGGATCAGGAAGCGACGAAGACGACGACAATGCAGGTGATGCCGGCGGTGCATGGTACGGTGGCGGTGGATTAGGATTACTCAAAAGTACCGGCACAAGGGCGACCGTTACAGTATTATCATGTCTTCTTGCCGTTGCTATTATTGCATTGGTTGCTTTCTTCATCGTCAAACGCAAGAGAAGCCCCACTGGTGCTTCACAAATACCATAGACATATCATTTCATTCAAACAATATCATCATGGGGTCTTTTCGGAATAGTGCAATTAACTAGACTCTTATAGCCATGCAAGTATAAGTTGGCAGTGGTCGATTGTGCCACGGAGTGGTGGATTTTGTTCTATGACACCAAAGAGTGTTTTTGAAAAGCAGCCCCGAAATTCCCGCCAAAACTTGACATGCAGGACACCGCCGCAGCAGCTCTACAATATGCAATGGACTCTATTTCGAAACCGAAGTAGAAGCTGTGCTTCTACCATTGATCTCTGTTGTGTAATATGTGTGTAAAATGTTGTATTATTTATAACATGACAATTTTATTGTTTTGTAAATATGTGTAACATTCCAAAAAAATGAAAATTTGGTTGATGTTTGATATTTATAAAAACAAAACAAAAATATGATTATTTATAGTAACTGATTTGTGATTATAATTTAATGTGTAACTCTCAACTTAAAATTAGTGTACCGACAAAAACTGAAAATCAAATCAAATAGTAATAGTATATACATTTCCTTATTTGGGCAAACAATTTTCTTATTTGTTGTCTATTTTTAGATATGGGAACGCGCCCATTTCCTGACTGGAAAAATGAATCATAGGTTCGCACTTGAACTTGTTAATCTGCCTTTTCCTATGTTTTAAATTCTGTTCAAGATTTACTTGAAATATACTTTTTTTCTCGTTTTTCAAAGAATATTATATAAGTGGTAAAAGGATTAGTCAATATATTATTTTAAAGTTTAATTTGACATTTCAGAATAATGTGTCAGTATTATTACTTGTTAAACTGTTTGATTTGTTGACATTAAGCACAATATCACGTCCATAATAAGCGCCGCCTTCGGGGCCGCCTTATCCTTTGCCGGATGTCTAATTATACATTCTTAAGATTACTTCGATGAACTTATTTATTATAATCGTATTGAATAATATAATTAATGCTAAACTGCTAATGTCAATTATTAATCCTACCAAATTTAATATAATTTATTAGTTATCTTATCTCAGCAATAAAAAGATTGAACTTTGCTGAACCGGAATGGGTTCTGTTCAAATGCCCTATGTGTTATTAACTTATCCAAGACATCGTTGCTGCATTAAAAATAATGTCTGTATTAATATTTGATATAAGTTAAACGTTTAACGGGTTTGCCGTCGGACGAGTTTTAATCTGTCGGTTAATTTAGACAGATTAAAACTCGTCTGACGGCGAACCCGTTAAACGTTTAACTTATATTATGAATACCCGTCGTAAAAGCCTATCTCACAATTTAATGTTTGATGTTAATTTTTTATTGTTTACTGAATAAAAATGGGAAATTGTGGGAAATAACGTCAAGTGTTTGCGTTGTTTATTTTAAAGATCCAAGTTCCATTTATTTCTGTTTGGCCAAATGAAGAGTTTAGATGAAGACCGGACGTTAGGTACGATAGCTACTGAATGTCTATAAACATAATACTGTCATACTTCATACTAAAAATTAAAACAAATATGTGATCGAAATTGCTATGTAAGTCATACATGTATCTTTATTTCCTTTTTGACATTAATAATGATTCTTAAACAGCTAAGAAAGTTTAAGCAAGCTCATTGGTTCTCAGAGAATTTAGATGATACAATTGAACACGGGGAGGTGGTGCTTACGTTTTAACTGTGCGTCCGACCTTTGCTCCATAACGCGCACTTCTGCAGTGCGTCTTTGGCGCCTTAATTGCGTTGATGCCGGCGTCGCATGGTGTACTCATCGCATGGGATTGGATGGAATGTTTGTGTGTTATTCGATCCTAGTAGGGTAAAAGTTGCCAAAAGTGGACAATAAAGTGGCCTTATTTCTTTGATAAATGTCTTAGGGAGCACATCAAAACTCGACCGCCCCGCAACCGCCGGTTCCGTGCAGTTCCGTGAGGTTGCAGCCGGTTTCTATTGTTTTAAACAATGATATGCGGTCCAACCGGGCGGAACCGCCGGTTGCCGCGCGGTCGAGTTTTGATTTGCTTGAGTATGATTGTTTAAGAATGAGAATAACGGTATTGTTTTTAGACCGTATCCTTGTTATAATTTGTCTGACATAAATGCGTTCGGTAGTATTTTTTGTTGTTGCATAGAACAACTCCGCCTGCGGCGTCGTTGTTCTACTTAAAATAGTATTATCGTCCGCATTGATCAATATTACACGTGTACGGTCTAAAAACAGTACCTTCCATTCTCTAATATTGGAATACTTCTAGCTATGAGTTAAACCGGCGTGTCTTGTATAAACTTTTATATAGACACATGATAGCTATAGAAACCTGCCCCTTTTGCACCTTCAGATCATCATATAAATCGCATCTTAGAATTTCTGGGCCGTATAACACCACGCGGCTATTGGTTTTACCATATTAAACAAAACAGATTTTTCAGAAACTTTTCACAATTTTCAAAGTCTAGGATTACTGAACCAATACTAGGCATGTGTGTACTTATTTCAATGCATTTCTCATGGTGATTCCAAACAATACGGGAATACAATTTAATAATTTTGAAATTTTTGAAACATGTTGGAATGTCGTCTGCAGACGCCTGCCGCGTGGAAAGTGATAATAACATTGCCAATGCAGGCTCAACCGGACGGAGACAAGGTACTTAATGTTGTGAATGTTGTGAATCTATGATAGGCCAACAAACAACCCAGCAACAGCTTTCATTTGAAGCCTTAGGCTATTATTAAATAGCAATTCAGATAACTACATATTCGGTATTTAAAGTGATCAATCGAATTCGGCAGAGTGAAGGGCAATCATACATTGAATCGCACTGCAGATTAACATTGAATCGCACTGCAGATTAACATTGACTTCACAATGATAGATTAGTTTAGAATTTTAGAACAATCACACGTTTACCGCATCATGTCATTACTATCAACATGTATATTAATATTGTGCTAAGACACTTCATAGCTGTAAAATGACGGTTAACTTCGAGTAATAGTTTCTCTTCTTGAGGACGATTCACAATAATGTCTTACATAAGTATAATATTCATGAAATATCACCAGATATATTGCATTGCACTACGAACTAAATCAAACAAGAGATCACATCATTACACAAGCTCTCTCTAAGCTGGTTGACCAATCACTTCAAGCAAACAACATCCTTTGAGCTATTGTTTTGTTTCAAGACAGGTAAATTTGTGTGACAAGTTTTATTACCAGCCACTTTAAATGTAATAGACATGTTAACAAAATGACGCTTGAAAGGGATATCATTATAATTCGAATTAATTATGAGCTTAGTGGCTACCGGGTCAATCACATTTTAATAGTACTAATGATTTAAAAGCGGAAGTTTTCCATCAGCTATATTAAGGGGGCTGTTTAGTCTCAGAAATAGCCTCCGTAAAACTGCCGTAACTTCTTCATTATTCATTTAATCCACATAAAGTATACATTTTTTCAGTTATTACTTTTTTGTTCAGGTGTTTCAGAGTTTGATATTATAGTAACAGCTTTGCTTCTTTGTTTTAAGCCTTTTAACCAAGTTCTGTGGTGACCAACCCCTAGAACTACGAAATAAAAACAGATTTAAAGAGGCCTCCTTCTCTCAAGGTTCGCAAAGTTTATCGCTAAAAAGTGCGATTTTGTACTAAAAGGTGTTTTGTTTACTGCAGTGAGGGTCGTGGTAGTTATAGGCCCAAGGTGATCTCGAAAACCAGACTATGCCCCGAGGCGATAGCCGAGGGCCATAGTCCGGTTTCGAGATCACCGCGGGCCTATAATTTGAAACGTGACCTGAATGAAAGCAGTCGATATTTGATTTAGGCCTATATACCTAATATATAGATTGTTGTCATTTGATTGGTTAAAAGAACATAGACTTATTTACCTTAGGCCAACCTAAGTTCCATGAAATTAAGATACACGAGACCAAACCTTCATTGTTCTGTTGCCTAAGGAAAAAGTAGAATCGGACAAAAATATCGATTTCCGAATTCGGAAGGTTTGTCACTGTATTTTCTTACCGCTAAACTGCTAGCGCTACAGTGCAACAGAGCATAAAGTTCCAAAGTGCATGTTATTGAAATTACGCTACAATTCAAAAAGTAACATATGTAAGACAAGGAGACTATATCATATTATAGAATACAGCTTGGTGATTTAATGTCATAGGAAGAAAAAAATGGTTTGACCTTATTTGCATATAATTAGCATAGTATAAAGAAATACATTACAAATTTGCTTTTTGGAATTTCCAGCAAAAACTATAAATGCTATTAACACCAAAGTTACAGGAAATGAAGTTCCCATCATTGCCAACAATACTGTCTGAGAAAAAGTTCACATTTATCATTAACAGGATATTTTGTCAATCTGGATTCTGATAGTCCAATTTTTTGTCTTCCAAATTAATTTTCAAATTTTCCCTCTTCAATTTTTTTTTTTTTTTGGAAATTGAGTGCACACACACATCACACACAATTGGAAGACAGAACATTTGAGGCCACTTCCCTATACAAAACGTGTGTAGAGAGGGTGATTATCATTCCAGGTGTTTCCAGTTGGGCTTACAGTTTTGCCAAGGTTTTTAATTACAAGCCCAAATGGGCCAAAACAACAACAATGCCAGGCAAAAAAACCCACATGTTTTACTTCCATTCAATATTAGCGCACTATTTCAAGCGGTTTACGTGTAGGTCCACATACAGTTTTGTCATGCAATGTATGTACGCTTTCATGTCTCGGAGATGTATACGAAAGTGTGCGTAATGTTGAAATGTCTGTGGCAAGTCTATGCATGCAGTACCAGTAGTCCCCAGCACAGAACAAAACAAATGCAATCAATGCACAAACATCTGTATTCTTTCATTCAAGGTAAACATTTCAAGAAGCCGAAGACATCGGTCCAAATAAAGTTTGGTGATGCAATGTACGCGTTCCTGTCTCCGAGACACGCACAATTTTGCGTTTTATTCCGCTGCATAGTCCATTAGAGTAACGTTGTAGCCAGTAGCGCCACATAGAACATTCTAATACCAATGGTGTTATAGCTGTCTCTTTCAAGTAAGGCAGGCTGCATGCTTTTATTTGTTCTTCATTTCATGTTTCCATGATATACATAATGGCACCCACCCAACAAGAGTTAATTTGTAGCCCAACTATTTTCTAAGACATTGATAAATAAAGCTCTAATTCAAACTGATGACACAATTGGGCTATAATTTTTATAAACAGGCAACCTCAAGTCCTGCTGTGTGTGTGTGTTTGACCTCTTTAAAAACAGATTTGTATACAATACCAGCTAGTAGTCCTGTAGGCCCTATTATATAACATTATATAACAGCTAGCTATAGTCTATAAAACTATTATAGCAGGCAAGCTGGCTATATCATTACATGTCCCTATTTTTTTCTAATTATACACGTTTATGCATTACTCATTTTGATATGTGTGGGGTGTACGTCACCGGGGGTGGGGGGGGGGGTTA
Organism: Ophiura sarsii; assembly: GCA_035610835.1. Taxonomy (NCBI): domain Eukaryota; kingdom Metazoa; phylum Echinodermata; class Ophiuroidea; order Amphilepidida; family Ophiuridae; genus Ophiura; species Ophiura sarsii. The sequence goes on from CM069441.1 coordinate 18,725,178, forward strand.
TTCAGTGCGATCAGTAGTGGCGATCAGTAGTGGCGTACCCAGGGGGGCCGGTGCCACCCCCCCCCCCCCCCGAAATATCCCTGTAGGTAAAAATGACCCTCCGTCGGTGCAATTTTGACCATGCAATTTTTTTGACCGGTTACGCGGGCAACTTCATCGCTCCCCCACCCCCTTCCCCCCCCCCCCCCCCCCCCCCCCCTCCACCCATCAAGATTTCAGCTGCTGACGGGGAAAATATTGTGCAAGTTTTACGAAAAAAATTGTCGGTACCATGCCTTTCGTCAGTACAACTATGGTCGTGCCTGCCTGCCTGCCCCCCCCCCCCCCCCCGTTTCCAAAAGCTGGGTACGTCACTGGCGATCAGTAAGTGGATGATGCAGTGAAATCACTGCTTTGAGGAAGAGAAATAACCTATAGATGCGTGAGGACCCGTTGCATTGCTGATCCAGCGAAGGACAGGGAGGGCGCAGTGGAAAAGGGCCAGGGATTTCTTTTTTTTGGGGGGGGGGGGGGGGTGGGGGTCTGGTCAGTGGTACCCATGAATTGCCCAGGCTTGTCACAGACCATTTGTACGTGGAAGTTACTGCTTGTGTGATGTCAGCGAAGGTCAACAGGTTGCCCCATTTGTGATCCCACAATGCAACAGATAAGGATAATCAATGGCTTTTTTTTCTATTTGCGATAAACCTTGTGTTGTAAATGTGCCAATCGCGATCAATGCGCTGCATCGCACTATCATCGCATTGTCGTCATAGTGATTTTGGTTGTACACTAGACTAAGGCAAAAAAAAAAAAAAAACCTGTTTAGCGTCCCCTCCCGCTTCCTTTTTGGGGTCCGCTTCAATTTTCTTTTCTTTTTTCTCTTTATTTCAGTCATAACTTTTTCAAGTTCGCAATGTTTATCGCTTACCAGGGCGGTTTTGTACTTAAAGTGGGGGGAAAAATAAAACAAAAGGGCCTCTTCCTTCCTTTTTTGAAAAAAGTCCCGATGCTAAACATGTTTTTATTTTTATTTTGCCTCTAGCCTAATTCAAGCTGTACTGAGATGTAATAAAATAAATCCTCAGCGTTGAAAGAACTAGTATGCTTGGGCCCAGATTTCAGATTTGATCACACTTAGATCACAGAGAACTTGAGCCAAACTCGAGTATTTTGCTGGGCTCGGGAGTCGGGCTCTGGAGTCGGACTCGCGCAGTCCATTTATCAATGGTAGAGCGTGTATCTCAACCGTTAGCCGAGATTCTCGAAATGACGTCATTTCAAGTAGGCATTGATTTGACGTCACTGTTTGTGATTGATTGCTTGATTGATTGATTGCTTGATTGATTGCTTGCTTGCTTGCTTGATTGGTTGATTGATTGATTGATTGATTGGCTTCATTAAAAAACATGTTCTTACAGTTCTAAGGCGCTCTTTAAATTGACAATCAATCAATCAATCAACCAATTAATCAAGCAATCAATAAATCGATTAATCAATCAATCAATCGATTAATCAATCAATTAAATAAATAAATGAATGAATCAATAAATAAATAAATACATAATACATAAATCAATCAATCAATCAATCAATCAGTCAATCAACCAATCAATCAATCATTCAATCACAAACAGTGACGTCAAATCAATGCCTACTTGAAATGACAAATGACGTCATTTCGAGAATCTCGGCTAACGGTTGAGATACACGCTCTACCTTTATCAATACGGGCCAGATTTGAGAAAAAAAAACAGAAATAAGCTTATTACTCAAATTCGGCAATGTTCGAATTAAAATTACAATGCCTGTATAATGCAATGGGTTATTTTAACATAGATTTGGTAAGAAAAAAATATTATTCGTTTCCAGATGAAATTCCCACCTTATTTCACAGAGTCTCGCAACACTCATTTCCCTATTCGTCGAAAGTTACTGATGACCGAATACACATCACTCATATTTGGGTATGTTTTCATGTACATCCGCGTGCCTATTTTTGCTTACCGTTTTCAAAATAGTATGATTTGTTGGTTATATAATCTTGACATATATCTCAATCATATTGCCGAATATCGTGCAATTTCAAGCCTATCTTCTTATTAAAATTGTGACTTCAATGTTAAAATCTACTTGTTTGAACCGAATTTCGTTATTACATATGCGGAGTAATTTGGTGGTGCGCCCTCATCATTATTTATATTGACACGCGTGCCAGAATGTATGGGACAGGACTAGGCAACAATTATAATGACTTGATTCAGGCAATTTATTCCTTGCATGTAATAATTTAATTTTCTTTATTTTAATTCATGACACTGGGATAGGGCATGCATTAAGCCCCCCCCCCCCCCCATCCCCACATACACACACCAATGCTACGGGGAATGTGGGGGGGGGGGGCTAAACCAGGATGACTACTTTCTTTCCCTTCCTTTTTTCTCTTTCTAGCCTCAAATGTCCTTGTTTTTTCTTTAATGTTGAACAACAACAATTCTGACATTATTTGGGAATCATGAAGAATCCGGACTTTTTGTGGTCCATTTCGACACGAGAGCCTGTTCATTACTTTTAACAAAAACCCAAAATCTGTCTTAATTAAGCTTAATTAATGACCAAACTCGTTGAAATTATTAAGTAATACTGTGTATCCAAACCAGACTTGCA